>ML664188.1:5394367-5660535 GCA_007570785.1 Antilocapra americana | reverse complement strand
TTCATCTTGGGCATCTTCAGGTGCCAGTCTGGGCCCTGGACATCCACATCTGGAACATCAACGTCCACTTTGGGGCCTTTCAGCTCTCCTGTAAGTTTTGGTGCTGTTACATCATACTCTCCTTTTACACTTGGGCCTTTCACATGCAAATCCACATCAGGCATGGAAAGCTTTGGTGTCTTGACACTCACTTCAGGCAGTTGAACATCAGGGCCTTTAAGGTTACCTGTCAGGCCCCCAATATTGACATTTGGGGCATCCACATTGACCTTGGGACCTGAAATACTGACATCACCTTTGGGGAGACTCACATCTACATCTGGCCCTTCCCCTTTGACTCCTGGAGTGCTGAACTTGGGCATTTTCATCTTGGGCATTTTCAGATTCCAGTCCGGACCATGAACTTCTACATCTGGGGCACTGACATCCACTTTGGGGCCTGTGACATCAACTTCAGGGACACTGACTTTCCCCTCTACTTTTGGAAGCGTAACATCAACACCCCCTTTCACTTTTGGTGCAGCCACATTCAAGTCTACATCTGCCATAGAGATCCTGCAGGCTCCGGCTTTCCCAGAAGGACCACTAAGTTTTGGGCCAGTCATGGTTCCCTCTAGGCTGGGTGTCTCTATGTCCACTTTGGCACCTTTAACTGCCACTTGAGGGCCTTTAACATCACCTTGCACCCCAGGAGCAGAAACCTTAATATCTCCTTTCAGTTTAGAGGACCCAAGGCTCAGATCCACATCCTGCATGGAGATTTTAGGTTTCTGAATAATCGTTTCAGGAGCCTTGATTTTAGGACCCTTCAACTTCCCTTCCAGACCCCCAGAAGCAACCTCAGGCAGGTCAACATTCCCAGAGACCCCAGGAAGCGTCACTTCACCTGTGGGCAGTGTCACATCAATGCCAGGCCTGTCTCCCTTAGAACCTGATACAGAGAACTGGGGGCCCTTCACCTTGGGCACATTCACTTTGCCCCCAGGCCCATGAATGTCAATGTCAGGAGCTTGAACTTCCACCCTGGAGCCAGAGATGCTACCCTCAATTTGGGGCACAGAGATGTCCACCCCTAAACTCCCCTGTGGCTTGGCACCTTTCAGGCCTAGGCCACCCTCAAGGGATGGCCCAGTAATCTGGGGGCCCTTCAACTTCCCTTCAAGCCCCTCAATATTGGCAGAGGGAGCACTGACTTCGAGCTGAGGAGTCTGGATGCTTCCACTAACAGTCAAGCCTGGTTTGCCACCTTTGTGCCCCACAGAGAGTTCAGGGGGGGAAACGCTCAACCCTGCCTCAGGGGCCTGGCCCTCAGGCCCTACTGAGACACCAAATTTTGGCACTTTCATGGTGGGAAATTTAATTTTCCCATCAAGAGATGGGCCCTGCCCCTCTACTGCCCCACCCCCAAGAGAGGACGAAACACCCACCCCTGGCACTTGGATCCCTCCTTTGCTACCCAAGTCCAAGCCCTTTGCATTGACACTGACACTCGGGCTTCCCACCTTTACCCCAGGCACGGTGACCTGGACCTTCGAGTGGCCGGCCCCTGGCAACTCTGGGCCCACAGCAGAAATGGAGCCTGCTCGGATGTCCACGGTGGAGCCTGTGGTGGGAGTCCCAGCCCCCGAGCCCGAGGGCAGTCTGATCACTGTCTTCCCAGGCTGGGTCTCCACATCCACAGTGGAGATTTCAGTCAATTCGTGCCGTGGGATCTTGATCTTGAACTCTGGGCTGCTGATGTCAATGTCCTTGGCGCCTTCGCGGCTTGTCACATCCACAGTGTAGGCTGTGACCCTCCTGGTCACTGTGATGGTGCGGCTCTGGGTCTCCCCAGCATCCCCTTCCACTCCATCCTCTGACTTCAGCCGAGGCTTGATCTTCGTGGTATAGATGCGCTGGTACTCCTCGTCATCCCCGCTCTGCAGAAACACACGCCCCGTACAGGTTGCAGCAGAGTCTGCGTGAGTGACAGACGCCCGGCCACAGCCCAGCCGACAACACGGTCACCTGTTCCCCAAAGAAGCTGGGACCGTTAGGGAGGGCCACGGAGCCTTCTGGGACCAAGCATGAGGGGGCTAAAGAGAGCAGCTGACAGCCACATCACAGGAAGAAAACAAATTATTTGGGGAAACTCTGGCAAGCAAAAGCCATGGGGAAGACTGGGGACAGTAGACTCCTGGACACTGGGACCTGGAAGAAGGATTCACAACGAATTCTAGATTCAAGTCAGCCCATCAAGTTTCTCAGATGCCTCCTGGTGACCAGCTCCATGCTGACTTACTTCAGTTCTCAGCTCTCAACTGCCTGGCCTTGTTCGTTTAATCTGGAAGGGAGTCCTCTCAGGGACCCATCAGACAGCATCGGTGGAGCCCGGTAGTGCTGGGCTTAAGACTTCCACTTTGAGGGACTCATTACTTGTTAAATAAACAAAGAAGCAGAGAAACATCCCTCAGGCACTTCACTGCCCAGCCTCTGACTCACAGACGAGTCCAGGCCTCTGGAAGCAGAAAAATGATGTCTGGGAGGTAGAGCTGGGCACCGAGAAAATATTTTCAAAGATCCTCGCAAGGCAGCCAACCTGCCTCCCAGCACCTCAGACCAGACTGATCAGTGGTTCCCCACACACAGGGGCCTCTGAGGAGACCAACAGAAGGCTTTTAGCAGCAGTAGCGGCCACACGTGAACAGGAGTAACAGGCTGGCTTGACAGAGAGCAGAGCGTGAGAGTGGGAGAGAAGAGCAGGGAAGGACAAGCGAGGTCCCTCAGGCAGACAGAGGCCCAGGAAAGGAAGCCGAGGGGCCAGAGGAGCTCCGGGAGCAGCCAGCCAGCCAGGTACTCACCAGAACCACTTCGGAGCTGTGGGAACTGAAGACCTCGTGGGTCCAGGTCTGGCCAGGCTCAGGGGATCGGTCCCCCTTGCGATGCAGCTTCAGGCCCACGGTGTGGTGGCCCATGGTGTTCAGCAGTTGGGTCACCTCATCCGACTGCAGGTTGTCAAAGTAGATGGTGGCACCCACAATCTGGTCCCCTGAGCAGGAAGGAGCAAGACATGGGTAAGACCGCCCAGAGTCTCGGGGAAACAACACACAACCCAGCACTCTGCATTGGGCCCTTGGACTGACTCACAGGTGAGGTAACACCCATTGTAGAGATGAGGAAACTGAGGCAGGGAGGACAACCAATTGGCCCAAAGTGGCCGAGCTCCTGGGTGGTAGAGTCGGAACAGAGGACACACAACATTTGCAACCCATGGGACCACCTCCCACGAGGACTGTGAATGAACAAGTAACAAAGAGTGGGCAGGGGAGGGCAGGGCTTGGGTACCGGCCATCCTGATGCCGCTGAGACCGAGCACTCCACAGCCACTTGCCTGCTTGTGCTGCCCCCCGCCCTCCCCTCTACCAGCCCGCACCCGAGAAGACTCACCCTCCTTGACCACCCCAGTGCGGGCCGCAGGGGAGTTCTGCATCACCTCCTGCACAAAGACACCGTCATCCCTCTGGGTGATGGTCAGCCCGTGAGAGCCGCTGCCCTGCCAGTTGGGCAGCAGCAGCTCCCGGGTCGTCTCCTCCTCCTTCTCCATCTGCATGGGGTAACAAAACAGAGCTCAGGGCAGTGGGGGCGCAAGGCCACAGGGAGATGAGGAAGCCAGGGATCCCCTCTCTGGGAGTGGGGCACTGTCTCCAAGATGGTGGCTTCTGCTGTGGGAGAGCTCCCAAGGCACAAGGGAGAAATCAGAAATGAGTTAATGGATGCAACCACACAGGGGGTAACTGGCCCCTCATCCCATTCCACGCCCCTCCCCGCCCCATGCTACGTGCTACAGTCCAGCCAGGTCTCTACCCTCCCCACTCCCCACCCAGTCACCTCCCCCTCCCTCCTACTGACCTTCGCAGGACTTGGGTCAGGAGCAGATGCCTTGCCAGGAGCCCGCCCCTCCTTCCTCTTCTCTCCTCAGGATATCTCTCTCTTGAGAATCTCGGTCACACGGTCACACCGTCTAGGGGAAAGGTCACGATCAGGTTCTCACTCAACAGCTGGCTTGCTCGCAACCCAGCCCCGGCTGCTATGCCAGAGAGATGGCTGGATGTCCTGTCTGCCAGGGCCAAACCAAAACCCCGTTACTGTCATCAACTCCGTTCACACAGGACTCTTCAAGGCTGGGATCACGGGACGGGGGTTTGGAAGAGGCCAGACTCAGATTCCAATCCTGGCTCAGCATCTTGCCAGCTGTGTGACCCAGGCCAAGTCACTTAACTTCTCTGAACTTCCACTTCCTCATCTGTGCAAATGGAGATGATAAAGGATTCCCATGAGGACTGAAGGAAGGAGAAAGAACATGAGTGGAAAGCTCTGGCCCACGGGGGCCTCCCAACTCCACATCCTCACTGGGTCCCTTGTAACAGCTTCAGGAAGGAGATGTTACTGCCCCACATCACAGATGGAGAAACTGAGATTCAGAGAGGCCAGCTGGCCAGGGTCCACCATAAGAGAGCAACATGCTTGGGCTCTGAGCCTGTAACTCTTCCCTCGACACACCACATCCAGCGTGCAGCTCTAGCTGGTGTGAGACCCCCCTCCTCAGAGCCTCCAGCCCTGGGGGTCATGGGCAACCTTCAAGCCAGGCTAGTGGTAGCCAAAGGTGAGCGACTCTGGGTCACCCTATCTAACCCCAGCCTTGAGTCCAGGGGGACACTCGCCAGCTGGAGCTCCAGGGGCCCCTACAGGCAGAGGCTAAGCAATGGAAGCCCCGGGCCCCTCAGCACTGGCCCAAGCCTGAGAGGCTGCAGTCCAGTCGCGCCATGTCAGACACATGGTGAGTCAGGGCCAATCAGGCTGCCCCAGCTGGACCAGGAGCCAGGTCCCCATAGGTGAGGAGCAAAGAGCCTCCGGCTACAGCTGTTGGCTGTGAGGGCATCCAGGGAGACAGCAGGAGGGCCTCCAGCCCCCAGCCACCCACACATAATGGCAGTGGCAGCACGTCTGTGAAACCAGTAGGGGGTGCTACAAGTCACGGAGAGCTTCGCCCAAAGCCGAAAACCGCTGACATCCAGAAATCAGCCAACCAGTCAGTTAACACATGCATATGGATTGCCCCCGTATCGCTGTACAGGCCGCTGCAGAGAAAACCAGAAAGGGAGAGGCACTCAGCCCAGCTCTGAATTACACGCTCCGCTAGGTTGTTACCTAACGCCACTGGTGTATCCTCCAAAAGCACTCTATGGGCCACATACGGAGAGTTAAAAGACCTAGTTCCTGGAACTTCCCTGATGGCCCAGTGGTTAAGACTCTGAGCTCCCAATGCAAGGGGCCAAGTTCCAGTCCCAGTCAGGGAACTAACCCACATGCCGCATGGCACAGCCAAAAAAAAGATTTAGTTCCTGTCCCAGATATAAATTATGAGCAAGGTGCTTAGGGCATGACTAATCTGGCCTCAGAATGTTCCAGAAGGTTTGGGAGCCTTCTGGAGGGCAGATGAAATCTAAATGGGATCTTGAAGGTACTGAGTTTGCCTTTGAGGAGAAGATTTACGGAAATTCGTGAGCACGTAGGACTTCCAATGTCAGGCAGATCATAATACCAGTGAAGACGACACCCTGTTCCCCAACCACCTGCACTCGCTCACATGGTATTTATGTCAGCGCAGGTGCCAGCCAGGAGGCCAGCGGGCAGCCTGCTGGCACAGGTGTCAGCTGGGGCAATCACCTCTTCCCTTCCTACCGGAAGTCTGGCTGACCCTTCCCACAGAGAAACAGCAAAAGCTGGGGCTTCAATGGTGCCCTCCCCCAGCCTCCAGCACTGAGTAGCCAGCCAGGCAGAAAAGGGGGGAGCCAGACCAGGAGGGGAAGGAAAAGGCTTCCACCCAAGGGCTCTGTAGCTCCCCGAAGCCACTGAGTATGCTGGCACCCTCTCTTCCTCCTTGAGCAGGGCCCCTTTTTTCAACCTCGCATCCTGGTGCTGAGCCAGCAGCCGGCAAGGGGGGCAGAGAGCCAGCCAGCTCACCCTCGCCCACATCTCAGCCCCACCCTCCCTCCTTCCCCAGTGAGTCACTGCGGCTGCAACAGCTCCAGACACGCCAAGGGTCACACCTAAAACCTGCTTCATGGGCCAGACCCTTGGGTGCCAGAGGGGCTGGGGCTCCAGGAAGAGGCAATGGGCTTCCCTGCCAGCTGCTTGGCCCAGAGCCCCCGGTCTAGAGCCCCCAGAAGCCCAAGTGGGAGGCTCAGAAGGGATCAGCCACAGGCCTCCACCCCAGGGGCTAATGAGGAGGACATCAAGAGTGTAGAAGGGACCACAGCCTGTGAGAACGGGAGGCGCTGGACTCGAGGCTGCAGGTTGACCCTGGCAGGGCACCCGCTGGCTTCCCAACCAGGTGGGGCTGCCAGCCACCCTGCCTGCCCTGGCTCAGGCCTCACCTCCTGGCACAGCCAGGCAAAACTCCCCTCCCCTCCCCTTCCATCTGACCTGGGGGGACACAGGGGTGCTGACAGGGGATTCGAGGCCACGGCGGCAAGGGCCTATTTTCTGCACTTGAGTCCCAGCCCGTAGGTCTCCCCCACCCCTGGGGCCTTTACCAAACCCAGGGGGTCCTTCCTTTTTCTCCCACACATCAGGTGAAGCCAGCTCCCCCGGGGGTTAGAGGCTTCACCCTGCTGCCGCCCAAGGCAGAGTCTTTGGAGCCTTGGGGAATTCTACACATTCCTCAAGTGTCAGAAGTCCTCGAAGCTGGAATAACCCTTAGGCCACACGTGGCTCCTCTATCGGGGATTCTCCAGCCAAGAATACTGGAGTGGGTTGCCATTCCCTTCTCCAGGGACTCCTCCCCACCCAAGGATCGAACCTGGGTCCTCCTGCATTGCAGGAAGGTTTTTTTTTTATCATCTGAGCCAGCAGGAAAGCCCTAACTTAAATTCAATTAAACATTTAGCCCACAGGTTGTAGGAACCACATTTCATGAGCTCAACAGCCAGGCATGGCTACCATATTATAAGCACAAATACAGAACACTGCCACCAGTGCAGAAAGTTCTGTGGGACAGCACTGCCTGCTACTGACAGATGGGGAGAGTGAGGTCCGGAGCCCCGAGAATAGGGGAGCGCTGGAGCCCTAGAACCCCCAGGTCTGCCGGCTCCCGCTGACACCTGACACCAGCTCACAGTAACCTTGGTGATGGTAAGGGCTGGAGTGGAGACCCTCTAAGGCAGAGGGCTGCCTAGAGGGCAAAAAAGGAGTGACATGGTGAGGACACCCCAGCTTGAAGGCAGAAAGGACACGCATCTCAGGCTGCAAAGACAGAGTGCACGTAATTCAGGTCAGAAGCAGCTAGAGAAGAACGAAGCTGCCCTGATGATTCAAAACCACAAAGAGGATGTGTAGCAGAGTTCTGCCCATGCCATCTCTGCAGATCTCTGCCCTGGGTGGGTAACACCCAGGCAGACCCAGGAGAAGGCCAGGAAGCAGACCCTTTGCCCAGGGAAGACGGTCTCCACCAGCTGTGATCCCCTAGAAGGGCATAGTCTCCCACTGGTCCCAGGAAACCCCTTCTGCCCAAGAGCCAGTGTGAACACAGCCTGGGAGGGGGCGCAATCTAACTGCTGCAGGAGCCAAAGACAGCCTCGCAGCCAGGGTCAGGGTCAAGATGACAGGAACTGATCCACACACCCTGAGAGTCTGGTCTCTACGCCTCAGTGCCTCTACGCACCACACCTGAAGTCAAGATACACAACAGAGGGGCCCGGGTTTGTGCATAGGCCCGCCACAGGCAGGACATCGAAGGTGACACACCAAGATGGAAAGAAGCACACCAGCCCGCGATGGGGAGGACACAGACAGCAATGAAACTTCCACCCAGCACATGGGCAAACTGACCCACCAGACACACAGGCCCTGGAGAAGCACTACCCCAAGGTGAGAACAACAAGATGACTCACAAGCAGAGCTGGGACTTCCACCAGCCAGAAAGCCATGAACACATGAATAGCAGAGGGCCAGGGACTGGGATATTCAGAGAAAAGAGAGACACACCCAGAGAGGCCATCTACTCTCCTGAACACTCACCCGGCAGTAAAGAGGAAGAGAAAGAGCCACATTAAAAGAAACAACCCCTCCCAGGTGAGGGGAAAGAATTTTGCCAAGCTGCGATAGTGCCCCAGGACTGTGCTTGTTCCATGCCTGGGGTCCCCTTTCTTTCCCAACAATCCCATGTGGTTAAGAATTAATATCCTTATTTCAGAGTGCAGAAACAGGCCCCGAGGTTAAATGACTTGCCCTAGTACAAGACAGAAGTGAAATGCAGGCCCAGGGATCTCTGACTCCGAGGCCAACAGTCTTAACCAGGGAAAGGGATGAAGACATGAATAAACAGAGACACGGGATGAGAAACCACAGAGAAAGATGCACAAGGGAGATACACAGGCCAGAGACATCTACATGGAGGGGGGCCAGTGAGAGCCGGAGAGACATACCCACAGGGAGGCGGACAGGCCTCCAGGCTCGTCCAAAGAGAGACCCACAGAGTGGGACCAGGATGCTTCAGGGGACGTTAAACACAGGAAAAAGAGGGCTTGAGGTTCAGGTAGGGGTGGGAGACCCCCAGGAAGCAGTGATGCCCATCAAGTGTCACAAGCACAGGAGGAAAGGTGAGTGGCCACCAGCCTCTGTGCCCACATACCAGCCTCATCCCGACCCAGCTCAGAGACAGCAAACCCAGAATGGGCAGAGCTCCAGGTATCCCAAAGCCCAGGATCTGAGGGCCCTTATCAGCATTGTGTCCCCAGGACTCAGAAATCCTGAGCTGCCCAGAACCCAGCTCACCTGGAGACTCTCTGGACCCCAGCAGGTGAAGACCAAGAGACAAGCCCATCTGGAGACAGGCCCCAGCAGGTTAAGGCAAACACTTTCACTCGCTGGGAAGTGGGAACAGCCATGACAAGCAGATGCCATGTCAGAGGACAAGGAGGAAGAGAGGGGTGGCCTCTCTTCCAGGTGCTAAAACCTCCAAATGGACCTCCATGTAGGCAACTGCCAGACCTCGGTCTGGAAAAACAACCTGTCCCATTCTAAATGGAGTAGAACTGTGCAACAGTTATCTCCCGAGTCTACATTGGCACCAGGAACTGAGGTCAGCTGATTCTGGGCAGCGCACCCCTGGGGGCACTTTCAACTTTCATAGGGTGTGTGTTGGGGAGGTCGAATTATCAAGGAGAATCTGGCCAACATGTTGCAAGACACGGGCAACAGGGGCACTGGTGTGATGATCAAAGACTCGCAAGGCCAACAGACGACCCACCCATGCATGCAGGGACCTCACTCCTGAGTCTCCAACCCCTCCCAGCCCAGAGCAGGCTCACAGTCCCTGCCGCCACCAGCTCACAACAGACACGAGTCGGGGCAGCCCCAGGTCCTGTCCATCATGGAAGGGGTCTGTTTCTGCTAACCTGGTGTCCAGAGTTTGTGCACCTGGGAGCTCTTCCCTGGCTACCTGGGCCACTGGCCCTGCCCACACCTCCCACCAGGAAGAAGCTTTTCCAGCCTTATCACCCAGCCCTTTCCTCCCCTCCAATCCCTCTTCCTGGCCCCTCACCACCATGCTGGAGTTTCCCCGCACCTTGGCTTCCAGGGCAGCTCCCCACCCCCACCCCTGGGGGCAGCTGCATTCAGGGCTCAGCCCAGCAGCCTTTCTCCACCTCTGTCCCCTGGCCCCTAGCACTCCCCTAGCCCCAGCACTCCAAGGTCAAGCTTCCAGCCAGAAGAGAGATTCTGTCTTCCTTCCCTGACCCAGAAGGACTTCCTTGTGGAACTGGGGGGTCTTGGGGAAGGGGGGTGTCTCGGACAGTTTTCCATTCCCCATGCTGGCAGTCCCCACACCTGGCCACCTCTCCAGAGAACAGTGGGCCTTGACCCAGGACAGCTAGGATGAGAACACCAGCTCAGGGATGTGGGGTGGAGGGGAAGTGCCCTGCTGAGTTGAGGTGGGGGGTGAGCTCACTCCCTCGCCCAGTCTCACTCTGGGAGATAGATTACAGTTTGGGAGCTACCACGGCCCAGCTCCCCGCCCAGCGGCCGGCCCGCTAGTGCAAGGGCTCACGGCCAGGCCGCTCGGCCCAGCTGCCAAAGAGCCACCCCCAGGCCGGCCAGGCGCTTCCCCTTCCCCTAGAACCTCCGCTCCGGCCCCCGGGGGACAGGGCAGGATGCCCCTCCCTGAAGCCTCCATCAGCCACGGCCTCACGCCCAGGCCTATGCTCACCCTCCCTCAGGCCTCTGGACACAAACTCCAGGGCCTAGAACTGTCCAGGAAGGAGAAACTCACTGGAGTCCTTCCCTACAGCCCCTGCAGCCCCTATGAAACCTCCACCACCACCGGGACAGAGTCCCATGGCTCCCCGCTACCCCCTACGCCCCAGAGGCAAGCAGAGGTGACACATTCAGGACCAGCCCGCACAGCCAGAGACGCCCTCTCACAGGTAACAACACTTACTTCTCGGCTCTGACATGAGCAGAGTCTCAAGGCCACCATGAAACAGTGACCTCAGAGGGGGGACCTCCCATACAACAGCCCAGATGGTCACTTGGAGACTGGAGGGAGGAAGAGGGGGTCCATCAACACACACATTCCTGCTGAGCCCACTGTGGCCCACCCAGGAGAGCCCCCCCCAACTGTGCCTCTTAGGCTCTCTCAGGCCTGGAGGAAACCAGTCAGCTCAGGAAGGCCAGGAGACCAGCAGGATGGTCAGAGTACGGGAAAATGCCAGCTCCCTGGGAGCCTGGATGAAGCCTGTTGGCGGGGGAGGCAATGGGAGAGCAGAAAGCCCTAGTGACCACCAGTTGAAACATCCCATTCCCAACCCTCTCTGGGGGCGACCCCCCTGCCTCCAGGGTCAGGAGGCACATGCCCCTGGTCAGCCCAGCTCCAGGGAGAGAGAAAAGCTGGGGCTTCCGGGGTGTGGTGGGGAGGTGAGAGTCAGCAGGGGAGAGTTACCAGCAGGAGTCCGACTAGCTCTCCCAGTCTGCTTCTGCCTGTCCCCAGGCGGTTCCCAAAGCTGAGGAAGGTGATGACCACGCCCCAGAGACCCACACACTCCTCCACCCCCACAGCTTTGCCCCAACCTCTCAAACCAGCTCCTCAGGCTCGGGGTGGCCAGGGCCAGCCAGCCCATTCCAACTGAGCCTAGGATTCCAGGTCGGTGGTGCCCGGGCACCCCCAGCCAAGGCCTTCCTGGGACGAAGATGACCCCGGGACCCCCCAGCCCATTCCCTGCCCTTGACTGATGATGGCCATCTCCCTTCACAGGTCTCCCAGGAGTCACTCTTTTGGGTCCCACTGTGAGCCCTGGACCTGCACTTACATCCCCCTCAGCTGGAGTCTGGCTGGTTCAGGTCCTCAGCTCTTCACAAAGCTGCCCCCAAAAGGACCCCCGAATCACTGCTGTGGGCCCCACAGCATCAGCAGTAAGCCCCACCTATGTGGCTTCCTATGTGTCCTGGTTCTCTGAACAATGTCCCTGCGTAAACCTTTAAGGACAAGGCTTTGGGGAGGGACTCAGACACGCTCCGATCCCGTTGCCAGTACTCCAGACTCTTCGTCCTCTTGCTAGCCCACCTCTCGTGCCCCCACCCCCCTCCCTGCCCTCTCCCACGCACCTCACCCCTCAGCCTCAGGGTCCCTTCTCTCCCCACTCTGCATACACCCCCCAATCAAGGGCTAGCCCAACCCATCATCCTTGGGGGCCAAGGAGAAGGAATCTTCCCCACTGAGCTTCAGAAAGGAAGTGAGTGCCACACCCTGCCCCAGGGATTTCCCTCCTGGGGGCAGAAGAGAGGGAGCACCAAAAGAGAATCTACTCCCCGAATTCAGACCCAGCCCTGGTGAAGGGGCCCTAAAAGCCCTTCCAATGCATCTTCAAGCTCTCTTTTCCCCTGACTCCCTTGCCTTCTTCTATCACTCCAGCCCTCCAAAGCATCACTGTGTCACCCAAAATCAACCCAGTCTCTCTCATTTTCTAGGTTGTGCACCACAGGGCACACCATCCCCGCAGTCAGAGGCTGGATCCTAGTGGAAGATACCGTTTCAAAACTCAGATGTAACTACCTGGGTCCCTTTCCTCCAAAGGTCCAGGACCTGCTCTAAGGACCTCACTGGCACGGGAGGGTCCTACTGTGCCTTTTCACAGGTCCACTCCGCAGAGCAAGGCACCCAGCAGCAGGCCCCCTGGGGGCACCTCACCGCCTCCCGGGTGGCAGCCACGCCCTGCGAAAGGCGCACACGAGGCTCACAATTCTCTGGGGCTACAACGTGCGGAGGTGCCAGTGCCCTCCCCACATGGTGCAGGGGTCCAGTTAGATGCCCCATCTGCCCATTCGGCTCCCCTCCCACCCACGAGGCAGAGTCAGACCCACGTGTTCCTCGGGGCCAGCGACGCCCCCGCATCCCGGGGCCCTGGCACAGCAGGGGGTACCGAGCCCGCCAGCTCAGAGAGCCAGCCCTCGCGCCCTGCACACCCTCTCCCGGCATGGGAAAGCCTTATATAACACAGTTCTCCGAACACACCCTAAACCCGGAGCCTTTCCAACTCTCCGGCAGGACCTCGCCCCTCTGCTGTCGCCCCAAGAGAGCGCCTCGGGAGCGGAGGGGTCCGGGGAGGGGAGCTGAGCCCTCCTCCCACTACGCCCGCCGGACTCCGGCCCCCGCCTCCCACACAAGCCCCGTCGCCCCCCCTCCCCTTTACCCCTCACCACTCCTCCCCGAGTTCTGGTTTGAATTAGTCACCGGCTCCAACCACCACATTCCTCAGGCTGCTGGCGCCGAGCCAGGCGCTGGGGCGGGGGCCATCCCGCCCGGACGGGTTTGGGAGTGGGGCTGGGGAGAGAGCGCCGCCTCAGAAGGGGAAGGGGCGGTCCCGAGGGCCGCGCCGCTGCACAGCCCCACTCCCCGCCCACCCCCAGTGCAAGAATCTCCCCAATTATGTCCCCCACCCCCACTCCCACCCGTCCCGCCGCGGGGCGCGCTGCAAACTTCCCGGCTCCCCCGGCCTAGAGGAAGAAGGGATTTTTTTCTGGAGCTGGGAACACTGAGGGGCAAGGCTAGGGCGGGGCAGCCGAAGGGAGGCTGAGGGGCCGCCGGAGCCAGAAAGGGAGAGGCTGGTGGTGCAGAACTGGGTGGGGCCCGGAGGACTCGGGACGCGAAGTCAGGGGCGGAGGTGTGGGGCGCGGGGAGGGACAGTGGACGGGGTGCGCGGCGCGGGGGCGCAGGGGCGCCGGGAGGGGCCGAGGGGCCGCGCCGCGATCTCGGAAACTTCTCCAGTAAACACGGAATAGGCACGGAGCAGCGCGCCGAGCCGCCGCCCCTTGGAGAAGGAGGGGGTGGGACGGGGCCACCGGGCCAAGAACCGGCGCCCGGCCGTGCAGCAGGGACAACGAACAGCCCTCGAGAGACCGACGGACTGGAGCAAACCGCGCGTCGGAGCGATTTTCCAACTTTGCCCAACTTGCGCCCCTTCCAACGCCCCAACTCCGGAGGCGGAGCTCCGCTCCCAGGGCACTGCGCTTGGCCTCCCGGTGGCGGCCCGAGGCTGCCCACCCTGCTCCAACTTGAGCCTTCACAGTGACACCCACCCAAAGCGCCTCGCCCAAGTCCTGCCACCCACCTCCCCTCCCGCGTTCCCGGCGTCGCGTTCCCGGATCGCGCCAAGGTGCGCCGGACGCCCCTACCTGCGCGCTCAGCCCCAAGGCACAGCCATAGCCGGCGCGGGGCCCGAGGTCGCGGTGCCGCGGCTGCTGCAGGCGGCGAGCCCCGGTCGGGGCGGGTCCGGCAGGGCGGGCGGTGCAGTCCCCGCGGCGGAGCTGCTCCGAGTGGCCAGGCCCCTGCGCGCGGAGGCGGCTCTTGTAACTCCGGCTCCAGCGGGCGGGTCTGCCCCGAGCTGTGGGGAGAGGGCGGGGCCGGGCGGGGCCGGAGCTGGGCTGGGACGCTCGAGCCGGGCCGACCCTGCAGGGACGCCAGAGCGGGCTGCTGGGAGGGCGCTGGGGGCGCGGGGACCCGGGGGCGCGGCGCGTCCGAGGGGCTGCCTTCTCCTGCCGCCATCCACTGCCCAGCCCGATCCACCGGGCCTGGATCTGCCCCCTGACTTACGCGTGTGGTTTCTTCTGCAAGAAACTCTTGGAAGCTGGACCTGCGAATCAGCCCATTTTGCAGGAAGGACCAAGGGGTTCGGGCTGCGGCTGGGGGGGCTTGAGTGATTCAGCCTGACGCGGATCTTTGAGTTTTCTCTCAGCGCTGCCCACTACCCTTCTAATCCTAGACCCCAGGTTCTTCACTTGGTTCTTCACGCAGCCGCGCCCATTTCTCGCCCTCCCTCTTTCCGGGCGCCCCTCAGCCCCTCCTCTCCCCCAGAACCGGCCTGGAGACGCTGGCCCCACCTGCTGGAGTCAGGGTCACCAGCGCTCCACCAGCCGCCGTGCTGCTCTGGCCTCCAAGGCGACGCGGGAGTCAGGCCTGAGCCCCTTGGAGGAGCAGAGTCTGCGCTGCCTACCTCCCTGTCCCCCACTTTCCTCTTCCAATTTCTGCTCGGACCCCCCTCCTCCACCGCCCACTCCCCTGGACGCTGAGTGTCCAACTTTACAGCCATTTCCCACAGCCACTTCTAACTACACGGAGATTTTATTAAACGTTTAATGACGGGGTGCGGGGGGCCTTCTGGCTTCACCCTCATTCTCTTCTCCCCCATGAATCCTCTTATCCTCGCTTCTGGATGGCCACCCACTGCCCACATGGAGCCAGTTTTCCTCTCCTCTGGAATGCTGGGGAAGTGAGACCCCAGGCTGGAGACCTGAGAAGACCTGGCCCGCTGTACCATCCTGAGTGGGCTGGGGCTGAGACCAGCGGCCCTGTCCTCTGAAATGGCAAACATGTTTACAGGCTAAAAATACCCAACAGCCAACTCCGCTGCCAGCCCTGGGGGCTGTGTCCCAGGTCCAGTTACCGACACAGGGTACAGGCATGGGGGAGGGAACACCCAGCCAAAGGAGCCACAGACAGGCAGGCAGGCAGATAATGCACATAGAAAGGTGGAGACGTGTGTGTAGACATTCAGACCCGCAGAGACATGCAGAGACATATAGTCGAAGCACAGACTTGGGCACTGGCATTCTCTCATATTTTCTCTCTCTCACACACATAAACACACACACACTCACACACACACATGGTGACTCAAACCCAGAGCAGAGGCAGTTCCACCACCTGTATCACAAACACACAGTCAGAAACCCAGACTTTCAGAATCACCTCCACCTCCACTGTGGTCTGCTCCCCTTTCCCAGCACCTACCTTATTTAAAGAAAAAAAAAAATTCAACTTTGGGATGCTTTAAAAAATAAAAACCAAGAGCTATTATTTCTGATATCAATGGTTTTTTATATTTTATTTCATATTAAATAACATGTATTCAATTTTTTAAATGTAGATCAAGAATACAGATAAAATGGCCTGTGCCCCTACAAGTCAGATTAATCCTTGTTGCTGTTTCGGAGATAAAAATCAACACTTCTATAGCGTGAAGGATGTCAGTACAGAAAAGTAGAACAATAAAAAGTAGATGTCTTCCTCCACCGCCAAGCTAGTCCCTCTCCCCAGAAATAACCACAGTTAACAGTTTACCAGAGGAGTTTTAACTTTACGAAATGAATCATTTGTTTCCTTGAAAGTGCCAGGGTTTCCAATGCATGTTAAAATGGGAGCTGATTGACAGCTAGCTTTTCCAGAATAATGGCTATGATATGACACATGCCACAAAGATAGGGGGTCTGCACAAAGGGCCATGGGAATTTGGAGGGAGGGGCTGGAACAGGAAAGGAAGAGTGTGGAAGGGTGTGGATACTTCGCCTTCAACTCAGCTGGGACTCCCTCGGCCCCCAGGAGTGAAAGAGCAGAGGCTGGTGTCCTGGGCTCAGAGCCAACTTATCAGCTCCATTGTTTGTTCTGGCCACCCTCTTAGTCAACAGAGAAGAAGGCAGGAGAGGCCGGTCTGGGGAGCAGCTGCAGAGCAGGGATTACTGTCCAGGTACTTGGTTCAGGGGCAGGAGTGTCAGGATACATGGTAGGAGGTGGTCCTGGGCAGTGGCTCCTGCCCCCTTCTAGGCTAGGAGGGTACAAAAGAGATAAACTAGACTCTGCCCCCTAAAAAGCCATGATCCTACTTGCCGCACTAAAGCTGGCAGGGAAACGGAATATTTTCAACAGTCTTCATTGGTGCAACTGGAAACACAACACTTTTAGAAATTTCTGCCACCCCTTCTCCTTCTGCCTACTGTTGTAGCCCTCACCTTTCACCCCTCCTCCCCAAGAGCTACCTTCATGGTGATCTTGTCTATTAGACACCATGTGTGTCAAAGCCCATTTAATCCTCACACCAGGAAGGAAATGGTCTGGGAGAGGGGCAGTGATTTACCTAAAATCACATAACCTTCAGAAGCAGGACTCAAACCTCCCATCCATATCTAAGCTCCAGGAGGGCAGGCATTGTTTGTTTTCTGCTGTGTACTCCAAGTCTACAACAGTGGCTGGCACCTAGCAATCACGCCAGAACACTTTGCTTAAAAAGTGAATGAATAAATGAATAAATTGCAGATATAACTCGCCCCAAAGCCCTTGTTCTTCTTCTTTTTTAAAATATTTTTTTTGGCCACACATGTAGGATCTTAGTTCCCTGACCAGGGATCGAACCTGCACCATGCCCCTTGCATTGGAAGCTTAGAGTCTTAACCAATGGCCCACCAGAGAAGTCCTCCCAACGTTCTTGTTCTTTATACAGCAGCACCCTGTACCGCACAAGGTTCCCCTCACTCTCAGCCCTCATGTGTAGTTCCCTCCTGCAGCTTTGCACAAACATTTACTGTGTCCAGCACTGGGCCAGGGGTAGGTGATGGTGGAAGTGGTGGTACAGGTAACAGAGTTCTTGACAAGATGGAATCCCTGCCCCCAGGTGCTCAATCCAGAAGGATCTAGCCTCTGATGCTACCCTACCTTGTACTGTGAGTCCCATGCTTTGGAAAAACTGGATGTCATCTTTTCTTCCAGATCTTTTACACCTGTATATTACTCCCCCCACAAAGACATGCTATTTTTTAGTTAAAAGGAGTTCCCTCCGTCTGAAGGTTGTTTCAGATTTCCCCGTCAAAGTAAGGGCTACCCAGGGATCTGAGAGGACTTCAGCCTTCCCGCTGGTGCTCCACTGCCCCTCAGAAGCATCCCACACCACACAGTACTCCAGACCCACTGGAAAAGCAAGGTCAGCTCTAGGACTCGTCATCACTGGGATACTCCAGCTTCTCCAGAAGTGCCACTCCCTCCCCGGGGGTTCCCTGACTTATAGGTAGTATGTGTGTGATGAACCCTGGGCTCCTGTGTTGCCAGGCAACGTGCCTCTGTTTTCTTCTTATTATGCCTGTTTCCATAGCAACCACAAAGGGGCACTCTGTGGGCAGGCCCCATGCCAGGGGATTCCCCTTCCCTTCCCTTCTCCCCACAGTCCCCTTCTCTGAAATCAGTGCATGATGAGGAAGAAAACATGCAACTGCTCTACGACTCATCATGGCTTTTAAACTCTGATCCCAGGAAGGAAGTGAAAAGTGCAGTCTGTTCGCAATCTCTCTGAAAGCAGACTTTTCGTCCAGTCGGGGGCCCTTTGGCATGTCAGCCTTAAGAGCACAGAAATTACTGTTACCCCTTCTTTGAGTCACGGGGCATTTTCCAGACCCCCCTCTCCACCCCATAAAACACACCAGCTCAGACAAGAGCATCCCTGCCAAGCACCAGGCCCTTCTCCATTGACTTTCAATTCTTTGTAAAAATATATATTTCTATTTGGTTGCACCAGATCTTAGTTTTGGCATGTAAGATCTAGTTCCCTGATCAGGGATCAAAACCGGGACCCCTGCATTGGGAGAGCAGAGTCTTAGCCACTGGATCACCAGGGAAGTCTCTCCCTTTGATTCTTTATCATCTTCCCCAGTGGAGCAGCAAGCTTATTGTGATTCTGGGATCCAAACATTATTTTCTAAGCAATTCTCAAACTCCAAACTCAAACTCGACATAGGAAGCCAAGTCAACCCATCCTCCTCCAGCTCAATTCAAATCCCAGCCTGTATTTAAAGCTCAGGCTTCAAATAAGGAGTTCCTGAATTGCTCAGATCAGACAGCTGGGATACCGGAAACCCTCCCATTACACTCGGTCCTAATTGAGATCTTCAGGCCCAAGCAGAACCCAAGTTAAAGCTGATTAGAGAACAAGAGACAAGACGCAGGGCCCTGAGTGGTAAGAAGGCAAAGAAATGCTGTCCAGGCAAGTGAAGGGAGCGGGGAAAGGGAGCGGGGAGAGCTGGGCGAGAGGATGCACGGTGACAACTGGATTCCTAGATGGCCCTGTGCTGTGGGGGCTAGGATGCTGGGGGAGCAAACAGATAACAGGAAATGGGGACCCAGAATTAAGGGAAAAAAGTGGCAAAATAGGACTGAATGAGGCTGTCAAGGGAGGAAGGCAGGGAGGGAGAGAGAGGAAAAAAAAAAAGCCCAAAGCTGAGCTAGGGACTGGGCGGACGGACTTGTAAACAGGAGCCGAGGGAGGGAGCTGGAATGAACGGAGCAGCCAACGCCCCAGCCAGCTCCCCTCCCCAGCAGGGAGCGGGGAGCGCGAGGGAGGCGCCAGGAGAGGGGAGCACCAGTCTCCTCTCCCCTTTTTTGGACTCTGCCTTTCTCCCACACTTTCCAGATTCCTCTGCCTTCCCCCCAGTTCCCCGGAGAAGGGGAGACCAGCCCAGGGTTCTCTCCGTCCTCTGCTCACACTTCCCAAGTCCAGTTTAAGGGGATCAGACTGAGCGGGGAAGGAAGGGCCTAGGCTGCCCAGAGCCTGAGTCACCACATAGTTGAGGTTCCTGTCACTCGAAGTCCCGCCTCTGCTACACCCTGTGCCCTCTGCCCGCTGCCCCAGGGACTTGGATCGCAGGGGCTGACCCTGCCCTAGGACCTGCTCCACTCCCACGAGCCTTACCCCAATCGGGGCTGTCCTTCTTGGGCTGATAACCACCCTCTTCCTGGCTTCCGAAACCTAGTGTGTTTTGTCCACCGCTTTTGGGGGAAGCACCCTTCTGCTCTTTTTTTGGGAGCAAAAGTGACTCAGTTGAGTGGCTGCAAGAACTGTGGAAAGGGAAGCATGCACCCCTGACAAGTCACTTCCCCTCTCTGGACTCCAGTTTCCTCCTGGGTAAAAGAAAGGGAAGACATGCTGTGGTCTCCCGTAGGTACATTCTGTAAGACTGAGTCAAAGAGATGGGGAGTTGCTATTGAATGTAGGGGGATAGAAGGGGTGTGTTTGCTAACCCCTGTCCTAACAGTAGGCGTGGGCGGGGCACGGGCACTGGCAAGGCCACCGTAGGGCAGCCAACACCCCAGGCAACTCGGTGACTCAGGTCCCCACACACAAGGCGACAGGCAGGAAGGCACCCCGCGGCTCCCCTATGAGTCAGGGAAATGCAGATCTCTGTAGAGAATGACCAGCTAAGGTCCCGCTATAACCAACTCTCCCTTACAACCTAGAAAACTTCCAATCCCAGTGTGGGCTCCCGCGTCCCTTTGATGAGTGCCCTAACCTCCCTGACCTGGCTCCCACTCCTACTGCCTGGCCTTGGCAACTCCTCTGCCTTCCACTCCATAGCCCTCCCTACCCTCCAATGGCTCCCCTGCCCTGCCATGTCCCCTCGCTTACCCCTTGGCTCTACCATCCTCACTATCCACCCCCATCCTGGCAGAGCCAGCCAGATGATTGCAAAAGGGCTGAGCCAGCGGGAGAGGCCCTCACATGACAGCTGTTCCTGCAGCGGAGGGGAGGGGGCAGCTGGAAGTAGAGGGAGGCACATTCCACGGGAGATCTGATCAGAAATAGCCCCAAACCCTGAATGACCATCCAGCTCTGGCTCAGTGCAAAGCCTGCCCATTGTATAAAACAAAGTAAGGTCAACAGGCTGTCTTTGGAATCCCGAGGAAATTAGGAAAACAAAAGTGGGCGGTTACAGCAGGGGAGGGGGCTACAAGAATGAAAAAAATCCAGGAACGTCTAGAGATCCAGGGTCACGAAGGATACCTTTGCCATTGACCCAGCCCCACCTGCCCAAGACATTCTCCCTCTTACAAGAGATTCAAGTGAATATAGGGTTACTCTCCAGCAACCGCCATCACCCGCCACTCCACCCATCCTTTGGGTGCTGAGGTACTGGGACACCCCAGTCATTCCACTGGAGTAAAACACAGCCTCCTCTGGGAGCCATGCCAGCCTGATTAGAGCAAACAGACAAGAGCAGGTGGCATAGTTTCTCTAACCTTTCTGGAGCACCAATATTTTAGCTCCATAGCATTAGGCAAAGAATAAAGACAGTGGATACCCCAGAATGACATTCTAACATACAGAGAACCGAACAAATCACGTGAGGGAAGTTACAGTGTCCTGGAGGTACCACTGATGGGGTGAACCAAGGAAGCCACATGCACCCAGGAAAACCCATCTGATGGTTTGGAGGGAAAGTCTGCATTCTGAGGACACACCATGAAAGGTTGCCATGAAAACCATGCTATCAGTTTCAGAAATGATTGGGTGGAGTCTTCAAAGCACTTCATGCCTCTCCCTTCAACATTCTAGACCCTTCCCCCACCCTTCATTCAAAAGGGGAACTGGCACACTTGGGCATGTGGGCAGCTGGTGGGATGGGTCCGACCCAGTGTGAGCAGCAACTGTCCAGCTCCAGCTCCAACCAGGACATGAGGAAAAGATAATCTAGGTCTTTCTGGGAAGAACTTTAAAGGCTTTTGACTTTTTAATAAGTGACTTAAGTAGAAGCACCAACAAAGCTAAAATAAATAGCTGCTTTGACCAGTATCTACTGGTTTATCTACAAGCTAAACCAAGACTCCCATTGACACTCTAGCCTCTGTAAAGATTTTATCTGCAGTCAAATGCACCTCCTGAGCCCTGGCCCCCTCTCCAGTTTCTCACCCTCTTTCTGGAGGCGCTGAGAATCTGTCCAGGAAGCGGATGAAACAGTCTCCTCTTTCCCCCATCCTATCCCATTTCTCCAACACCCTGCCCTGTCCTCCGCTCTCGACCCACTCGCAGCGCCCTCATCCCTTTCCACCCCGCGACCCCAGCGCCTGCCGGCCTGAGCCGCACCCTGGGCGCGGGGATGCCAGCTCCTGCGCGAGCCTCCCGGGCACGTCGCGAAAGTGACTCTGCCACGGGAGACGTCCCCACGGCGCAAGCTCTCACTGAATGCGGGTGGCGAGCCGGGCGGGGTCTGGAGCGCCCACGCCCCGCGCTGGGACGGGCTGAGAAAGGGGCGGGGAAAGGGGTGGGGCTGCAGCCAGCAGCGCGGAGGGCGAGGGAGGGGGGCGCCCAGCTGGATTCTGTAGGGCGCGAGTCCCCAGCCTGCGGCGGTGCGATGACTCAGGGCTCCCCGGGGCAGGGTGGGGACCCGGCCAGCTACAGACGTATTCCCTCTTTCCCCGTCCCGTATCTGCCGCTAGAAACTCCAGCGGTTCATCTCTTTCGAGCCCACCCCTGCAGGGTAGAGGCCCTCCCATGTCACCCCGCCTGCCCCTAGGAGGCCAACAGCAAGCCTTCTAGAGGCCGCAACCCCCTCCCTTCGGGCCTCCCACCTCCGACTTGCGGGTCCTGGCCCTCCCCCAAGTGCAGGCCTGGCCTCCGACAACCTGGCCGTACTCCTCGGCACCAAACCGCCAGTTAGAGGCGCTGGAGGCAGGACGTGTGGATGAGTCACTCTTCCTGCAGTCTCCGAGGGAGGCTGGGAGGCGGTCCAGGCCCCCCACGCCAGAACCCCACCGTCCACGTGGGCTGCCAGGCCCGCCGCAGCTCGAGCTGCGGCCCACCCAGCGGAACCGCCGCCGCTTTCTCCGGGCTTCTCAGGCTAACCCTTCAAACCTCAGGCTAACCTTTCAAACCTTCCTGCCTCAGTCTCCAAGGTCCTGGGAAGATTAAGGGTACCAGGAAGGTCGGGAAGATTACACAAGACAAGGAGCAGGGGGTGTGGGGGGAGATGGAATCCAGGAGGGGAGTCTGACAGGTTCTGTGACGCCCCAGCAACCAGCCTAGGGCACACCCTGGCCAGCACCTAGTACTCTTAGATCCTATCCTAGCGGAGCGCAGAATATTCAGAAGCAAGGCAGGTAGCAGGTTTGGATCCAACTCAAGACAGAGCTACCAGGGAGCAAAGTCTGAGCAAGAATCAACCCATCCTCACCCAGCTGGATTCCAGATCACAACCTTCCCAATCATTTCTTCACAGAACCCAAACTGCAGTCAAGGTCCTAGCTCAGTTAGTCCTACCCCCTTAAAAGCTACCAGCCTGCACCCCACCTGTACCAGAAGTCACTGCATTCCCCTCCCTAGCCAAGAATCCCCTTCTTTGTGCTTGGACTAAAAGGGATGGGAAAAAATAACCAGTTACCTATAACCTGGAGACCAGACTCATGACTTTCTGCATATGCCTTAATATGTGAACCAAACCACCTTTCCAACTTCACCTGAGCTGTTTACAGGGAGATCCATAATGCTCTTCACAAGACACAGAGAAGACCATCAGAGAAGGGCAAGTTATCTCTGACAAGGGTGTAATAAAAATTAAGCTCAAAGGAGAAGAAAAAAGCCAATCAGCACTGGTCGGAGCAGGGTTGTTAAATGACATTTATGACTGCTCTACATTCCAGGAAGCACCAGGGTGTGTTTATGGTACAGGCTCTGGGGACACCCACTGGGTTCAAAATTCTGCCTCCACCACCTAAGAGTGTGATCACAGGCAAGTTACTTAAGTCTTGGTACCGTACTTCCTTGTGGCAAAGTAGGGATACCCCAGAGATGATCCGCTGCCAAGCTGGGCCCACAGGCCAGTTATCTGTTCCAAGGAGCCTGTGCCTCGTCTTGTTGGTCTGCCGTGTTTAACTCTGATCCTTGGAAACGGCTGCTGCCCCACCCAGCAGCGGCGGGAGTCGTGTTGAGCGGGCTATGCAGGCTGCGCTCACCCCACCAGCAGGTACTCTCCCCCTTCACAGGGGAGGGTCTGGAATTAGGTAGTTACAAAGCCCCTTCCACTTCCTAACTACATCTGATCTTTCCCAGCTAGGCTAGAAGATGGTCATGAAGGGAGAAGCAACGCAGTAAAACAAAAACTGAGGAGCAGCCTCTCTGCTCTTCTGAAGACTTCTCTCCTGCGCAGGGAGGTCCCGCAGGCATGGACAAAACCCTGCTCCAACACATCCTCTCCCCTTTGAAGAAGCCGTCACCCACAAAGGAGGCAGCACAGGGATGGGTTCAATGTTCAGTTTCCTTTAATAACCCCCATTCTCCCCGAAGGGCAGGTGCAGGCGGCTGGGCGATGGCAAGAGGCGTTCACTTGAAGACCTTGCCCTGATTGAAAGCTTTGCCCACATGTTGGAAGGCCCCGTCCCAGGAGAAGTATTCTCGAACCAGCGTCTGGGTCTCCTCACTGCCGGGATCCAGTTTCCGCCATGTGTATGACTCGTAGTCCACCTGCCAATCTGGACTCAGCTGGGGAGAGAAAGTCAGGTAAGAAGCATGTGGTCAGGTTATCGGACACTATCCCACACCTGTTACTTCCAGCTCAGACACCCATCATCAGAGCCCAGTACGCCTGTGAACATGACTGCTCTTTCATGGACACATTCCTTGAACTCCCCAGGACGCCCCCTGACTCAGGAATATGAGTGCATTTCCCAAATCCTCGCCCCACCACCCCTGCACCTTCCTCACCGGAAAAGCAAGCTCCTGGCCTCGGAAGACCCAGACCCCAGAAATGGAGCTGCTATTGTTGGTTCCAAAGAGAATGACACTGGCAAAGGCATTCTTCCTCAGTTTGTCCAATCGCTGGAACATTCCTGAAGGAGAAGAACATTCAGCCTTTGAAATCACATCGCCCACTACCATGGCCTCCCTCCCCCCCCCAGAGCCATCCTCTCACCAGTGATGAGGTTGCAGCTCATGAAGGTCTGGGTGAGCTCTTCAGGGAAGCGATACTCAGAGTACCACAGGGACCAGCCATCCTTATCAAAGTGATCCCAAAAGTATGGCAGCGCCACAGAGAGCGTATCCTCGTTGGAGTACTTGCGCTTAAATTCATCCAACACAAAGGTACTGCATGGAGGGAATAAAGCAAGAAGTCAAGGTGGGGAAGGTCCTACTGAGCCAACTGATGCTGCCAGGCTAAGAGAAGCTAAGGGCGTTTTCACTCCAGTGTACTGCTTTACAGGAAGTCACTGGACTGGCAGATGTGCATCTCCTCAAGGGAGGAGAGCTGAGGGGTAGGCAAGGCTCGTCGTGGGTGGGGCCCAGGAGGGCCCAAGGGCCATCTGCCCCAGGAAAGGCCTGAGGAGCTGCTGCCCCCTGGTGGAGACTCGCAGCGAGAACGCCTTTTTGGTGTCTGGCCCCGCCCAGGGCTCCTCTCCGTGAGTCACACTTGGTTCCTGACTCACCCCAGTCGCTGCCCACCCCCACCCCCATCACACAGGCCTCTTCGGGTTACACACACTATAATATGACAGCAATGTAAGAGATGAATGTTTTCAAAGGGCCTGCACGCCCAATCCTACACCCATGTCCTTCAGGTACTCTGCCCAGAAACAAGTTCAGGTGCTGAAAGGCCCCCAGGTGGTCTCTGAAGCAATCTGGCACAGGGACAGATGCCAAGGATGCCAGCATCAATCAGTATAGGAGAGGTGTCTCCTACCATGGCAGGCAGGGCTTCCGTTTTGTTTTTTCCAATTATAAAAATACATGCTGACTGAAGATCACTTGTGATGCCTTAAATGTTTTACTGTATTGCCCATTGGCGGTTTTTCCAAAGATGCTGAGTGTAGTTCTGTGCCTTATACAATTTGTTCATTGCCTGGCTACTGAGAATGTTTTGCAAATGTTTTAATGGCTAAATGATGTTCTACTGCATGAACGTGACATAAACCTCTTAAACACCCTTTTACTGAATGTTTACCTTATTCAATTATTAGAATAAATAAGTCAACAAACCCTAGAGTCAGACTGTTAACATTCCTCCTTTTATAAACAAATATGGTCCCAGGGCCTTCCCAAATGCACATCACAGACCTCATCTGAGGAGCTTTACCGCCTCAACCACCTCAGAAGTGGAGCTGGGGAGTTTTCTTTCACTTCCTCCTGAACTGTCTGAACGTTATTATCCATGACCATGTGTCCATTTCTCCCCCTAAACTGAACACAGGCTCTAAACAGCTCCCGAAACAAGTTAGCTAAAAGGCCTTAAAGTAACTAAAATTAACTCTGGACTCATTGAGTCTTGTCTTTCTGTCTTTGAAGACAGTCCCTCTAAGAATCCTGGGGAAAAGCATCTTGGCAGCTCCAAAGAGCACCATGGCAATGCAACCAACATGTATGAATAGACCTGCCAAAACAATAACAGAGAATGCACAGTTTACTAAAGATTTATTCATGTTTATGCCTGATTTATTTTCTGCCCAGTGTACAGACCCAAAATATGTGAATGTCTCCAGCTAATGATTAATAGTATCTACATTACAACAGCATATACAGTTTGGGTTGGTTATCACATACCAAAAATGCTGCTCACTCCTGACCTGGCCTTGTGTTATAACCACACATACTTCTTATGCCCACCACCAGTGTGTGCTCCTTCATCCCACACACAGATCACTACAAAATGGGGAGGTCAAACAATCCTGCATCCCAAAGGACCAACTAGTGACAAGACAGATGGCTCTGGGGAAGGCAGAGTGAGTGGGCAAGAAAAACAGAAAAGAGAACTGAGTGATGTCACTACAGAAAAGACATTTCTCATACTGCTTGAAACTCTAATAAGGTGACTTAGAGCACTGGCTGAAGAAAGATATGATTCTAAAGACCTCCCCTCTACTGTATTCTTTCTTCCAAGAACCCTACACCGTCACCCACCTCATCTGTCTCTTTCTCCTTGAGGGGTTTAACTCCCTTCGTCTGGGAAACAACCAGACAAGCACTATATAGCCATAATCATCATTCTTTCTCTTAGTGAGCAATTCTGATACAGGCTGGTGCAACAAAAAGACAATCAAAGGCTACTGACGTGGTGTCTGCTGCCTCAGCAAAGCCAGCCCAGCAGAACTGATGCCAGGCACTCTCTGCATCTTCACCCTTCCCGCACCCCTCGATGTACTAGTTCCTCAATGTACTAGGCACCTCAAATCTTGACACGTGCACCCAAGACCAACCAAGTCACCAGCAAGTTACCTCCCCACCAAATTCTGGGGCCGTCTGCTTTCTTTGCTAGAAAGGAGTTCTGATATTCTCAAATACCAGATGCACTAGAAACTTGGTTTCTTTCTGAAAATTCGCCTGACTATTGTTGATAAGCAACTCAATTTTGTATGGACAACCTAAAATCCTGGGCCCCACCCAAGCCCTCCAACATCCATACCTCTTGGGCAGATGGGCAAAGGGATCCTTGGCCTTCGGCTCTGCAGCCAGCGCCTGCTCACATTCATCCAGCTCCTCCTCAGGAGCGGGGGCGGCCGCCTTCTTCTCCTCTTTGCCCTCCTTCCGCTCAGCCTGGGGCTTTGGCTTCTCTTCTCGAGAACCTTTCTCCTTCCGTGGGGTGTCCTTTTTAGGCTGGCTCTCTGCAAACTTTTTGGCTGGTGCAAAAAGGAGTGAGAAAAGTCAGCATCTGGCCTCTTTCCACATCGCTCCCAAACCAAGCACAAGGACAGCAATGGGAGGAAAACTGCTGGGGGGCCAAGTAAGGAATCCAGATACTACAGTGCCTACCACCAGCTCACTGTACGTCCCTGAGCAAGACTGGAATCCTCAGCGACTAATACATGCATACCAGGACTCTACGTGTTAACACAAATGAGCGCCAGCATACGGGTGTGTAAGAATTAATAATGTGCAAGAGTGTCACATAAGATTAGCTACTACACGCGATGCCCTATGTTCTGTGCATCCACATAACCACAAACCCAGACAGGAAATCAAGAGGTTAAGACTGAGCAAACCAGTCCCCTGATCCTGCCTGCAAGTTCCCCGCCCTTAGACTTACCATCAAATTGGGCCATTTTCTCACAGAGTTTCACCTCTCCCAAGACAGCCCGGAACTGGGGCTGATTAATGCAGGTGAGGAACCAGCGGTTGGTATTAGGGAAGGCCTGGCGGAAAGAAGGCTCCAGAACCTGCCAGGATGCGAGAATGGACACCAGGTCAGTGGAGGAAAACATCCTGATGTTTCTAAGCCAGAGCCAGAGACTCATGCTTCTGTCTACACTGAACCTCCAGCTCCTTTTCAGCCCCCAGACACTAGCTTTCCCAGGAGGGCTATGCCCACGTATCTCACTAGTCTCTAGCAGCCCAATCCAGTTTAAAGGATGCTGGTCCCACCGCCCATTCACTGTGTATAGACTTGGCAGGAATACTTAAATTATCCCTTACTTCTTTTAGGAAGCCATTTCATACCTACAATTTCACGCGTCAGTAAAACTGAAAAGGCTAGGACCAACAGAGGGCTACCAACTACTCCCTCTGCCAAATAAATAACAAAAACTACCTACATGAACTACATGGTATGTGAGAAATACATGTATCATCAAAGTTAAGAAAGTAAATATCTGATAACAAAAAAAAATGTTTTACTTCAGAATGACAGTCCCTAAACTCGGCTTCATGAAAAATTCATTTACCATTGTTTCCATTTAGCAAGATCAGAGGGAAAACAATCCTATCAGGGCCACATCACCATCACTCTGTAGTGGTAGTTCTCAAATCCTACCCCACAACTTCCAAGTTACATGCCCTTGGCAGGTTACATTTGTTTCGCCCACACCACATGCAAAGACTCACTAAGAAGGTCCCTGTGAGGCCTTGGCACAGGCTCTGACAAGAGTAGGTGCTTGCTGCTTTGCGGTTATCACATTACTATTCTGGCCAGCATCGGTTCAAGAACTGCTGTTTAGGACCAGCAATGTGCCATCTTCTTTAACCCAGTAACCTCAATGGCGTTTATTACTACCTTGGCTTTACAGATTTCACGAGGAGAAAAAGACTAATGGAATTCATACACACAGCCCCCTCCTACACCTCCCCCCAACAACCAATGAGTACTGAAGCCAAGAACCATTCCAAGTTCTGCCTCCAAAGACCCTAATGCTAAAGCAGCCACTCCTACCTCAGTCTTCACAACTAAACACAAACAGGCTGCCCTAGACACATGGGAACAAACTACACGTAACAGCTGCCAAACAGAAATTACGGGCGACAGAATAGTACCAAACTTCTCAGGAGAGGAAGCAGTTACGATGTAAGAAGATAGGGTTAGGGGATCCACATTAAAAGAGAACCAGGCATGACTTTCTCAACATAAGAGAAGTCATTTTTGGCCTGAGCCATTCTGTGATCTGAACCTGACTATAATACTTGTCTTTGAACAGGTCATAGTAATTAATGATCTTAAGGGCTTCCCTGATGGCTTAGTGGTAAAGAATCCACCTGCAATGCAGGAGCCAAAGGAGACGAGGGCTCAAATCCCTGCGTTGGGAAGATATCCTGAAGGAGGGCATGGCAACCCACTCCAGTATTCTTGCCTGGAGAATCCCATGGACAGAAGAGCCTGGTGGGCTATAGTCCATGGGGTCACAAAAGTCACACACAACTTAGGGACTAAACCATCAACCATCAAAGGAATAAAAGATCACAGGAACAAAAGATTACAGAAAGAAGAAACAACAGCAAAGATATTATATCAGTAGTAAAGACTCCCAATCTTGTTTCAGTGATAACGATTAGCCTAAAGCCCTCAACTACCTGATGACACATTCTGACCCTCCTGACTTCAGTTAAGGCTCAAACCAGTAGCCACCCAAGCCCCTTCGTGAGTACGCATGCTCAGTCACATGTGACTCGTGACCCAAAATACAGGCAACCTGGCAGACTTGTCACTTTGTTTCTAACCCTCACCTATCCCCTGCCAACTCAGATTCTTTATAAACTTCACCTGTTTATAAAGCCACAACAGGGTGCAGACAACTGTGATGTCAGCCAGTGTCACACGTTCGCCCACCAGAAAAGTCCTCGTCTTCAAGTGAGCGTCCAGCAGCCCCAGAATTCGCCTCACCTCCTCCTTTGCATTCTCTGTGGCCTATTGATTTAAAATGATCAGACTCAGCAGTGGGTAGCAAGCCCTGTCCCTGCCCTTCTCTCCCAGTAACAGAACCAAATTAGCTTCTCCACTGAGTTCTGGCTCACTGCAAATGTATCATAAATCAAGCTCTCAATGTTAAATTTCTTCAGGGTGCAGTATGGCTTCATTTCAAACTGTACTAATCATAGTCATACATCTCTGAATTTTAGAAATGACCTTAGAGGTCATCTGGTCTAACTATACTCTCTTACCATCTGATATAATTTTTTTAGAGCAGAAATCTCTGGTCTCTCCACTCAAGACTTCCCACCTCCACTGGGTCTGTTAGACAGAGAGTCCAGATACCATCAACAGCCCAGCACTCCCCAGCACTCCCAGCTTACATCCCAAAGATTAGGTATTTATTATTCAGGGGTTCTTGGCATCGCCCTTCCTATTCCTTCCTCCCAGATGCTCAGGAGCTGATGCCACCCTGGCCCGTGGTCTCCCTCCAAGCTCCTCCAAGGCTCACCTGCTTGTTGTGGTGCATGATGCCCAAGGTAGGGAACACCCAGGTGCTGGCTGGTGGCACTATGTCACTATCAGCAAAGCTCACCCACTGCACCACCTGCGCTGCTGCCTCGGGAGTACTTCCCCGCAGCTCCTCGTTGCTCACTGCAGAGGAGGAACATGAAGGTCAGAACTCTGGGGTTATGCCAAGACCGGTCCAGGTGCCTGGAAATTCCTCTCCTTGTCCACTCCAGCTCCCCCACCTTCCCCTATGCCTCACCATCTCCAGACCCTCCCATTCCCACAGCCACTGCAGATTACCATAGTAGGCAATGGCATTGCTCTCGAACACACAGAATCCATCATCACCCTCAAAGGCTGGAACCTGGTGACAAAACAGTCAAAAGTAAATAGAAGTTTTTATATAAGGCTGATATCCCTTGCTAACCCACCTCTTCATACTATCTGAAACTCAAGAACCAGAACTACATGACCAACTTGCTCTATTCCCTACTGTGTCAACTCACATAAGAAACCCCCCAAATTTAGATATTATTAGATATATGTCCATAATTCCTCAATCAAATAAATAAGCAAAAGGCAAGAAACCAAGCCCTCTACTGCTGTCTATATTATCCAGAGTATTACCACATACTATCCCACTGGATTTGACTTAGCATGGTTATTTATCTACCTCCGTAGGCCTCTTGGGGCAAGAATTTCACTCACAGCAGATATCTGACCTCCTGATATTTGCACTGAAATCAGTCAAAATTCATTCAGTCTGCCTCAAAGAAGCTTGTGAGTTTTACAGCAAGTCATTAGAGTTCTGTACTATTTTTAACTACAAAAAATCACCATTATCTCAAAATAAAAGTGTTTTTTTTTCTTCAACTCTCTGAAGTGTAGGGGGAAAAAAATAACATGAAAAGATCCCGTTTAAAGATGGAAGCCATTTTCAGAGTGTTGGCTCCTCACTTCTCCGTGGGTTCTCAGGACCAAAGGCTCTCTTTCATTTCCCTACTCACCTTGCCAGCAGGAAATTTACGGAGAAATTCGGGGGTGCGGTTGGTTTGGCCAAAATGGAAGTGGGGTGGTGCGGAGAGCACGCGGACCTGAGCCCCGCTGTACTGTGCGGCAATGAGGGCCTTGAAGGCCCTCCAGTTTTCAGGATATGTGTACAGGGTCTGTGGGGAAAAGATGGAGAATAAAATATTAATGACTAGAAGGGTCCCAGTCCTAAATGTTTCCGGGGAATGACTTCCCTGAGTAAACCCAATCGGTTTCACGTCACTCCCTCTGGTGAACCAAGTTAGTTCTTCCCTGTCTGCTGTCAAGTGTAACCAGAGTCCCCTGAAATACCGAGGACAGAACTACACACCGACTGCTAAATAAAGCTTGTTGACAGATTTGACCTTCTCTAAGGACGTCTCTAGAAGCATTCTCATCCCCTCAAATATATTTCTAAGAAATACAGAACTTCTAGGTCCCTCAGACTCCATCTGCCGACAAATACACAGCCCTCCCTTCCCAGAGCCCTCGTTCATTCATTCGTGGTTCCTGAGTGCCTGACTACTCTACCGCTGAGCCGCTCACCCTTCAGAAGTGTCACCCTTGTTTGCAAGACACACACATCGACCAAGACATCTCCGAGCCCCCTCCGAATAGCCACGGGAACCGAATGGCATCTTAAATCAACTCGGTCTCCCTAAAAACCCTTTCATTTCTTGTCACGCGTTCCACCTCTTCGGTCCTGTCCCGCAGTGAGTTCTCCGGGTTGCCTTCTCCTCTTTTATTAACCTGGCCAGAGAGGTCCAACTGGCCTGACTTCCCTGTCCGGAGACTCTTCTCGCTCCCAAACCTCCCCGTCGGACCACCCTTAACCGTGGCCAGCCGTACCTGCCCATAAAGACCCTCCTCTTCGCCCTGTCCCTCCTGTTGCCCCACAAAACGGTCGCAAAAGTTTTGCCAACCTGCCCGGATCCCAAGTCTCGAGGCGACAATGAACCCGAACTGCTTTACCAAGCTCCAGACTGCCAGAATCTGGCATCCCTTTTCTCCTCTACCCCAGACCCTTCCACCTCTTCGGCCTCCCAGAGCCCTAGCCTCAGTTCCCCTCTGGGGCCTGGCGGCCCTACTCTCGAACAGTACGATCTCTAAACCCCGGATCAGTTCCCGACTCAGCTGCAGAACCCCTCTGACGCCGGCGGAGCCCGCTCGGGCAGAGGATGGTGTCGGATAGGATGACCTGGATCGCCAGAGCCGGCAAACTTACCCCAGCCGCCATGGTGATTCCGCAGAGAAAGGGGGTGGGGCTCTTCGCGCTGCCGCAAAGTAAGCCGTCAGGGAGAGAAGGGAGGGGGGAAGGAAAGAGCCGTGGAGAAACAGCAGCCGGAAAGCGAGGACGGCATAGAAGGCTTACGCACGACAATTCGGTATCCCGCAGCAGCTGAATGGAAAAAGAAGTGGGTGGGGCCTGCTGGCCAGCGCGGAAAAAACTCGCGCCTGCGCAGTGGGGGATGGTCGATCCAAGTCCGGACGTGGAGGTAGACCGCGCGGAGACTCTGAGTCCTGGCTGGAAAGCCGCCCCTCTGCAGCTACGTGGCAGAGCTGCCAGGTTGGCATCTCGCGGGGTGCCAGAAGCGTTCCCCTCCGGGTCGCCTGGCCCGCGGTGATTTGGAGGAGGTCGTGCCAGACCCACAACATTGTGGTCGTGTGACACTCACTGGGGTGGCAATTGCATGGAGGTGGCGGGGTCCCACCCTCCTTTTGTTCCAGCTTTCTAGAGGAGAGACTGTACATCTAACCCTAGCCCAGGTCTGAAACGCTCCGTAAAAGTGAGGCTTTTTCCATTAAACCACTTTGCAGCTCAGAGATGCTGTTACTGAGAGAAGAGGCACTCTTCGGGGAACCCGCAACAGGGGAGGGACTGAGGAAGAACACAGCAAGTCCTGTCACCCTGGAGGGGCTGACAGTTCAACTGAGGGGTTGCCCTTTACCCATGCTCATATCTGAACATTTTTAACCCAATATGAATGGATTTAGAACCCTGAATCCAAATTTCAAGCCCTGTCACCATTCATAATCTGGGCAGTAATGTAAATGAGGAAGGAAACTTGGTTCTTCTCAGGTGCAGCTCAGGCCACCCACCCAGCACTCCCATCTTTCCAGAACTCAGTACCGAGAGGGTCCAGGTGCTGATCACTTGCCCTGGGCATGAAAGGAAACAGGCTGGGAGACCTACTTTAGAGTGACAAGGTACCTCTGAGGCTGCACTAAGCACTAGTGGGGAAGGATTATTATCACCAGGTGGAAATAGAGGAAACTAGTATTCATTTAACTAGCAGCTTTATTGCCTTTCAGGGTCCCCATCTTCACTTAAGCAGGTTTCGAAGTGCTTGAGGGAGGAAAACCTGTAAGAAATGATGGAGATCAGGGAACAGGCCTTGAGAATCCTGGAGTGGGGTCACAGTGAGACTCTGGTCAGCCTGGGAGGCGGCCGCCACAAAGGTCAGGAGCGGCGTGGTCTCTGGCCTCTGTTCAGTACTGCTCAGTCCCTGCAGGTCCCGGGTGACCCGAGCCTCGGTTGCCAGCCACTCTGCTCCCGAGCCAGCACCAGCTCCACCTCCTTCCTTGATTTGTTGCTGCAGGCGTCTCCGGGCACGCCGCCGCCCCTGCCACACACGGTGCCACAAGGCGCAGCGCCAGCTCACTGAGAGCGACACCCGCTTCTCGGCCTCAACCTGAGACCCTCCGCAGGCTGCCTCAGGTCCTCTGGGCCCCTGCTCGGCCAGCACTGCAGTGCCTGTCTGCCCCTCTTCTCTGGTGGCCAGATGCTCTCCGGTCGTCAGGGGCAGCTCCCCCGGCTGCCCAGGGCTCCTCATCGCCCAGTCCTGCACTGACTCTCCAACCTCTATGACCATCTCTTCCACGCCATCTTCACCATGCTCCCCTGCACATCCCTGCTGCTCCTCTGGCCCTTCCTCACAGCTTTTCTTCTGTCTGTCTAGTTTTGCTCTTTTGCTTGTCCCTCCCTGAGGGGGCTCCCCAGGGCCCCCTCCCTCCGACCGCAGTCTCTTGGCTCCCTGCTCTATATGGCACCCTAAGGCTTCCCTTAACACCTGGGCCAGCGCAGCAGTGAGCTGGGAGAAGGAGGCAGGGGGCAAGGGGATAGGTGTCGCAGAGAGTGTGGAGCTGGGGGAGCTGGGCTGCAGAAGGGGGAGCAGCCCCCAGTCCCGACCCCGGGAAGACCGCCGCTGGTACTGCAGGCTTCGACAGTAACTGGCTGCCGCTCGGCAACAGTTCTGTAGCCTCCCGGCCACCCGGCTGGTCACGTTGGCTGCCACATTGTGACTCAGGTCAAAGGGGTCCTGGAGATTCATGGGGCCAAGGCGCAGGCCCTCCGAGAGATTAGAGGGCAGACCCCCTGCCACAGGTAGTGCCTGACCCTCCCGCAGGGACAGCAGGGAGCCACGAAGATCCCAACAAGAGACGCAGGAGAAGAACTGGGCCAGCAGGGAACCTGGAGGAAAGAGGAAGAGCAGGGAAGAAGGGTCCCTCAGAGGCCAGAACTGAGATCAGCCTTGCGCTACAGCCATTCCCTGAGCTGGACTTGCCTTTTCCCTCCCAGGTGTCTCAGAGGAGTGCCAGAGCCAGGCTCCCCTGATTCAATAAACAAGAGGTCAAACCTCTCTTCCCACAGTGCCCCCCAAATACCGCCCCTTCCCCCTGCTAGCAGCATAACCTTGGGCAAGCCACTTCATTACTTGAAGGCACAGTTTCTTCATCTGTAAAGTGGCAATAATATTAACTATCCCACAAGGCTGCTGTGTGCCAGTAACTGTGTCATTAACACCACTTGTTAGTCGTCTCCCAGGTTCCCCAGACTCACTCGGAGGCTCCTTATTGGTGCTAGGCTCCAGTCTCGAGGCATCTCTAGGGAAACTACAGTCCCAGCCATCAACCTCCACCTGTTCGCCCTCACCTATGGAAGTAAAAGAGTTGAAGGTCAGCCTGAAAGCAGGAAGATGGGTAGGGGGTTGTGGGGTGGATATGGTAGTGACAGCAGAGACCTCATTCCCAGGAAGCTCAGTATGTCTAAGATGAAGAAGAGGGGTGAAGCTCAGGAGATACGGCGGGTGGAGGCCAGGCTGCTGTACCTGCTTTCTGGGTGAGCTGAGACACAGTGGGCAACACAGGAGGGTCCCTGGTCTGAAGGAAATAGATCACGAGCAAAGTCAGGGCGTAGGTATTGAGAAGTGGGCCACTCCCTGCATAAATAATTAATTCTGGTTAGATCAGAGGCAGTTCTGGCCCCCTCCTTGACAGTTTTCTCAACCCCGCTTCCTTGTCTCCCTGAATCCTTGCCTCTGCCCCGACACCAATGCAGCCCCCGGTCTGTCCTGATTCATTCTCACCTGACAGCCCCTGACCCTGAGCCCAGCAGCGCAGAGTGTACACAAGGGGCCGTACTCGGCAATCCAGCTCAGAGCAGAGCCTCAGGAAGCGGGAGTTGTGCAGGGCCAGCCTAGGACAGAGGGCAGACGGTGTGTCAGGGCTCAGGACCTTGTCACCCCCGGCTTCCATTCCAGACTTGTGTAATGGTGGCAAGCTGGAAGGTGGCCAAAAGAGGGCTTCCCAAGGTGTTTCTCTGACATGGTCTGGAGAGAATGTGTACAAAAGAACATCAAATGGGACGTCCCTAGTGGCACAGTGGGTAAGCATCCGCCTGCCAATGCAGGGGACGTGGGTTTAATCCCTGATCTGGGAAGATTCCACATGCCTCAGAGCAACGAAGCCCCTGTGTCACAGCTACTGAAGCCCTCGTGCCTAGAGCTTGTGCTCCGCAACAAGAAAAGCCCACAAACCACAATAAAGAGTAGCTCCCGCTCACCCCAACCTGAGAAAGCCCTTGCAAGCAATGAAGACCCAGCACAGCCAAAAATAAATAATAATTTTTTTAAAAAAAAGCACATGTTGCTTCCTAAAAAAAAAAAATTAAATGTGTTTGGGAAACACTACAGCCTATAAATGTCTTGGAGAGCCACAGAGCATGTTATTGATAAGACTGATCAGAACACTCACTATGCAAAGACAGGGAGAGAGGAGGAGGAAAGAGCAAGCAGGAGACGAGGGAAGGGAGAAACTTGCCTGTGTTAACTTGGCATTTCTCAAACTTACTCAACCATGGAACTCTTTCCTAAATCCTTAAAATCAGTCTCCCAAGAAACATACTTTCCAAACATTGAAAAGAAAGATGGGACTAAGTAAGGACAACCTCAAGGCTCCGCTGGTGCAGGGCGCCCCCCTCCCCCTCCCCAGAGTGCCAGCTGGCCTTCCCCAACCACCTCAAAGGTACCGGTTACTGAGGGAGATGTCACCATGGAGACCTGAAGGCCGATGGCAGAACTTGACCACAGGGCGCCGGGCAGAGGGCACGGTTTGGACTCGGTACACACCAGGGACACAGCCCCGAAGGATGGACCCCACCAGCTCCAGCATGGCTCCCCCGTCGGCTTTCTCCCCCTTCAGGGCCTCGGCCAGTCCCACCGCCTTCCCCAGGTCCCCCTCTCCCTGGTCCTCCGGTAGTGGTGAGGCTGGAGGCAGGGACTGGGGAGAGGCGAGGGTCTCAGAGGCCAAAGCAGAGTCTGGAGTCCGGGGTGCCAGTGAGGAGGCAGGGGCTTCAAAGTCCAGGGTTTCCGAGTCTTGAGGAGAAGCTGGAGGCTGTGAGTCTGGAGGGGAGGCTGGGGTACAGGCCAGGGCTTGAGGATCCAGTGGGGATGCCAGGGCCGAGTCCAAGGAGGGAGATTCTGGAGCCTTTGGGGCTGGCTGTGGATGGAAATGGGCTGGGTAACTGTTTGTCCTGCTGCCCCCTAACCAGGGAACATTTCATCTCTAGATATATCCATTACTACTTATTATGGGCCAGGCCCTATTCTAAAGGCTTTATAAAAGTAATAACTCTTTTAATTCTTATAAGACTTTTTTAAAATTAACCTTTTAATGCCATAAACTCAACAGTCTACATTTTACAAAAATATTACTGTCAGGAAAAGCAAAAAAAAGGTAGAGGAACTGTTTCAGATTGAATAAGACTAAAGGAGGAATTCCCTGTGGTCCAGCGGTTGGTCTCTGCACTTCCACTGCAGGGGGCATAGGTTTGATTCCTGGTCAGAGAATTAAGATCTTGCAAGTTGCATGGTACAGCCAAAAAAAAAAAAAACACCTTTTGCAGGGGAGAGATATATGGGAATTCTATACTTTCTGCTCAATTTTGCTACGAATCTAAAACAGTTCTAAAAACTGGTCTATTTAAAAAATAATAACCCTTTCCTACTCCCAAGGCAGAACCTGTACATTAAATGTTACAAAACACAGATAAGCAAAAACATAATCCACTACTGTATGTCATTTCATATATATCTCTCTTCCAGTAAGATATTACATGCGCCATTTTGAAATTTTTTTCCCGTGTTACAAATGTCACCTATTCCATGTCGGTTCATTTTATCCTATCCAATCACATCCATGTTTCTCCAATCATAATAACCCTTCTAGGCAGGTCCTATTATCCCCACTTTACAGACAAGGAACTAAGGCATGACAGGTCAAGGGCTCGCCCAGCGCCACACGACCGTTTCCACTGACTCTTCACAGCTGCCTCCACGGTCACATACCTGGGGCTCGTCCAAGTCCCCCAGATCCAGGAAGAGGTCGAGATCACAGCCGTGGACATCAAAGCTGTTTATGGAAGAGCCAAAAGGATGGACCACACAGCCTGGGTACCGAGCAGAGAATAAAGGTCAAGAGACACTGCAGGGAAGAAGTGGTGGAAGAACATAATGGGGCACAAAGATGGCAAAGCAAGCAAGTGACCACCACTAGCTGAGGAGGCTGGGGAGGCAGACACAGAGGGCTCAGACGCAGCAGGGCGGGGACTCACCAGGGAAGAACTCTGTGAAGACCTCCTGCATCAGGGCCACCACAAGGCTCCGAAGCTGCCGCTCAGCCTCGGAAAGCTCCCTCAGCCCCACGAGCTTTACCATCTGTGCTTCCACATCTGGGACCTCAGCGAGTGCTTTGATCAGCTGGTGACTGTCGGGGGCCACTCCTTTGGGGGACCTGGAGGCTGGGCTCTGGAACTCTTTCTGCTCCCGTGGCCGGACCCTCAGGCGATGTCCTCCCAGGCTATGCTGGGGCTGTGACAAAACAGCTTGCTGGGCACCCAGGTCCCCCATCTCCACGATGGCAAACACTCCCTGTCAAACCACAGCAGGAACAATGATGACAGTTCTGGAACCAAGAATCCAAACACATAGTCTAAAAGTAGGTGAGAATCTTCAAAACGGGGACCACCCTATAAATTGGAGATATTTGCTTCCTGTTTCCATAACATCAGGAAATATATTTATCTATTTACTTTTTAGCTGTGACATAAGGCTTATGGAATCTTGATTCCTCAACCAGGGACTGAACCCTCGCCCTCGGCAGTGAAAGTTCAGAGTTCAAACCACTGGACCGCCAGGGAATTCCCGCTGGGGACATATTTAGAAAAGCAATTACCTCTCTCACTTAAATTGTACACATTTTATTCTCACCCAAGCCTGCCTCCGAAAATCTTCATTTTACTTATTTCATCAAACCCCAGTCATCCCAATGACATTTCACTGGTTACACTAAACTCAACTCCTAACTTTTCCTGCTTTAATTATTCTTTTAATATTAAGAATCCATGTAATGATCACTGTGCTAAGTGTAAACATAAACACATAAACCCTATTTTTTGTTTTTAAGTCCATATTCTTATTCTTTTTTTAAGATTTATTTGTTTTTTATGGCATGTGGGCTCAGTAGCTGTGGTGCACAGGCTTAGTTGCCTCACGGCATGTGGGATCTTCCTGGATCAGGGATCAAACCGATGTCCCCTGCATTGGCAGGCAGATTATTAACCACTGGACCACCAGAGAAGCCCTAAAGTCCATATTCTTTTTTAATTAATTTATTTACTTGGCTGCACTGGGTCTTAGGTGTGGCATGTGGGACCTAGTTTTCTGACCAGGGCTTGAACCCAAGCCCCCTGCACTGGGAGCAGTCTGAGTCACGGGACCACCACCAGAACTCCCGTGTCGGTATTCCTTTATATTGTCTTCAGTGGTGAAGTTAGAACCTCATTCTGCTTATAAAAAGAAACCTCTATAGTAACTAGGATGCTGTGGTACTGCAACAAAACTTGAGCTAGACTCACTAAGAAAAAAAGAGAAAAGGCTCTGATAAATAAAATCAGAAAAGAAAGAAGAGAAATAACAGTGGATACCACAGAAATACAAAAGGTAAGAGAACACTATGAACATGAACACCCATACACTAGCAAACTGGACAACCTGGAGAAAAGGACAAATTCTTAGAATCACACAACCTTCCAACACTGAATCAGGAAGAAATGGAAAATCTGAATAGACTGATCGTTAGCAAGGAGACTTAAACAGTAATCAAAAAGTTTCCCAAAAAACAAAATTCTCGGATCTCAAACTACTCCAAAAAATTGAAGAGGAGAGAACACTTCCTAACTTACTTTTACAAGGTCAATGTCACCAATATCAAAACCAGGCAAAGACAATACAAAAAAAGAAAACTACAGTTCATTATTTCTAGGGAACACGGATGCAAAAATCCTCAACAAAGTATTAACAAATCCAATAAAATAATACATTAAAAGGATCATACTCCACAATCAAGTGGGATTTATTTCAGGGATGAAGGGATGGTTTAACATCCATGAATCAATCAACATGACACATACTTTAACAAACTGAAGGATAAAAATATGATCATCTCAATAGATGCAAGAGAAAGCAAGTGACAAGATTGAGCATTCATTTTTGATAAAAATTCAATAAAACAGGCATAGAAGGACTGTACCTCAACATAATAAAAGTCATATATGACAAACCCACAGTTAACATCACACTCAATAGTAAAAACTTGAGAGCTATCCCTTTAAAATCAGGAACAAGGATGTTCATTCTCACCACTCTTATAAATAAGAATGGCACAGTCCCAGCCAGAACAACTAGACAAGAAAAAGAAATAAAGGGCATCAGATTGAGAAAGAGTAGCAAAACTATCGCTATTTGCAGGTGACATGACCTTATATATAGAACACCCTAAAAGGCTTCCCTGGTGGCTCAATGGTAAAGACCCAACTGCCCAATGCAGGGGACATGCATTGGTGTGGGAAGATTTCACATGCCATGGAGCAACTAAGTCTGTGTGCCACAACTATTGAACCCGTGTGCTACAACTACTGAAGCCCATGCACCTAGACCCTATGCTCCTTAACGAGAAGCCACCGCAATGAGACGCCCGTGCAAGGCAATGAAGAGTAGCCCCCGCTCACCAAAACTCATAAATAAATGACCAACAAGTTCCCCAATGACTAACTCTGACAAACTGATAAAACCCCAGCAGGGGTAGGGGGCGAGGGTGAGACACACAAAACTGGACTAGCCCAAGTACTGGGATGCCCACCAAGGGCAAGTCACATTAGGAACAAGCAGAAACAAGCTGCTGGTCTCTCCCTCGTTTCTTGTGGTGTGCAGCAAAGATGACTCATTCTTTACCCCCAGAGTCATTCACTCTACCTTGTCCTTGTCCATGACAACACTGGCCACAGGTCCAAATGCCTGGAAGTACTCAGAGAGCTGAGTAGAACCCACATCCCGGGGAAAGCCACTGACAAACACACTTCGAAGTCCCTGGGCCTTTCGAGTAGCTCGTAGTTCTACCAGATGCCGGTGCTTCCGGCCTCCCAGGTGGGCATCAAGGCTGGGTCCTGCAAAGACAAGTGTGAGACAAAGGCATCTGAATCGCGCTTTACTGTACCTACCCTGACTTTGTTCTCTGCATACCTAGATCCTAGTGATTCTTCTAAGCCGTTGAAAAGATGATCTTTGAATAACAAGTCCTGGCTCCTTTCAGCTTGCTCTCTTGTCCATTTGTCTGTACAATGCATTCTAAGTGGTCCCCAGGAGAACTGGCTGTACACAGTATTTCTTAAATCACCCATAAGTGCAAGGTAGAGCAGCACCTGCACACTGTAAAGAAACTAACAGGTAACTTATCTAGGTAATAGTTCAGTTCAGTTCAGTTCAATCACTCAGTCATGTCCGACTCTTTGAAACCCCATGGACTGCAGCATGCCAGGCTTCCCTGTCCATCACCAACTCCTGGAGCTTGCTCAAACTCATGTCCATAGAGTCAGTGATGCCATCCAATCATCTCATCCTCTGTCGTCCCCTTCTCCTCCTGACTTCAATACACAGATGAACTAAATAAATCAGGACTCTACACTATCTCCCACTTATCATTTCTGAGTATAATACAGAGATTCCAAGGGCAGAATCAGAAGTCACACTACCAAGAAACAAATCCCAGCTCTGTCAAGCTGTATGAAATCTTGGGCAAGTAACTTAACCTCACTATTCATGTCTCCTCGGGTATGAAGTGGAGATATTAATATTTCCTACCACATAGATACTATTCACACATAGCACTTGGCCCGAGTCTGGGACATGATGAATGTGGGGAAACTTAGCTGATTTTTTAATTTTATATTTTCCTTGGTGTCAGCTGTTTGACATCACCAAGTGTTACGTGGGGCCGAAGAAGACTATACTGGATTGCTGGCTTGCCCTACTGGACAGTGGTAGTGCATTTTTCATTCACAATGGAAAAGAAAAATGAAAGATCATGTTTAGGTGAGATTATGATTCCAGACTTCAAAAGTGGAAGCTGAGGTTTCACTGGGCCTCTTGCGCTGTCATAAAAGGACGTGGTCTCCTTTTCCAAACCCACTTTCCAAATAAGCATACCAGGCTACTTCACCATCTCTGCCTTTGGGGAGCTCCTCTTGTAGGGCTTCTTTCCCTACTACCTTCTCTGTGATCCCGCAGCCTTCCAAACAGAGGGTATAGAAAATTATCTCCATCTCTAGGTGGTGAGCTTCTTCACCTCTCTAAATTCCCTCTACCCGCCCTAGAGCTGGATGTCCAATACCTGACAGTTCAAGAGGGAATAAAATGGCGAAATTTCCGTCGTGGAGATTTTAGACACTGGGACGTTGGGGTGTAAGGTGCTGGGACTCTCCCCACTTCGTAATCCCTCCTGACGGCGGAGAGAAAACGGAGGTGAGTCCCTACCAACAGACTTGGCAAGAACTCTGACCTGTAACCCTAACTTTCGCTAGGACCCAAAGACCAAACCGGCCCCCCGCCCCAAGTAGCCACCGCTTACGGTTGGCTGTAGTGATGCGGCAGAGGCAGCAGCGGAAACCCCCACGAGGCAGCGGCTCGATATCTGAATCCACCGCAGCCATCGTGACGCTCCCGCACTCACAAAATGCAACCTGCTCAGCCACGACCGGAACTCCCTCCTACGAATGGCAACGCTCTCGGAAGCGACTTCCGCCGACCCCATAGGAAGTGACGTACCGTCGGCCAATCGCGCGGTACCCTCCTGCTAAAACCGAGCTCTTTCCGCTCAGGGTTCCGTTTCCTGCAGGAGTTAGGTCTCTACCAGCTTTTGGAAACCTGTCCACGATGCTTATCTGCATGCGGTAAGCCAATTGGTGTGCTCTGAGCGGCTGAGACGTTGATTGGCCCCAAGAGCATGAATATTCACCAGGCAGCCACACAGGCCTGAGCCTGTGGGTTTCTTGCCGGGCCCCCTCCTTGACAGCCGCCGGTTTCCTTGATGATGACCTAGCGCAGGCTCTGTCCTCCTTCGAGGGGCAGTAGAGATCCGCGGGGCTGTATCCTCAACCCCATATTTACCTGGTGGATAAAGGCGAATCCTTCACGAAGCCAGGGCTGTTCCTAGTCTCCAAACCTCTGGAGGACTCATACCCTATCCCCTTTGCCCTCGGTCCTTTCCCAGAATGGTGTTCTGTGCCGGCTTCCTAGACCTGATTGGGGAGCTCTTCCCCCGCGCACCTCTAGAACTCCATCTGGCCCACAGCCAGATGGCCTTTCTTCCTCGATAGCCATCTGCGTGGATTATTCACCAAACGCCAGAGCCTCCCGCCTATTTTAAGGCATGCAGCGGAAACTGATGTGATGGCAACGGATAAAAATTTTGGAGGGTGCTGATTCTGCCACAGACCCTTGTAGTGGTCATTCCTCCCAACACCAGAGGTGTTGACTTAGGCTAGGGAGAGAGCAAGGGAGCTGAGGAGGCCCCAGAGACAGGGACCATGAGATAGAGGGGCCTATCAGCTGGGCTAAGCAGCTCTTGCTGTTGATCAGCGCACATCACCCGTCTGTGGAAAGAGCCGCGGACCTGAATCAGACGTCTCAAACTAAACTCGAGGTAAGTCTGCTGCTTAGGCCTTTCCCCATCTCTAAAGAAAGTGCTCAAGGAGCACACAGTAGGCTTCTCTCTCCTAAGGTGCTCCTCCTGTTGGAACCAGCTCAAGCGTCTGTCTCCCAAACCCAAAAAGGCAGGAAACACAAGGGGCACCTCAATATCAAGGTAGTTGCTGAGGCTGGCCTTGGGGATCCTTGAAGTAGCAGAAAAGTAGGTGGCATGATCCTACAGTACCCTCCAAAGTGGACTATATCCTGCTCTGGCCTCTAGCAACTCCCAGAATTCCAACAGTAAAAAGAAGAGGAGAGTATAAGAGTTGGAAAATAAAGAAGCAGCTAGACACACACACACACCCTCCTACAGAAGCCACTAGTCCATTTTAGAACCAGCGCATCCCAACTGTTTTAATGAAGCTGGGCCAAGATGGTGTTGGGCAGCAGTACTGTAGAGAGCTAGGGAGCAGTCTGGACTCCACAGGAATGCAAAATGGGAGCAACCACATGTCCAGGCTACATATCCCATAAAGCTGTCCCCAGAGCAAGCCCCATCTGCACCTTCTCTATTGTGCTTTGTCCTTTATTTTCCCAATCTAAGACATACACCCCAAAACATATACACACACCCTCGTATAGAAGCCACCAGACCACACACACACACACCCATCCTATAAGCTACCACACACACACACACACACACACACACACACACACACACACACACACACACACAGTAGAGAATAGCTGAGCCAAGAAGAGCTGAAGAAAACAGCTGTTTATTTGTTACTATAAGAACCAATTACAGAATCCGAGGTTAAAAAAACAGACAAAAGGTCTTTATTTCTGAGAGCTGGCGTACAAAAGGCAGAGGGGACAAGGGGAGGGAAGGAAAGAGCGAGCATCGGCTGGGGTTGATACCATCTTAGGGGCCTCAAACTCCAATTAGGAAAGTCCGGACACCGGACGGCAAGAGAAACCCCCCAATTAGGGAAAAAAAAAAAAAGACATGGCAGTCATGGCGGTGCACGCCCCCCCGCCCCAACCAGATACCACCACCTGCTATCTGGCTACTCTTCCCCTCCCCCGTCCCCTTTCACAAAGGGAGGCAAAATTTTTAAAAAATTAAAAAACCCTCCCCCCGAAACTGTCCAAGACAACTGTGGGTCCTACCCCTCAAAACAGGCTAGGTTCCCACAATGAGCCAAGTTCCTGCAGTCTGCCCTCCATCACCAGGCAAGGAGAGGCATTAGAAGGGGACAAGCCTCCAAGTGCTAACACCAGAGGGCGCCCGACCCCCACCAAGGACACACTCATTTGCTCCCTCCCTCCTTCACTCCTCATTCCCTTTGATACTAGAGGGAAGGCAGGCCAGGTGCCCTGTGCACCCACCCTCTAGCTTTCAGTCCACCTCCCTTCCCCACAGGTGCTCAATCTTCCAGGACAATGGGCTCATTGGTGCTGGCAGGATGTGACGATGGAGGAAGAGGGACTGGGGGCCGCACTGCCATCAGCGGTGGCTTCACCTTCAAGGGCAGATTGGGCCTGCGGGCAGCTCTCCGCATTTCCAGGTGGGTCAGAGCCTTCCGCAAGGCTCTGGCCGGCAAGAGAAGAGGCAGCAAAAAAACCAAAGACCATCAAGGTGAAACTCCACATTCCACTAAATTCCACCTTCCAGCCCATCTTTTCCTAGCATCCCACCCCCTGCAACCCAGTCTTCAGGGAGCTGGTTTTCCTATTTCCTTTCCCATACCCACCAATCTGGGTTGTTGACCTTTCGGCCCCTCCCATGGCAGGCTCCCTACCTGGTATCTTTTGTGGCCACAAACACCACAGGATTGGGTGCATCAGCTGGGTTGAGTTTCTGACGCTTGGCTGCTGGCTGTGAGCTTGAGCGAATCCCTGAGGCCAGAGGCCTTCCATTGGCAGAGAAAGGAACTCCTGCCATCTGGAAAAAGGTGGAGCCACACAGTGAGAAAGGGGACTACCTACCAGACACCCATCAGGTATAAAAGCCCACCCAACTCAACTTGGCCCACTCACAGTCTCATAGGCCCGTTTCACCATGATGCCCCCCAGTCCTCGGTTCTGGGTCAGCTGATTTCTGTTGATCGGTGTCTTGGTACCCCGAGGTGTTTTTGGTTTCAGAGGTGCCTGGGCCACTGTCAGAAAAAAATTAAAAGAAACCTTAAAGAATGTTCACACTTTCTCTCTGAATACCCGGAAGTAGTGATGAGAGAGGGGTCTGACAAGTAATTAGCAGTATTTCAAAAGTCACATATGAATAAGTTTTTATCAATCAGTATGCAATTATACTGGATAGCTTATGAGAACATTTTTATCCTACAAAAGTACAGTTAAGACTAAACCCCTTTGGACTCAGTGGGAAAGAAAAAAGCAGGGGGGAGAGAAGAGTCTTGATAATAAAAGCCAGACACCACCTAGCAGCTCCCCATCCTAAACCCACCCGGAGTCATCTAGCTCCCCATCCCTTACCCAGATCTTTGACGATAGTTGCCAGGGGCAGCCGCACCAGAGGGTGAATCTTCAGTGGAGTCTTGGCAGCCTTAGGAAGTCGAATAGAGCCTGGAGAACAAAGATGAAAGCTTCTGAAGAAGCGTCACTATCAGGTCTCTTGGGGGCCAGGAACCATGGCTTTGTTTTGGCCACACCCTGCAGCATGCAGGATCTGTTCCCTAACCGGGAATTGAACCTGTACCCCCTGCGTCGGGAGCGTGGCAGCTTAACCCCTGCACCACCAGGGACGTCCCAAGGAACCATGTCTAATCTAACAAATCCTTGCGGCCTACTATCCCTGCTGTCACTAAACACCCAGAGAAAACGCTGGTCTCTGGCCACAGCAACCCCGAACCTTCCACCAGCCCAGCACTCCTGCCCTTACACTCTGCCTTGATGGCGTTGGCATTGATAGGGGCATAGGGTCGTCGGGCAGCCCTCCTTGGCTGTAACAGGTCCCTGCACATGCGTCTGGCAAGACGGGTCAGCTTCGTGGTCTGGAGCAGGAATGTTTGCCTGTTCTTAGCCAGCAGCTTGGCCCGGTTGGCGCTGGTTGTATAGGGGGAAAGACTTTGGGCTTCTGGTCTGGACAAATGACCCCTAGAGTGTGGCTCCTGGAAGGACACAGGATAAAGGGAAAACAGTCAGTCACCAAGGCTCCCTTCTTCCATTGTCAGCAGAGGGTTTATTCCCACCTGATTTCTTTGTTGCTGTCCTGACCACCTGGCTCCCCAACCTCTACCAAGTACCACCCCCACCACCCCTAGTCAAGCCATCCATCACCTTACTGGAGCTGGGTGTTCTGGCCTTCGCCTAAAGCTCACATCAATTAGCTTACTGCTCTCCCCAACCTGCCCCTCATCCATCCTTACTGTGGTGCCCCGAGCAGCCCCCTCAAGCTGAGTTGGGGTCTTCAGTCCCCCGTACTTCTTCCAGTAGATCCAACAGGAAGCACAGAGGCGGCACTGCATGTTAGGTGGGCCCCAGGCATACCACTGGGCAGACTGTGTGGCTGTGGGAGCATGGAGAGGAGAGAATGGTCAGGAGATAAACGCCACTTAAGCCTCTCAGGCAAACACCCCGTTCACCCCCAGCATCCCTTATCCTTCTCTGGAACTCACTGTGGCAACTCTCACAAGTCAGGCCCTTTTGGAATCCAGCCCCATTCATGCCAGGTTTTGAGCCCACAGAGATTATCTGGTTAGGGTTTGGTTTGGTGCTAATGAGAGAGAAACCAGAAACTGGTCAAGGAAAGACTTCTACTTTGTCCCCATAATAATCTGCCCCCATCTCCTGTGCACCCCCCATCACTTAGGAAAGCACAGGCTAGGGACAGAGAAAGGAAACATACCCTACCATCATACTTACTAGGTAGGGATGTAGACTTGTTTTAGTTTGCTGTCTGCTTCAGCAGCTTTCAATCTTTTCTGCAGGAAGGAGAAAAAGAAAAAAGGATCAGAGTATCTCAGCAGGGGGTGGGAGGTGTCATCAACTTCAAAGGCAGAGGTGAGCAGGGGGCCTCTGGTCCAGCCTCCGCAACCCAGACCTTACCTGTTGAATGTATCGGTCTGTGGTTTTCCACATGTAATAAAACTGAACTATGCTGGCCAGTGACTTCCATGGTAGCTGAAGAGACAGAGGGAAAAAGGGGTGAGCTGGAATCTGGCCCCAGAGCCTGGTTCCCTCATCTGCCACCTCTCCCACCTCTCCTCCTAGCTCCAGCCACTTACAAAGTCCTGGCGAATATCATTGAAATCCTTCCCATACTTCTCCAGGGCCTCTTCAAACAGCATGGCTTCTGAGGCTGACCATTCCTCCATCTCATCCCGACACAACACTGGCCCGCCCTGGGGTACCAGGGTCGACATGGCCTTGGCCAGGTCATAGCCATTCCTCTGCAACGTATCCATTGCGTGAAACTACAGGAAAAGTGGGAAGCAAGGCTGATGACCTGAGACTCTCAGCCACCACTCCCCTGCTGCTCTTTAAGTACTATCCCTACCTCAGGGATAACCTCCTCCCTGCAGAGGCCCGAGGCTCTGCAGGTCCTCACAAAACCCAGCCTACCCAACCACCCACCAACTTTTGCTCACCAGGGTGATATCTCGGGAGGCAGCGGCTGCACTCATGTGCAGGCTTGGTTGCCGAATGGAGCTGCTGCAGTCTAGGGCTCTTGCGAAGGTCCCCACAGCTCTGAGAGAGAGAGTGAGAAGTCAGGGAAAGAAGAAGGTTCGAGTGGGCTGAGGAACCAAGCCAGATAACGAAAAAAAAAAAAAGACAACACCCAGGCCCAAAATAATTAAAGTCCATCTCTTAAGAACATGACTCAGAACTATATCCACACCGCCCACAGCCCATCTTCCCCATCCACCCACCCCTCACCGGGCCACCACGAGAAACTGATCAATCTGCCGGTCTGTGAGAGGGTTGTCTGGATCCCAGACTTTCATCTCCATCTTCTGTTGGTTCCGATTATCAGATTCCCCTGGGGAGTGGGGAAATGGTATCATCCAAGAGAAAAATAGGTGTCTCGACACAATAACACCTCATCTCATCCTTGGATTCTATTAGCCACCTTAACTCTCAGACTTCTCTTCCCAGTGTGCCCATCTGCCTTTCAGGTTCCTAAGGTCCCATTCTGCCCCCTTAACACAGAGCCACACAGACTGTGCACCACACAAAGCCAAAGGCCCACCAGTCAGAGACTTTGATCTTAAGATACCCCAGTGGTCATAACCCAGTCTCTCCTGTTGCATACCCTCTGCCAGGCGATCTGGGATCTCAGCTTGGTATTTGCAACCAACTCGGATCTCTCCCTGATCAGCTAGAAGTGTCTTTTGCATAGGGTCAAACACCAATGAGTAAAAAAAGCAGTCCTGGAGACAGAAAGAGAGAAAGTAAGCAGGGCAGCAGTCTTCGTAAGTGGGGGCATGGGGGTAATCTGGAGTTCCCAAGATAGGCCGCCTGTTAAACTGTACCTCATCCCAGTCAGACTTTCTTCCTGCCTCTCAGGGCAATACCCACTTCCCTCCCTCTTCTCCCAACACCTCTTTCTCACCTCCTTTTCCAGGTACTGGCTCAGGATATCTGTCTCATTCAAGAGGGTCACACTGCATTTCCCCCTACAGGAGAGAGGTCAGAAAACCCTGGGTGAGCTCATTTCCTCTTCCCGGCATCTCCCACACACTAGCCCCTCCTCTCCACCTTCTCAATAAGTGCATGCAAGCCACAGCGGCCCTGACTGTCCCATACCTTATGTGGGTGGCTGGTAATGACTCGAATTGCCGAGAAAGAAAAAGCTCTCGGTGCTTCAGTTGGTGTCGCTGCTGTTCCGACACCCCTGGCTGCTTCGATTCCTCCTCAAACTCCCCTGGGAGATTTAGGAGGAAGAAAGCAAGTCAGAAACCAATTCAGAAAGAAGCCACCTTAAAAGCTCTAACCCAGGGAAAATATTTAATGTTTTCCTCACATTCCCCAGCACTTGCCTTCCATATCCTTACCACACCACCCTTACCTCTTAGCCCGCCCCTGTCGCCATCACAGGTGCTCCCAACTCTTCATCACTAATGAGTGCTCTTAGGGAAGAGCTGCTCAGGGTACAAGAGGCTTCCCAGGTGGCTCAGGGGTAAAGAATCTGCCTGCCAATCAATGCAGGAGGCGGGGTTGGATCCCTGGGTGGGGAAGATACCCTGGAGAAGGAAATGGCAACCTGCTCCCAGTAGTCTTGCTTGGGAAACCCCCTGGACAGAGGAGCTGGCAGGCTACGTTCATGGGGTCACAAAGAGTCAGACACAACTGAGCAACTGAACACACACACGCTGAGAGTACAAAGGCTGCCACGGAAACACACGCCAAACCCAGGTGCCAATACTCAGATACCACTCATACAACACAAATCTGCCCACACCAGGCCCAGCAAGAATATCGCACTTGTCTCTTTCTTGCTAAACTAACGTGGGGTCCAGAAATTCAGTGAAAATAAATAAATAAATAAAAGCATCACACAAGATTGTGTTTACCAGTTCCTCTGCAAATTTCAGGAGACTCTGCTCTTAAACATCACATGCAACCCTAACTCCCTTGCTTTCTACTGGGCTAATAATAGTTTGTTTTGGGGGTTCTCAAGGACAGTACCTCTCAAGCCAGTGCCAACACCTTCCTCCCCAAGGAGCTGAAACTTGCCCTGAAACCTTAGTGGAAAGGGTTAACTTGGTTGGGTGCCAACCAAACAGGGAGGGGGCAGAAGAGCCACAGGCCCAGGCTCATTGGTGCATTGTTCCCAACCTCAAGGAGAAGAGGGGGGCAGGGGTGTGTAGTAGGCTCCACCCCTTGCCTGTGTGCTCCGGAAACCCTGTGCTAAGGCAAGGGGGACCACACCCCCCACAGCCTTTGTGATTGGACAAGACCAAGGTCAGCCCCTGCCAGACAGGGCTGGAAACCCCAGAGGGCCAGAGAACTTGGTCGGCCCAGGTCCTCCTCGTTAACCCCTTCATGCCCAATGCTCAAAGAAGCCTAAAATAAAGAAAATAATTTAGAAACGAAGAACAAGAGGAAGGGGAAAGAAAGCCAAAGCTGGAAAGGAAAAAGAAACTAATGAAAACGGAAGGCTGTGTATCTAAAATGAAGATGAAAGCATCAAGAGAAGCAGCACAAGAAAAGGAAAAGATGTAAAGAGGAATACAGAGGAAGCTAGTCTAGGTGAGAATAGAGGAGAAGTGAAAGAAAATGTTTCTGGCTTCCTATTTTCTCCCATCCATGTAGCCTTGCCACCTCATGATCACACCAAAAACCTGCATTCCTGTTAGGCAGACTTCTCAGTACAGTCTCTTCTCTTGACCTGACCTTCGCAGTCACCACGTATTATCCTGACATAACCAAAACTGTCCCCCGAGAGGTCTGCTTCTCTAAAGCGCTTCCTCACCCCCGATTCAAATACTATCATCTCTTTTACATACACCATTCACAAAGGCAAACTCACTCACACACAAGCCAAATTCTGGCTTTCCTTATCATGGCCTCTCCACCTTGCTTCTAACCCAACATGTAACAACAGGCCTCCTTCTGCAAACTAGGCACTTCCCACCCCCAAACTCACACCCCTGCCTTGGGCATGCTACAAGAGAACACCTGCAGGGACATGCCCAGGCTTCAGATCATGGGCAGGGGGAGACAGGGAAACCGGGGGTGGGGACAAAGACACTCACTGGCATTACTATCAGCCAGGCTGTTGAGGCTACTAGAAATGTCCCTTCGCCGGAAAAGGCACACAACCTTTGCCTCCACGTTTCCATTTGCAGTCTAAGGAGAGAAAAAACGGTGGTGAAAACTAATCATTTGAAAGCATAAAGAAGAGACTAACATCAGTGAACAAGTTTCTAAGGGATGTAAGAAAAACTCAAGAAATTATTAATCAAGAGATTCACATTTAAGGACAGACTTCCAAATCTCTTTCCTTGGCCCCCCAAAAAACAGAACAGTAAAGTTCCCACTAAGCTCTCAATAGCCTTTCCTGAATGCGTGGAATAAATGAATGAATGAATATGAAGGGGTACTTAGGACAAGGTTTGTGTTATCTCTGTCTCTCAGTCACCAGAAGTTACAGATCTCTGAAAAAAGAAGACGGAGGTTGGGGGGTGGGGGGAAGTGGTGGGCCTCTGCTCCACTCACCTTGTTGAGCTCTTCAATCCTTCTAACCAGGTAAGGATTGCTGGAGGAGTTCTCAAAATAGACGTAATCTGTAGGAGGGGGTGGGGAAGAACCGGGAAGATCAGAGGAGTAGATGGGAGAGTCCAGCACCAAGAGTGGGAGGAGCGAAAGGAGGCCAGAGTAGACCAAAAGGAGATAAGGGTCTAGGTAGAGAGGGCGCTGAAATGTGGAAGTGTACAGACTAGCAGAAAATAATGGAGGGACGTTCCACCCTCCAACGCTAGATCACCCAGTTCTTAAATCAGATCCTCCGCTCAGAAGTGAGCCTTAAGGAGAAGACAAGAAGCAGGGGGTTCCCCAACAGTCCCCACAACTCAGCGATGGAGCTGCATCCCGGTATCGGTCAAGCGAGCAATTGTTCATTCCTGCGCAGGGCCCCCACCTTTGCGAACCGAGGCGCACAATAACGCCTGGGAAGAGGAAACCTCCCGGCCGCTCTCCCGTCGGTGGGCAAGCAGTCGCCCCGGCCTTCCGCGCCCCAAGCCTGCCCTGTCAGCCCCTTCGGAACCACTTTCGCAAGCCCACTCCACGACCCCGGCGGCCCAGACGCTGCCCTGAGCGCGCCGTCGGGCCGCCCGCAGGCTCCCCGGAGTCTCGGAACCCGGCCGCGTCGCGATCCCCGCGCCCTCGCTCCCCATGCTCCCGGTTCCGGTTCCGGTCGGCGCTCGGGACCACGCCGCCGCAGACGCGGTTCCCCGCGCCGCTGGGAGCCGAGCCGCTCAGACCCCAGCGCCCAACCTCTCCCGCCCCGAGCCGCGAAGCCCCGAACGCCCGGCACTCACCCCCCACTCGGTACATGTTGGCCGCCATGGCCGTTCCCGCCGCCGCCTCCGGCCGCACAAAGGGGTCCGGGAGGCTCCCGAGGGCAGGACTCGAAGCGAAGCCCTGAGCGCGGGGCCGGCGCTTCGCAGAAGTCTCAGTCGGGCCCGCGCAGCCGGCGCCTCCGCAGCCTCAGCCGTCGCGGCTCATCCCGGCCCGCGCTGTCGCCGCCGCCTCTGTAGCCTCACGCCCGGGACGCCGAGACCAGAGCCGGTCCGCTCGGCTTCTTCCGGAACGAGCTCGGATCCCGCCGAACCGGAGACAGGCTGCAGCTACCCCCGCCCTCGCCGAGCCCCAGCAGACGTTGGACTCTGAGGGCCGCCGCGAAGACTTGCCGGCCCGCCTCGGGGTTCGCCTCCTTCCGGAACACCTTCGGCGGATCCGGAGAACAAGGCCCAGCGTTCGGCTCCGGTCGGAGAGCAAGACCGCAAAGCTCGGCTACTTCCGGAAGAAGTTCGGCTCCCTCCGGCCAACCACGGCCCGGCACTCGGCTATTTCCGTTGCGGCTCGGCCCCGCCTCCGAGGGCGGGGAGAGGAGTTGGGCTTAACTCGCTCCTAGCCGGAGTCTTGCAGCTCCGGCTGCGGCCGCGAAAGACTCGAAGCGCCTTTGCGCTTCGCAGTAATTTGCAAGCGGCTTTGCCTGTTATTTGCATGACAAGTCCACCCTCCCTCAGCTTTTCCGCATTCCCCTTGGCGAACCTCCCCACCCCCATTAAAGCCCCGTGGCGCTCAGCCGCGCCCCACAAAAGGACCGGGAGGCGACTTTGCTTTTGGTTTATTGCCCCTCAGCAGGCAGCGGGAGTCAGGGCCCAGGCTGGGGCTGCCCGGCTCAGCCAGCGGGTCTATACAGTGTGTGCAGGGGTGCCGTTCGCCCCCTCCGGGGAAATGCGCTTTTGGGAATGTCTCGAAGTCGAGGACAGGGTCGCCCCGGTCCTGGGGGATTTGGGTGGGGCAGGGCCACACTGCAGGGCCGGTGGGTCCCGTCAGGCAGGGGTCAGACGTCAAGAGAGGAGGCAGGGGACAGGGAGGGGGTTCGAGAGGGCGTAGTGGGCACCGGCCCCGTGCCCCCAGCGCCCAACACTCGCCACTGGAAGATGCTGGCGTCCTTGCCACCCAGCGAGATGAGGTGCGAGTCGTCGTGCGTGAACCGGACGCTGGTCACGTGGCTGCCATGACCACCGTACACGAGGCTCGGCGCCTGGGCCGGAGAGAAGGTGGAGCTGCAGTGGCCGTGAGACCCCGGCCGCCCGCCCGGCCCCGGAGGCCCCGGGAGGCCTCACCTTGGCGCGCGCGCACGGGTACTGGAAAAGGTGCACTTTGCAGAAGTCGTCGGCAACGGCCACGACGCGCTCGTTGTGGGAGCGGCACAGGGAGTTGATGTCGGTTCCATCGGAGCCATCTGGCCACACGCCTATCACAGCAGCCGGCCTCAGCCCGACCTCTCCGCCCCCACCAGCAGTCCAGAGCTGCACCAGTCCTCCCCCCACCCCAGCTCAGGCAGCCCGGCCACCCACCACGTTCCAGGCAATCCTTCCCAGTCCGGAGGGCCGGCCCGGGGGAAGGGCCTCGGGCTGGATCTGCCAGTTTCTTGATGTCCACCCCCTACACATGTCCAGCATTCCGAGACCCAGGCAGGCTGTACCTTGTCCCCCCACGCTCCTGCAAGGTTCCGCAGCCCTGTGCCCCGGCTCACCGTAGACATGGAAGCCCAGCACGCAGGTGTAGGTGGCCCACTCCCGGTCTCGGCTGTCATAGCGATTCCTCAGCAGCTTACAGCCTCCAGCCACGTCCCCTGGGGAGACAAGCCCACCCAGCTCAGTTCTCACCCTGCCCTCAATGGGGAAGACGACATGGGAGGCCAAATTGGAAAGACTGGCTTGAGGCCAGGGCATGTGATCTGGTCAGGGTGGTAGCCCTCAGCCCAGGGCAAAACCCAGCCCCTTGTGCTTCCTGAGTTCTCATCTGAAGTTCTCCTCTCCAGATAAGTCAACCCCTCCACACCTGTCCTAAGAAACTTCCAAAACAATCTTTTCCCTAGTACATTTTTCAACTCTCTTAAGGCCTGGTGGGAACAAGACACGGTGTTAAACTCTGTGTGGTTTTGCTGTCCAAATGACATTTCTCCTATGTGTATAAACTCATCTCCAACCCCTATCTGACTGCCCGTCTATTGGGAGCTCCCCCACATTTCCTTCATCCCCTCCCAACCAAGAGCCCACACACATAAATAAAACCCACCCCAATTCCCCTCTCCTCATGCCCTCCCCTACTGTCACTCACAGTAAAGGATCTCATAGTCCCCAGAATTGGACATGATGAAGTTCCCATCCTTGGACCAGTCAAGGTGAGTGATGAAGCTGGAGTGACCCTGGGAGCAAGGGTCAAGAGACTAAAAAATGCAGCCACAATTTCCCCCCCCCCCCCCCCCGCAAGAAGGGCATTAGTTTACCTGCTATGGCAATGCCCCACCCTCCACCCTAGCTTCCTCACCACACAGCGGCCAAAACGGCTGGACTTGGCACCATCACTGGAAACGCTATAGATGTAGATCATGTTGTCATGGGAACCGATGGCCAGGTACAACCCATCTACAAAGACAGTCACTCAGAGAGGGAAGGGCCAGGGATGAGTCTAGGTCCGGGGTGGAGGTGGCTCCCACCTGGGCTGTACCGGACCACTGAGAGCTGCTCATTGCCATCGGTGATATCAGACACAATCTCTCTGGTCTCTGTGTCCAAAACCAGCCACCTGGAAGAAAAGGGGTTGGAAAACAGGTGTAAGGATACCTGTCCTGAGCAGGGTGTGGGTTGACAAGTCAAGAGAGCCTCAGAGACACCGAAAGAAAGGCTAGGATACAGACAGGGAGGTTGCCATTGCATTCATATGCTGGGAGGTGGAAAGGGGCTAAGAGCAGATAAAAGCTGAGGGGCTCCTGATATCTTCCGAAAAGGAGTCCAAGGGCCCAAAGACAGGGCTCTGTGGATTCTGTAAGCTTGTCACTTCCCTGTGTCAGTTTCCCCTATGCCCCGCCCACCCCTGCTGCTCCTCTCTCTGGAGCTGCCACCTCCTCCACTCCCTGAGGAGGGGGAGTGAATGGGGGAGGGTGTGATGACAGCTGCCACAGGAGAGCGAGGGAGACCCAGGCTGCAGGGAAAAGCACTGAGGCGTGGGAGGGTGCAGTTGGGGCTCCTGAACAGGCAGCGATCACAATCCTCCACCGCCCCCCCATTACCAGAAACCCTTCCCATACCTCCTGCTTTCCCCTCCCAGGAGTTCTGGCTCCCTCTCACCTCCCTGTGTTCAGTCCTACGGCCACAACTGCCCCACTGGGGTGGAAGTCAGCACAGAGACCAGTCTCCTGGGAGGGGGGAGAAGGTGAATTCAAGAAGATGCCTTTTGAGTGAGGGAACTAAGATGGACACCTTGTCATCTTGATAACAACAGCAAAGCCTACCCCCTTCCAAGGAGGAGAGGGACAGGAGACCTGGGATGGCAAGCAGGGTACCTCTGGAGCCTAAACAGAAAGTGAAGTCGCACAGTCGTGTCCGACTCTTTGCAACCCTATGGACTATAGCCTACCAGGCTCCTCTGCCCATGGGATTTTCCAGGCAAGAGTACTGGAGTGGGTTGCCATGTCCTTCTCCAGGGGATCTTCCCAACCCAGGGATCAAACCTGGGCCTCCCGCATTGTAGGCAGATGCTTTACTGCCTGAGCCACAAGGGAAGTCCCTACTCAAAACACTTAGCCACTAGAACTGATACCCCCAGCTGTGCTGGAGATTAACCATCAGTTCCTGGCTCAAGAGGTGTAGGAGTTGGGGGGCGGACAGTATTCAGGGACACTGGCACCATCAGTACAGAAGAATAAATATTTTAGCAGCCAGTACAGTCATACCAGTGCAAGGTGGCTGCCTTTGGAAGCAAAAGGGAAGCGGATGTTGTGGAAGGAGTGGTGGCCACAGAAGTCCCAGTGGGTGTGACAGCGACGATCTGGGGACACAGAACTCTCTACCTTGAGGTCGATGCTCCAGGCCAGGGCATGGCCCTCCCCGTCCCAGAGGCAGAGCTGCCGGTCATGGCCACAGGTGAGGAAACGGTTTTGGAAGGGATGTGTGCAGAGCCCCCAGAGCTCATCTGTGTGACCCTGCAGCGGAGAACAGGCTGTCATCTCTGCCCCTCCCCTACAGCTCTTTCCTCCCTGCTCCCCGAAACCCTTGACCAACCTGGATTACAGGGGAGAAGCCCTGGGCCAGATCTCCCCGCAGCAATGCATTCTTCGTGGTGCCCACCAGCAGCTCAGAGCCAGGCCCCTCTGCAATGGCCCGCACAGCCCCAAAGTGTTCAGGAATCTGCAGGGGGGGCGGGGCAGAACGTCAGGGGCCCCTTGCCCGTTCCTAGTCCCCCTCCTTCCCTTGACCCCAGGCCAGCCATCACCTCCGCCTCCTGAAGGGCCACCAACCCGGGCCCCCACTGGACCAGCCGGCGGTCCCGCCCACCACCACTCAGCACAGTCCCGTCCCGCCGGAGACACAGGGCGAAGATGGAACCTTCATGAGCGTGGGCCTGGGCCACAATCCCATAGGTCTCTGTTGGCAAAGTCCGGGTGGTCATGCTTGTAGGGTGCAGGGAAGGAGGGAACAAGAGCAGCCTAGGCGGTCACAAGAGAGTAATAACTCCCAGCTGCTGAATGCCCATTGAATGCTGTCTCTAATCCTTGGCTCTTCCCAATTTACAGACTGAACAACCAAGGTTCAAAGAAGTGAGATAACTTCCTAAAGGCCAGAACTAGAGGTAAACCCAGGACCTGGAGGACGCCAAAGCCCTAGCCCCCTCCCTTTGCCATGCTGCCCACTACCCTTCTATTCTGGCTGCCTAGAGAGCCCCACTCTCTGACAGAGCCCATCAACTCTCCAGGTAAAAGGACAGGAAATCCTCTCCTCTGCCTTCACAGACCCTCTGGGGAACTAGCCTTCCATCACATACTAGCCACCCCTATCACCTACCTTTGGCCCCACCCCTGCCTGGGGTCCTGGAATCTGAGAGGCTCCGCCCCCAGGTGAGGATGTTCCCCTCTGAGTCCCCAGTGAGAATGTCTCCATCCGGGAGGAACACAAAGCAGGGGATAAACTTGGGCTTCTTGTATTTCTAGGGGCGAGGGGAGCAGAGAGCAGAGGTCAAAGGGTAGGGCAAAGACTACAGGTCATGGGACAACTGGGAGTTGGGTAGCATTAGGGTCCAGAGTACTCAGACCAGTGCTTTCATCTGCACTCTGCCTTCCCCCGCATCCTGCACCCATCCATGCCTTACCCCAAAGACACCCTGTTTCCTGGTGAGGGTCCCGTTCCCAGGAACCCCTGTTCCACCATTCCAGTTCCAGAAGTGGACGTGGGATTTCCCACTGGTGACAATGCTGCTGCTGTCGCGAGGGTTGAAGCCAACGGCGAGGACTGAGTCATTTGTACTCTGAAGGGAAGATACTAGATTCAGCTACCCCAAGCCCTGCACACCTTCATTCTACCAGACTCTCTTCAACTGACACCCTGACGACTGGTCTGCTGAGGTCCCAAACCCTCAGGACAGCCCTTCCTCCAAGGCCCTGGTCCCCTAAGAGCGCCACTCTCAGTCACTCACTAATGCCTAACACGTTGTCCCTCATGAGGTCAGAACCTCTGTGGTCCCCACTTCACAGCCTCAGAGGCTAGGAGGCTTGCTCCAGGGAACCTGGCCAGAAGGGAGGTTCGTATTTGGAAAGTTTGGAGCTCTCTGCACCCCCACCACGCCCAGCGCCCCGCCAGGCCCCCTGGACACCGCACCTTGATCTCAGCCAGCTTCGTGCCCCGGCTGCAGTCCCACACCGACAGCATGTGCTCATTGGAATCATCCACCACACAGAGAAAAGCGCCCTGATCCTGAGGACAGAGGACACGCCGCAGAGGCCGAGTGAGGCCTGGCGGTCACGGAGTTCATGGCCTGAATTAGGCGAGGGGCACCATGACAGGCTGAGAGAGCAGAAGGGGCCACGCGTCTCTTAGGAGAACCAGCTCGGCAGGGCTCAGGAAGGCCAGGACTTCTGAGGCTTCCTGGTGAAGAAGGGGGTTCCCAGACAAGGAAATCGGGACCTCAAGGCGCCAGGGCCAGCTCACCGCAACTGAAAAGGCCAGGGCCCCCACACCCCGCTCGAAGGCCCCCAGTCCGATCTCCTGCAGCTTCAGCAGCGTCTCGGAGTCCCAGACGTGAACCACAGGCTGCAGGGGCTGGTGGAGGAGAAGGAGTCAGGGGCATGAAGGAGGGCCAGGCCCGGATCCCACCCTGTCTGCTGTGGTGCTTGACCGTGGCCTTACCTTTCCGTCTTTATCCACACCGGCTGTCTGTCCTGAGGCTACACGCACACCATCAGGGTGAACAGCCAGGCTAAGTGGGGGAGGAGACACTCTAGGGAAGGGGGTCGGTCTTTCAAGACCACCCAGGACACCATCCCTGGGCCTGCAGAGCAGCAGGCCCACTCTCCTCTCCTGCTTCTCCACATCCACCCAAGACCCTCTTTCTGCCAAGCCCACCATCCCCAAGCCTTGGGCTGCCCACTCCCCAGCCCTCAGACCCTCACCATCGAACGCAGTCCGTGTGGCCCCGGTAATGTCTCTGGCCGCCACCTCCAGGGCCCCCAGGGCCTCCCCCAGGCCGGTACAGCACCACCACACAGGCGATAAAGTAGACCACCTCCCCAGAGCGCAGCACAAACAGATTAGAGCGGGAGTCACGACCCCGGTACCCATACCTGGAGTGGGGATCATGGTCAAGGAATGGGTTGGATCAAGGGCACAGTGAGGAAAAGAGGAGAAAGACAGAGCCACTGGCAGAGGATAGAAGGGGAGGATTAAGAGGTCTCCTTGCAGACCCAGAAGAAAACCGTAAAAAAGCAGGGGGTGAGGAGGTTCCACGATGGGAAGGGTGGTTGCCAGGGGGTTGAAGGGGGCAGGATACACCCAGTCAAGGCTGAGGGTCTCCGGGGGTGGGCCGCTGGGCAGCTCCTCCAGGCTGCGGATGCCAGACGGGATGTACATGGTAATGGGGCGGCCTCGGAGGAACATCTTCACTGAGATGCCTTCTACAGAGAAAAGGAGCAGATGTCAACCACCATCCTGCAGCTTCCCTTCTAGGAAAGTCAGGGCAGAGCTCCAGCCACCATACCTCACAGCTCCCCCCCAAACAGCTCCTGTGGCTGTAGCCCCAACGCCATCATCCAAGTTCTTCCAGATCCCTCTGGACATACCTAAATTGTAATTGCTCCTCCGAGAGCCAGGACCCCCAGGGCTGGAGAGGGGGTCTTTTCCCCCACGGCTGTTGGGCAGAGAGAAAAGCACAGGGACTACGGTCAGGTCCCAAGACACAACTGAGGAAGGGTAGGACACAAGAAAGGAGATCACCCTAGAGACCACAAGCACCTCTGCACACTTGAAGTTTGTATTGTGAGTAGCGAGGGCTCTGGGGTAGATGGGTTCCATGTAAGGTGTGAGAAGACCGAGACTAAAGGGACTGAGCATGGCTCTAAGAAGCAGTGTGGGGTGACACGTTCCTCCGGACCACCGGGCCTCTGCCTATCAACCTTTTCATTTCTCCATCTGTAAAATGGGCCCATAGTGACTCCAGAGGGTCCATCAGCCCTGCCTTTCCGGGATCTGAGAGGTCAGTAGGAAAGTCCTTATCTCTCAAGGGGAAAATGACAGGTGAATTCCAGAGATCACTGTCATTACAGGTGACAAGATGACAATCTCTCTTCTGAGAATAAAGGAGAGGCCAAGGATAGGGTGAGAATGAACACTCAGGTGTCCTGGAGCCTGTACACACTCTGAGACAATCCACTGAAATTTCCCCCTTGCTCTCTAAAGCGTGGTAGGCTGGGGTGGGGGAAGAGAGCTGAATTCTGAGGAGAGTCACCAACGGAAACCATGAATACTTTTGGAAAGCCCTCTTGGGAACTGGAAAGGGATGCTGTGATACGGTGGAGAGGGCAGGGGCAACTGGAGTCAGAAAGACTGGGTTGAAATCCTGGCTCTAGCTGTGTGACCCCAGGCAAACGACTTACCCTCTCTGAGCCTGCTTCCTCACCTGGCCAATGAACAGCATGAGACCACCTACCCCCCAAGGATGTCGTGGGGACTGAATGAGATGGAGGAGGTCGAGGGGTTGGCACAGTGCCGGGTACACAGCAGGTGCCCCAGGAGCGCTTGTTCCTTTCTTCCTGTTGGGCAATGAGGCCCCCCACCCCACCCAGGGAAGCCAGGTGAGGGATGTGGAAAGTCAAGAATCTGAGCCTGGGGTGGGGTGGGGTGGGGTGGGGGGGTGGGGCGGGCAGGGGGAGCCTCGCCCACCTCTCTGTGCTCCCTGACCGCAATAACAGGTTGGCCGAGGAAGCTGCCTTCCGGGAGAGTTTCTGGCGAGGCCGCTCTGAGGGGGATGAGGAGGAAGAATTTCTCCGTGGCCTGGGCAGAGCACAGCAAGCAGGTGAACGTCATTCCCTCCCCTCGGGCTCCCCTATCCGCCCTCCCCTCCCAGCCTCGGCCACAGGACACTTACGCATCAGTGCGCTGCGGGGGCTGAGCCAGCCTGAGGATCCCCGGGGGGCCGGGGGAGCCCGTGCCACTGCTGCTGCTGCCTCCTCCTTCAGACTGGGTCCCACTAGGTTCTTCGCTGCCCCCCGGAGGGGCTGGGGGCCCGTTGCTCAGCCCTGGGGGGCCAGGGGATGGTTCCACCTCCACCTCTGCTTCCGTCTGGGTGCCTCGGCTCACCAAGGAGGGGCTGCATGTGGGTGGCAGTCCTGGGGGGACTGCGGGGCTGCTGGGGAGACAGTGCATCAACCTGATGGCCCTAGAGGCCCCAGTGAGGACGAGGAGGAGGAGGGTGTGACCACGTGCATACCTGTCCCTCGGAGGGCCCAGGGTGCCAGGGTCCTGCAGGGAGGCTGGGGGTGCCTGCAGCCGCAGCAGGCGAAGAGCTTCTGCCAAGGCTGCCTTCACCAGCTCCATCTCCTTCTCCTGCACCTGAAGCCGCCGGCTCAAGGACTGCAGGGCCTCCTGAGCCGGGCCCTCACCTGGGAAAGGGGCAAGAAGCAGTCAGCATGTCCCCCCCAATACACCTGGGGAAAGGCTTGAAGAGATTCTCCCTCCCCCTAACTTTGCATCTGTCCAATAGGACTGCCCCCTCCAAGCAACTCCAGGCTTGGAAGCGCTCCCAGAGGGGAGGAGACATGGGGAAAAGATCAAGGGCCTCCTTCTGGCAGGGCAGGCCAGGAACCTGGCAGAGCTCCCTTCCTGCTGCCTGTCCCAGCCTCCGCAAAGACAGGGAGTACCATAGAGTACCAGGGGGGAAATATGGAGTTCTGCCGAGGAACGTGGGAACCACAGACGGAGGCGCAATGCTGGGCGATGGACGACAGACAGAGCCCAGCCCAGAGTAACCGCAGGACTCCAGGGAAGGCTGAGAAACTGCGAAGGAGTACCACGATTGAAGCGGGGAACTCAAGAGTACAGTCATCCTGAGGACTCAGAAAGAGAAGAGGTCCGGAGTGACAGCAGAGAGGGTTAGCAGGGAGAGCAGAGGTCCCAGCGCAGGTTCCAGGGTAACAGAGGGGGTCAGGAGTAAAAAGACCCAACAAAGCAGGGAAAGAGGCCCAGGGTAATACAGGAGGTACGGAAACTTTGGAGGAGCCCAGAGTAACACGGGGGGCAGGATGGCGTTGGGGAAGTCCGAAATGACAGTTGGAGGACCCAAGTAACTACGGGGAGCGGCCTGAGGAACAGGGGAGGATGCTCGGAGCCCTCGGAGCCAAGGAGCACGCGGGGACGCCCGGGACAGCCGTCGGGCAATGGCAGCGCCAGACCTGCCGGTGCTCCGGGAAGGGGCACGCCGCCCGCCCCGCCCCGTACTCACCGGGCCCCCCGGCCCCGTCCATCCGGCCCCCGGCTTGCTCCGAGCGGCGGCGGCGGAGGAGGCGTCTAAGATGCGGGGGCCATGGCCAGGGAGAGGGGAAGGGGAAGCACCCTGGGGCGCGCGCGCGAGGGAGCCGAGCCACCCTCCCGGGGGCGCTGTCGGGCGCGGGCGAAGGGCCTGGAGGGGGCGCTGTGGGGAGGGGGCCGCAGGCTCTGGGGCTCGCGGGGCCTCGGACTCTCCCGGGGCCGCTCTCGGCTCCCGGGGGTGGGGTGGGGTGGCGGGGCCGTCCCGGGCCCCAGCGCCGCAGCACAAACAGGCCCCGGACGCGGAGCCGCCAGGAAGCGCGGGAGGGGGGGCGGGCCGAGGGGGGGGGCCGGGCCGCCTGGTAACCCCTCCCTGTCCGGGCCTCGCGGCTCGTTACGGGGGCGGGGCCAGCCCTCTGACCACCCCCCCACACCCCGGGTCCCCTCCGGCCACAGCCCTCCAGGCCCTTCCGGGATCCTGGCCCTCGGCCTCCCTGGGGACCCGGGAAGGCGCGCGGGCCCCGAGGTCTCCGCCCCCAGCCCCTAGCTTCTGGGGGTCAGAACCGACCAGCCCCTCCCCACTTCCGCGAGGGGGCGGAGGCGGGGTCACGAAATCGGCCCTTTGCCCGGGGGCGGGGCTTCCCCCTCAGGGGCAAAGCCGAGGCATCCTGAATTGGGACTGGCTAGGGACCCGGGCGGCGGGTTATTAAGGCTGTGGCGGGAGGATGCCCAGGGTATTGGGGTCAGGGTGGCATTAGCCCAGCTCAAGCCGGGCCGGGCTGACGCAGCATCCTGCCGCGGCCAACCCCAGCCCCTGACAGCTCTGCTGTCCCTCGGGCAGAGATGGGAGATGGCGCCGGTGCTGCCCCTGGTCCTGCCCCTCCAGCCTCGCATCCGTCTGGCACAGGGGCTCTGGCTCCTCTCCTGGCTGCTCGTGCTGGTCGGTGGCCTCACCCTCCTCTGTAGCGGGCACCTCCTGGTCCAGCTGTGGCACCTTGGCACCTTCTTGGCGCCCTCCTGCCCATTCTCTGCCCTGCCCCAGGTTGCCTTGGCAGCCAGTGTGGTGGCTCTGGGCACAGGACTGGTGGGTTCAGGAGCTAGCCGGGCCAGTCTGGATGCAGAACAATACCCTCCCTGGCGAGGGGTCCTGGGCCCGCTGCTGGTGGCTGGCACAGCGGGGGGCGGGGGGCTCCTAGTCCTCGCCCTGGGACTAGCCCTGGCTTTACCTGGGACTCTGGACACAGGACTGGAGGAGGGCCTGGGGTCTGCCTTGGCTCACTACAAGGACACAGAGGTGCCCGGACACTGTCAAGCCAAACGGCTGTTGGATGAGCTGCAGCTGAGGCACCACTGCTGCGGGCGTCATGGCTACAAGGATTGGTTTGGAATCCAGTGGGTCAGCAACCGTTACCTGGATCCCAGTGACCACGACGTGGTTGAGTGAGTTGCTACTCCCCTCCTTCTCCTCCTTCTCTTTCCTTGAAACCCCACCTTACCCAGATAGGCAATAATTCATCTAGTGATTGAGGGAATGGGGCAACAGCTGTGTGAGCCAGGGCATGGTACCAAACTGCTCTGGGCCCATGTGTCTGTAAACTGGAGATGATAAAACTACCATCTTACAAAGTTGTTTAAAGATAAGTGAATTACTTCTGCCTGGCATAGTAAAGCAGTCTGTAAATGTTTCCCTCGTTTTTCCCTTCTCAATTCCTGTGCCCTGAAGCTTCTCCCCCAGGCCTCTATCTCCAGATATCCTAACACCCCTGCCCCTCCCTTTGCAGCCGGATCCAGAGCAATGTGGAAGGCCTGTATCTGATTGATGGGGTCCCTTTCTCCTGCTGTAATCCCCACTCACCCAGACCTTGCCTGCAAAGCCAGCTCTCAGACCCCCACGCCCACCCCCTCTTTGATCCCCGACAGCCCAACCTCAACCTCTGGTCCCAAGGATGCCACGAGGTGCTGCTGGGGCACCTGCAGGGGCTGGCAAGCACACTGGGCAACATGCTGGCTGTTACCTTCCTGCTGCAGGTGAGTCAGCAGAGTCTGAGGCCTCCTCATTGTCTCCAACCCAGAGGCCCCTGGAACTGCTGACCCTCGCTGACCTCTTGCCTCTTACTTCCCCCGACAGACTCTGGTACTTCTGGGCCTGCGGTACCTGCAGACGGCACTGGAGGGGCTCGGAGGAGTCATCGATGGGGAGGGAGAGGCCCAGGGCTACCTCTTTCCTGCTGGGCTGAAAGACATGCTGAAAACAGCTTGGCTACAGGGAACAGGGGCCCACAGGCCAGCACCTGGGGAGGCCCCACCAGAAGAGGAACCTCCCAAGGAGGGTCTACCTGAGGCCTAGAGCTTAAAGTGGGGATGGGGGTGGGGGGAAGGGGAGGGATGGACAAGACTGGAAAGCTCACAACTCCTTATAGACTCCCCGTGAGGGAGGGGGGAATCTGGGATTAGAGGGTTAAGGATAGTCGGTGAGCTGGACTGGGGTAGGAGAGAAAACCAGGTGTTCTAGGGCCTAGCGCATGGCCAGAACCACCAGGGAACAGAAAAAGAACAAAACCAAGGTGGTGGAAATGACATGGGAAGACCTGGAGGCTACTTCTGGTGCACAGACTCAATAAAGCTTTTGGACTGAAGCGCCTGATCTTTCTCTTCAAGGGGATAGGGGGGCCCTGAAATAACTGATTTCCATCTGATCAAGAAGCCAGGACCCAAGGGTTTTGACCCTAGTAAGAATGAAATGCAAGAACCTGACATGGGAAGTGAAGGAACACAGAGGCCCCACCAGGTTGAGAGTTTTTATTCTGGAGGTGGGGGGGGGGGGGTTCAGCATGCTCAGGTGGGGAGGGTCCAGCCCAGCTCCTCCAGCCCCCCCAGTGCATGCCCAGCCCCAATAAGTTACCCAGTGACTCAGCTGCCCTCCCTCCTGAGTCTGTCTGTTTTCTACTCCGCCCCAGACAGGGCCAGTCTGGCTCAACAGGAGGGCTGTTTGTCCCTAGCCTGTGGGCAGTGCCACATGGCAGGCCAGGGGAGGGGCGGAGGGGCCGCTCCTGGCTCTGAGGGGTCAGGACTTGGAAAACCACATCCTGGGCGGGCCAGGGGCCCAGTCCCACAGCTCTGTGCCTGGTGAGCAGGCGGGCAGGGTAGGGCCGCCATCACACCTCGACAGCTGGGTCTGAGCCTCGGCCCTGCCGCTGCAGCTGCTCCTCCTGCTTCATCTTGGGCTTCTCCGTCCTTGTGTGCCATACCAGAACCTGTCCGGGGAGGTTTCAGTTAGAACTGGGCCCAGCCCCAGCCAAGCCTCTGGGGCACTCAGTATAGAATGGATCTTCCCACCTCCTGGACACACACCATGCTGGCTTCCAAGTGTGAAGGGTAGGGTGAGGGGGAGGCTTTAGTGCCTCTGAAAGTCACAGTGTTAGTCGATCAGTCATTTCCAACTCTGCGACCCCATGGACTGTAGCCTGCCAGGTTCCTCTTTCCATGGAATTCTCTAAGCTGGAATATTGGAGCGGGTTGCCATTCCTTTCTCCAAGAGATCTTCATGACCCGGGGATCGAACCCAGGTCTCCTGCATTGCAGGTAGATTCTTTACCATCTGAGCCACAAGGGAAGCCAATGTCTCTGAAATGGGGCTTAATCCCTTACCCACTCTCTGTCTCAGGGGTGCCAGAAGACCCACTTTCTTTCTCTGACTTCCCCTTCAGTAGAGTAAGCAAGCTCTGCAGGGTCTCTCCTTGTTCAAACACCCATCCTCGATCCTGCTCCGCAGGGCCTCATTCCACTTCTCCCACCTCCTGTCCATCCCAGAACCGAGTTTCTATGCCCACCTCCATCCCCTTACCCGAGTGCAGTTGGCAGCCCGAGGCTCCAGGTCCTTGGGATCTACAAGGTGACTCAGGAGACTGCTCTCCAGATGGCCCCGAGGAGCAGTAGCATCAAACCGGGCACTGGGTTTAGCCAATAGCAAAGACAGAGCGACAGCAAATCCCGCCATATCCACTGGGAAGGGCCTGTTGGGCTCCCAGGCTGTGTGGAAACCGACAACCCGGCCATCCCGGACGCGAGGGCCCTCGAATAGAAGGCCACCCACTAGCCCCACAGGCCACACGGAGACACCACGGGTCCAGCGCATCTAGCGGAAGTCAGGAAAGAAGAGACAGATAGGAAGTGGCCCAGAGGAAGAGGAGTAGCAGCAGGGACCCCCTGAGTCACTCTGCCCCACCACACCGCACCCAGGGAAAAAGATGCAGTGGGTCCCACCGGGCCTGCTTCCCCAGCCCCGTCCCAGTGCTCACCTCCTCGAAGAGTTCCCGGCTGTAGGTGTTGTCATCGTCAGCAAAGTACACAACTCCCCGGGTACCTGGTGGGGGTGGGTCCTTCTCTCCCCCAACAGCACCCCCTCCGCTCCGGAGCCAGTCCAGGGCCCTGTTCCGTTGCTCTACACCTCGGGGCCGAACCCAGCCTGGCTCGCCCTCACGGAGCCGCTGGCCCTTGGGGGTGAGGACTGCCAGGTGTGTGAAGAGGAGGCCAGAGGCAGCCAGCAGCCCCGAGACCAATGGGGTAGGGCCCTCAGCATCCTCCACCAGCAGCCAGTGCAGCCGGGGCACCAGGCTCAGGGTCTGGGACAGCCGCACCAGCTCTGCCTTCTGCACCAACCTGCAGGAGGAAAGATGCAGGAGGGAAAGGGGTGGCCACCATTTGCCCACTCCAGCAGGGACGTATGTCTTCCTCTGGGCCACTCCTAGCACCCTTATGACATTTTTCTGACCAGCACCCAAACTCCCTGTTGTCTTTTTGGCTGAATAGCTCAGCTTGTGAGATCTTGGGTCCCTAATCAGGGACGGTACCCGTGCCCCCTGAAGTGGAAGCACAGAGGCCTAACCACTGGACCACTAGGGAATTCCCTAACCTGCCCTGTTATTTTTTCATTTTTATGTTTTTGGCCATGGTGCATGACATGTGGGACCTTAGTTACCCCAGCCAGGGATTGAACTTGTGCCCCTTGCATTGGCAGTGCAGCCTTAACCACTGGACTAACAGAGAAGTCCAAGTCTCCTTCTGATTTCCGGTTCTGTAGATAATACAAAACCAAAGTCTGTGGTGGGGGAGTCTTCTAGACACTGTCTCCTGATGTCTGTCATTGCTGGGCAGAGGGCAATGCCTTCTTAGGCCAAAATGACTGAACCAAGCTTATCCCCAAGTCTCTTGTAAGTTTCTTTGCCCTTCAGATGGGCCTGCCCACCCCAGGGTTGGCAGTGTGTGCATGGAGAAGGGAGGGTCTTAAGATGCCTAGCCTAGGTGGGCCAGCCATCTGATTCCAGGCAGATGTCAGCAAGCCCTTTTGGCTCCTTTCAAAACCACATTCCCCAGTTGGTTTGTATCACTAATAAAGCTACATTTTATTAAAAAAAAAAAAAAAAAAGGAACACACTTAGCACAGTGTGGGGCAGAGAGTAAACACACTAAATAACAGCTGGTGTAACTATTTCTAGACCACCATATGACTATATGGCCAAGTCCTTCTCTAGTTTACGTTAGTCAAGGGGTTCTCAAACTTCCTCACCAAAGGTTCCCTAAGGAGACAGAGTGAACTCACTTGGCAAGTTCAGAATTCCTTTGAAACTTTATTGCTGTATCTTAAAATTTCTCAGGAATTTTTTACACTGCTTCATGGCACATCCCTGTCTATATTCTTTACCTTTTGGCCACGCCACATGGCATGCGGGATCCTACAGCTCCCGACCAGGGATTGAACCCATGCTCCCCAAGTTGGCAGCCCAGAGTCTCAACCACTAGACCACCAGGGAAGTCCTCCCGTCTATTGTGATAGAAAAAGACAATTTCCCCAAGATCTCTGAGTAATGATGTGGTTCCTTTAACCTGACATTTGGCAATGCCTTAGCCTGAGGAACATCACCTGGCCCAGTGCCTCCTGAAACTCATCATCGACCCCAACCTCTTGGTCCACGCGGATCCTGGTGGGTCAGAGCCCATACCTGGCATACGTGGGGGTGACAACATAGATAGTAGGCGGGGCCTCGGGTTCAGGGGGCTGGGCAGGGGCAGGGCGTGGGCGTCGGAGATCTGCCTGCAGCTGGGAAATCCTCAGATCCTTCTGCCGGAGCTGCTCTGCTGCTGCCCGCAGGGGAGGGAGGCAGTCACATGGCTGGCCTGGTCCCAGAAAACAGGGATGGGGGCAGAGAACCACAGGATGTTCAGCATCCCAAAGGGCCGTTAACCTTTCCGCTCAGCTAGCCAACGCGGGGCTCTCCTTACAACTTCTCTAACAGCTTTTCTACATCTAGGGTGGTGAGGAACTTGCTGCCTTAATTAGCAGCGCCTCTCCAATTTTAACAATTCCATCATTACAATTTTCATGTGTCTATTAAGCTGATCATCTGCCTCCATCCTTTCTACCTGCTGGGCCTAATTTTGCCTTCTGGAAGCATAATGAACAAGTTGATCTCCTAAAACAGGGCAGTCTTTCAAATACCTGAGAATCATGCAGTGGCCCAGTCTCTAAATCCCTGCAAAGAGGCAGGGTTCAATCTGTTCCGTTGGCTGTGTGACCAAAGACTCATTAAATTCATTGATTCCATCACTGGATAAATATTTATTGAATGCTCCTCCTGGGAGGCACTGCCTTAGGTGCCCAGGCTGCAGCAGGAAACCAAACAGACATGGTCCCTGCCCTCATGGAGGTTTCAGTTTAGTGGAGGAGCTGGACACTAAGCAAAGAAACAAATTAATAAAATTATTAGAACTGTGGTAAGGGCTATGAAGGAGACAAATAGGAGGGAGACTTAAAAGAGAACCCGGAGTAAGAAGAGTGACTTTTAGCTAGGGTGATCAAGGAAGGCCTCTGTGAGGCGGTGACATGTGAGCGAGCTGAGACCTGAAGGAGGAGACAGAGGCAGCTGGGGAAGAGCTGGGAGAAAAGCACTACAAGCAGAGGAGACAGGTAGATTGCTTGACAGCTACGAGCGTGGGGTTTTCGAGAAACTGTCATGAAGCCAATGTGGCTGGAGCAGAGCGAGCGAGAGGGATGGGGACATGGGGTTAGAGAGGCAGACGGCGGCGGAATCACGCGGGGCCTGGCAAGCTCTGGGAAGGAATCTGATTTCACCCGAGGTGCGGCGGGCAGCCGCGGTGCTTTCTGGAGAGGGGAGTGCGCCCGGGGGCCGCAGAGGGGCGGTCGGAGGACCGAGCCGGATGAATGGGGTCTGCGCGGGGCTTCATCCCCAGGGCGGGATGCACAGCGGCGGGATGCCCTTCGGCCGACTCGGCGCACCCCCGCCCCGCCCCGCTCACCGAGCTGCACCAGCGCGTAGAGGAGGCCGGCGATCGACACCAGGAAGTAGGCGAGGAACACGTTCTTGAGCTTCAGCTTCATGGCCGCGCCGCCGCCGCCGCCGCCGGGGCAGGCGGGGTCCGGCGGGGACACGGGGTTCCCTCCCCGCTCCCGCCCGCCAGCCTGCCTGTAAACCCCGCCCCTGAAGCGGCCCCGCCCCGTGTCCCGCCCTCCTCACGCTAGTCTAGAGCGGCTCCCAGGAGCTAGCGCGGGCAGCGCCCGTCTGGGCCCACTTCCGGTCAGTCTGCACACCCTCCTCCCTCTGGGTAAGTTCCGGTCCCGTTGCCTAGTTCTGGGAACCACGGGAGTGGGTGACGTCATATCCGGCGTGTCAAGCGCGCGTGGCCGGTGGTCAGGAGCCTGGTAAGGTAACGTGGGAGTGGCTTTGAGACCCTCCGCCTTGATCTCCAGTCCCTGTGAGCATATTTTCTTACATTCATTCACTCACCCATCCACCAGTCACTGCACGCAGTAACAGTAGCTCAATAAATAATTGCTACACGAATGAGTGAAATCTACAGCCCTGCCAAGCCTAGACAGCATATAAAAAGCAGAGATGTTACTTTGCCGACAAAGGTCCATATAGTCAAAGCTCTGGTTTCTCCAGTAGTCACGTGTGGATGTAAGAATTGGACTATAAAGAATGTTCAGCGCAGAAGAATTGATGCTTTTGAACTGTGGTGTTGGAGAAGACTTGAGAGTCCCGTGGACTGCAAGGAGATCAAACCAGTCAGTCCTAAAGGAAATCAGTCCTGAAAAGTCATTGGAAGGACTGATGCTGAAGCTGAAACTTCAATACTTTGGCCACTTGACTCGAAGAACTGACTGCTTGGAAAAGACCCTGATGCTGGGAAAGATGGAAGGCAGGAGTAGAAGGGCGCGACATGATGAGATGGTTAGATGGCATCAGACTCGAAGGACAGGAGTTTGAACAAGCCCCGGGAGTTGGTGATGGACAGGGAAGCGTGGCATGCTGCAGTCCATGGGGTTGCAGAGTCAGACAGGACTGAGCAACTGAACTGAACTGCCAAGCCTGTGCTCTGGTTGTCTCATATAATCCTCACTATAATCGTTTGATAATTTTAATACAGTTTAGGATGTCTGTCAGTCGTGTGTGACTCCTTGCGACCCCATGGACTATAGCCCTCCAGGCTCCTCTTGTCTGGTGGAAGTAGGTAGCCATTCCCTTCTCCAGGGTATCTTCCAGGAATTGAACCTGGAACTCCCACATTGCAGGCAAATTCTTTACCGTATGAACCAAGGAAGACCACAATTTAGGATACTATCACTCTAAAAATTGATGTTGCAGAATTTTAACGATGCTCATGGCAAAAATGCAAAAACAGTAATATAATGAACTGGAAAATAGCAAAGGACATTTCTGGCAGTTCATTAATGATTAATCAACCTCTTGTAGATGTTCTAGTATGTCCACTTGGAATCAGGTCCCTTTCTGGGGTGAAGAGTTTACATCGAGTGTTTTCCCATCACATCCAGCAGTAGTTCAAGAGCAAATTGCTCTTCAGCGTTGTCATAGTACCTGTCCACTTGTGTATGAGATAGATTTTTGTCCCCATTTTACACGTAAGTGACTAAGATTGCCCCAAATAATGTAATCCCCATTGTGCAATATTCTATGTGCCTTCTAGATACCTGACTCCAGGGTCCGGTACTGTTTCCTTCCTCTGACCACACTTCATAAACAAATGGCAGTAGGGGTGGGGATGGGATGCCAAGGCAATGAGCTATCTCCCAGGGAATTAACTGGAAATATTTCTTGAGCTGAGGAATTTCATGAACACACCCCTAACTCCTCACAGGCATACACCATCCTAAACAGTAATTTTCCCAAACCAACGAACGTAGATTCTCGTTAAAATAATCTCTGTGGTCAATCTGCAAAATGGAGAAAATCATCTCCTGTCACTGTTACAAAGGGAAATTTTTTTAATGTTGCTGAAGAAAAGCAGTCTTGGGCATCCCTGGTGGCTCAGTGGTGAAGAATCCGCCTGCCAATGCAGGGGACACAGGTTCAGTCCCTGGTTTGGGAAGATACCATATGCTGAGGAGCAGCTAAGCCCCTGTGCACTACAACTACTGAGCCTGTGCTCTAGAGCCCGGTAACTGCCAACTATTGAAGCCACGAGCCACAGCTACTCAAGTTAGAGCGCCCTAGGGCCCATGCTCTGCAACAAGAAGCCATCATAACGAGAAACTCATGCACTACAATGAAGAGTAGCCCCAGTCGCCACAACTAAAGATAAGTCCACGCAGCAGTGAAGACCTAGCAGAGCCAAAAATAAGTTTTAAAAAAGAAAAGCAGTCTTAAATGTGAGGACATCTGACATACAGCTATTTCTATTCAAGAGGGACCCCATTAGCTCTAGTCATCACTATTAACTAAGCCCACTAAAGTCTGACGATCTTGCTGGGTTCCTTCGTGACATACTGGCATCAAGCAAGCTGATGAAGGCTTGCATTCACTCATTCTGCTCAACCAACAAGGCACAGGCTGAAAATGTCAGGTCCTCGGGCTTTCAAGGGTCTGTGGTTCAGGCCAGAACTAGAATCCAGACACCAACAGTAATTAATGGTTTCTCTCTTTATTGTTTCTCCTTTTATCAAAACCTGTCACAGCTGGGGGCCAAAAGGAAGTAAAAAAAATTCCCACAAATATCCCCCACCTTGTCCCCAGTGAGTTCTCCCCCACCCGCCACCCAGGGCCTTGGGCCAGCCCTGAGCACACATGATCATGTCCCCACCCTCAGCCTCCTCCCAGCAATAAATACAGGTGACCGTGATTCCATGAAACCACAACTGATTTCTCCATCTTGAATGCCCCTCAAGGGGACAAAATTTTAGGAGGCAAAAGAAGTCTTGCCCACGCCCCATCTTGAGGAGTGTAAACTTCTTTCCCCCAAGGGACAGGGGAGGTAGAACGCCCCTGTCAGAACTGCAGCAGCTCTAGACAGAAGCGGGGAGAGGAAAGGTTGGGATGCCAGGGAAGAGAATGATTTCCAGCAACCTCACTCCTTCGATCCATTCATCCCTTCTCAGGGTAAGGGGTGGTCCCAGTGTATCAGGGGAGGGCTGACAACAGAGAAGAAGCAGAAAGAAGAAATAAAAGGAGGGAGGAGCAGTCTGGTGGGGAAGGAAGGGGAACGAGAAAAGGGAGGCTGAAAGCTCACTGCCATCTTCTTCCAAGAAATGGCACTGACCCGCGAGGGACACAAATGGAGAGGGTATGGAGGAGACTGAGGGCTCCCAAAAGGAAGCGAAGGAAGCAAGAGCCCTGTGATCCCCGGGTCTTCACAGGTGAACGTGCTCCAGTTAGAGCAACAGGATATTTGGAGATGAAGGGAGATTTAGTGTCGATGGGGGTGGGAGAGGTCAGGAGATCACAAAAGAAATTCAGAGCCCAGGGATAGCCCTCTCTTCCTGCCCAGATGCTGGCAGAACCTGGATCTTGAGATCAGAGGGGTGACGTCTGGGGAAGGTCAAACTCCAGGGCAGAAGGAAGAGTAACCATCATGACCATCGCACCCCACCCAGCATCGCTTCAGTTATCGCAGCTGAATAGTCCAGTCAGATGCCACGCTGACGCCAGGCTTGCGCAGAATCAACACTGAGGTCTCAGGGTCATGTTGGAAGGACAAGCGGCTTTCAGGAGATCCTGATGGAGGAGGAAGAAAGAGTGCCAGAATCAACAGCAATTACTTTCTCATGGGCAGGGGTCTCCAACTCGGGGGCTGGATCACTCACCTTTTGTCTGGAGTACCACGGTTGCTGGTTTCCCGGCCCCTATTATCACCACCCGCTCAATCCAGATTGGTGTCTCAAAGTGGCCTTTGGGGTCTGCAGAGCTGGAGGAAGCAACAATGGATACCCAGTAGGAAAACAATTATCAGAGCAGAAAGGAGGTGAGTACAGCAAGGTCACGAAAGGAGAGCACAGTGAGCTGTGCGCATCGCGGGGCCCCGCCTCCTCCTCCTGCAAAGGCTGCCAAGGAAGAAAGGGTTCCTCCTTACCTGGAGACCAGGGTGTTGCCAGAGAATGAGAATCGACGCAGCAGGAACTCACGGCGAGTCTGGTAGTTGAACGTGTGCCCATCATCTAGAAAGAGCTCTCCTTGGGCCGTACCCTGAGCAGGAAGTGAGGCGGGTGAGAGCCTGAGCCCCAGAGGGAGTGAGGGGCACCTGCCCTGGGGACTGCATCCCAGGAGGGTAGACAGACGGAGGAGGTGGCTCCCTGCCCACGCGCCCACCTGGAGGCTTAGCGCGACGAAAAGAGTGATGGGATCATCCTTCATGCAGTCTGAAGAACGCCGCACTCGCATCCACCGGGGCACAATGGTCCCTCCGCGCTGGAATACGGGAATCTAGGCAAGACCAGTGCTGGGATGAAGCAGCCGTGCCATACCTCTTGCTCTTACAAGTCTGTGCCCCCTTAGGAACTGGACCGCAGCACACACACTCTCTCCCCTTCTGGAAACCTAGAGGCACATGGAACTGGCAGCTGGGCCAGACATACTCACACTGCTCAGAGTTACAGGCAGGTAGAGGGTCTGTGGACCATGATACTTCTGGTAGCTCTGAACGTCATACCACACCTGTGGGTGCAGAAGATAGCCTCGGTCACTCGCTGCACAGAGGACCCCACTCTCTTCACCCTCTCTGACCCCCACCTTCTTTCCCCACCACGCCCTTCCTTACTCACCTCCCCTTGGCCAGGCAGATAGACCTGCACACCACGAGCCTCGGAGTCTGACACAGGGTGAACCAGCAATGCATCCCCTACAACACGGCAGAATCCACTCTAAACTGGGGGCATCGGTTCCCAAAGAGGGAGTCCTAAAGCACCTGCCCCTTGCACCAGCAGCCTCTGACCCTCCTCCCTTCCTGCATATCCACAGACATATCCCCCATAGTGCTTGCTGCTTCTCAGCCCTGCCCAACCCACCACTAACTGTCCTCGTTTCTCACCAAGCAGGAACTGATCATCTATACTGAAAGTGGTCACATCCTTAGGATAATGCACCCACAGAGGCCTAGGAAGGAAGCAAGAAAAGAAAGGAAGACACTTGCTGTTCTGGTCGAAGTCAAAGAAGCTACCCCAGGAACTGGCAGTAAGAGGAGCACAGGGCTAAGACCCAGATCTGGCAGCCAATAAGGCCTCAGCTATGCAACCTAACCTTGGACCAGACATCTGGGTTCCCAAACCGCCTCCCTGCTGCCTCCTCCCCAGCTCCTTCTAGAAAATGTTCTGCAGAGCGACCTTCCAGTGGCCACTTCATTATCCTGGCCTAAAAAGGCCCTCCAGGATCAGGTCATATTTTCCATTCCACCTCACCTACCTCTCCCTCTGGTTCCTTACCCGAGACACACTGTTTTCTTTCCCTACTCCTGGAACACACCAAACTAGTTTCCATTTCATAATGTATGCACTTGCAATGTCTCCCACTTGGAACATTCTTCCAATATAAGACAAATCACAAGTGGCTGTCTTACTCATCACTCAGGCCTAATCTTTACATGGCCTGTTTGTGGAACTTAATTCCATTACCCTGTTCTACTTTTTACAAACAGCTTGTCAGTGTTGGCAATTTTCCTATTAACATATTTGTCTGCGCACCTCTCTGTCTTCCCCACAAGGGCAGGATGCTCGTCTAACTTGTTTCAGGCTCTGCAGGTAGTGATGGATGATGCCTGGCGTGCCATAAGCACTCAGGGACGTTTACTGCTATTCATTCCCATTGGTCTCTTCTCACTCTTCCCCTTGCAATCAGATTTCCCTCCTTTACAAGAGCCCAGAGATGGAGCCCAGTCCCCACTGTCTCCCAGCCACCTCAATCCGCTCTCCACAGACCCAAGTGAATGCCTTACCTCATGACCGGGATCCCCTCGCGATGGGACTGATAGAAGAGGGTGTACCAGAAAGGCAGTAAGGAGTATCGCTGGCCAAGGGCATCTCGAATTATGTCATGGTACTGAGACGGTAACAGCCACGGTTCCCGCCGACCAGTGTCCAGGTGGGCATGAGCCCGGAAGAATGGCTGGTAGGCACCCATCTGGTACCAGCGCACAAGCAGCTCTGGCTCTGGATTTTTGAAGAAGCCACCCACATCCGCTGGAGAGGGGAAGGAGAAAGCAAGTTGGAAAAGACGGTGAAGGAGGGCTAAGGAGCCCCCCAACGCCCCGGCCTGGACTATTGGTTCTCTGCTCAAGCCTAGGGTCTGTCTGCGTCCTCTACCTTGCCCCTCTCCTGCCAAACCAAGGCTCCAAATTCCTCCTCCTCCTCTCACCTCCACAGAAGGAAAGTCCCACCAGCCCCAAGCTGAGACACATAGGAATGGAGATCTTCATGTGGTCCCACTCAGCAGCATTGTCCCCTGTCCACACGGCTCCTGAGGAAGAGAAGAGGGAGGGGGTTCACACATAGTGAAGGGTTCGGCCTTTAAGACAGCTGACCTCTCTGACCTGTCACACCTGCTCTGGGGCCCCCAGGGTCCTGCTGAAAGTGACAGAGTTCACCAGAGCACTCAAACAGGGACTGGCCACCCCATGCCCTGCTTCCCTTTAAATGCACAGCTGGAAGGAACCGCGCCACTCTCAGAGGATGGCGGCATGGACAGACTTCCTCTAGAACCGAGCCCAGGTCACTCTGCCAAATCTCCCCTCCAAATCTTACCAAAGCGCTGGGAGCCAGCAAAGAAAGCCCTGCTCAGGACAAAGGGGCGTTCGATGCCCCCGGAGCGCAGCACCAGGCCATCTGCGGTCGCCATGTGCTGGATGGGAACAGGAAAGAGAGGTGGTAAGGAGCAAAACCAGCTGCCATCAGTGCCATTTCTTGGGCCTCGGGCCCTCCTCAGTCCCTTACCACGTAGAGGCCATAGATGTTATGCACATCTCGGTGCTCCCAGCCCCCATAGTGCTGGGCATCCTTGAGCATGGTGACCTCAGGACCGTTGAACACAGACGGTTCGTTCATGTCATTCCAGACATAGAGGTTGGGAGCTGAGCCCTGAGAATACAAGGTGGAAAATGGGAACAGAGAACAGGGGGAGGAAGAAGACAAATAGTGTGAGAACAGAGAGCTCCTGGGAGTCCGGAAAGATGCACCCCTCAGGGTCCTCCCAGCATCATCAAGGCCCCCGATATCTTACAAGCAACCAACCACAGCAGGGTTGGCAGGCAGAGACTGTGGGAAAGACAGAGGCAGGTTGGGGAGGGGCTGCCGTACCTCGTAATTGTCAAAGTTAAACATGTTAGCCCACCAGGCCCTCATCTTGGGATTGGTGAAATCAGGGTAACCAGCTGCACCTAGAAGTTAAGGATGGCTTTCAACCCACAAAGGGCAAACCGGCCTCCACACTAGCTCCCTGGTCTCCCAATCATCCCCCCTCATTTCTGGGCCCACCTACCTGGCCAGCACCAGCCTTCGTAGTCAGAGCCATCCCGGGTTTTAACGTACAGACCCAGATTCTGCAACTCTTCATGTACGCGGTAGCCAGAGTCCACCTTGATGTGGGGGTCCACAATGGCCACCAGCTGTGGGCAAGGACCAATGGTGGTCAGCGCTCTCCAGGGATATCGTGCCTGAGAAAACCAACTACGGCTGCAGCCCTCTTACCTTCCGCCTCTTGGAGGCCAGATGCTCAAGCATAGTGAGGGGCTGAGGGAAACGGCTGGGGTCCCAGGTGAAATACCGCTTGCCATCAGCATGCTCAATGTCCAGCCAAATGACATCACAAGGCAGGTTGTGATCGTCGAAGCCCTGATCCACTTCCAGAACGTCAGCCTCATCCCGATAGTTCCAGCGGCTCTGGTGGTAGCCGAGGGAGAAGAGCGGGGGCAATGCCTGGGTCCCTGCAGGTTCGGGGTGGGGGGGATGGGGTCACAGTGGGGTCAGGCTCAACCTGGAGCCAATGGAGATGCCCGGAAATTCAGGGAGATACAAGGGGACCGGGCCAGAGAACAGGCCGAGGCACAGGACTGCTGAAAACGTACAGTCATCCATCTCAGGGAGACAAGGATCAGGAGAGCAGGCTGCAGGCCGACGGAGTAGGGGGCCACATACCTGTGAGACTGGCGTACTGCCGGAAGACGTCGAAGACAGAGGGCCCAAGCATCAGGAAGACATCGATGATGCCACTCTCGGACATCCAGCGAACATCCGTCTGTGGAGTCTCCCCAGAGCCCTGCAGGTAGTCCAGCATCTTCCCAAACAGAGTCTGCAGGGAGGACCAGGGAGAGGTCTGACCCCACCCTCTGGCTTCCCAAGCCAGTGTTCTCCCGAGTGCTCTCACAGAGGGCTCCTTGAGCCACTTCGGGCTAGGGTTAATCGTCACCTCAGTGAGGCTTCCCTCGGCCCCCTCACAAGCAGCCCTGCCCATCCTCCCCCCACCCCCACAACCGCTATTTCTTTCGCAGCACTTACCACCACTAAGCTCATCTAGATCTCTGTTACCTGTTTAACCTCTGTCCTCTTCCTTTCCTAACTCAACATACAATATATTCCCCACATGGATAAAAGGGTCTAGCTCTTAATGCAAACTCAATAATAAACGTATTGATGATAAATGCAGGAAGGGAAACACCTTCCCCATGGGTGTGTCTCTTCTGGGAGTGACTGGGGAACTCATATGCTCGTCACAAGGCCAAGGCCCGTCTCTCACCCAGTCCCCAGCAGGTACCCAGACAGGCCACCCCACCAGCCTCTTCAAAGCAAATGGCCCAGCACGTGCATCTGGCTCAAGGCCCAGTGATCCCTCCCCACACGTGTGCTCTCACCTTCCCGGCAGTGTTGGAGGATATGTCAACCCAGGTCTCTGCAGCGTTGAGCCAGAAGATGCCCAGGTCCCGAAGGGGGCTGTGTGCCAGGAGCACAGGCACAGACCCGTACAGGGCCATGCGGTTGTACAGCTCATACTGGAACACGTCCAAATTGTAGAGGCGATATGGCTCCCCACCCCTGCAGGCAGGCAGACAGACTGGCCCTTGACCGTGGCACACACAGCCCCCAGCCCACAGACAAAGACGAAGGATAAACACTGGCCCCTCTGCCCTTTCTCAAAGCAGAATTTTCTGACCACCAAAGGTGCCCTGGACACGGGAAGTGATCCAGGCTCATCCGGAGTATCCAACCTGTATGCCCATTCCCCCTAGCCCTGACTTCTGACCCGTTTCCTCCCCCATCTTGAAGTCACTGCGGGACTCACTCGGTGACTTTCAGCCTCAGGTTGTCTGCATGCTCAGGGATCCCATACACATGCTCCATGCCTGGCAGAGAGAAGTCCAAACTCACAGACATGGGTCCTGGAAGAGAAGCAGAAGATGAGCTCCGGCGCTGCTGCTTGACGAGGACTCCCTGCGTCCCTGCCCAAGGCTCTCCCAGCCCCTACCGTAAGGCTTGCTATCAGAGTGAGTTTTGAACGTCTCTTCCCAGGCTCCTGGCTCATCATGCTCTGGCTTCCCCTGGGTCTCGTCTGGCTGGAAGGAGGAAAGTGGACCACTGCCCAATCACACACCAGTTCTCTCTCTTTCCTTGCCTATTTTCTAAATCCCATCCCTAATGGCAAGACTAAGCTCAAGTTTCTCGTGGGCCTTTCCCCTCCGCCCTCCCAGCCAGCCCTGTGCTCCAACTACCCACCCGCACCGACTTGCCTTGTCGTCATCCCCAGGTGTTTCCTCAGGCTGGGCCCCATCGCCCTCAGCTGGTTCTTTTGATCCTTGCCTGGAAGGTAGGAGAGCTGTCTGCTCCAATCCAGAGGGGGCGGGGACGAGGGGCTAGTGGAAGGAGGGGTGAGGGAATAGAGAGCCAAGGGTCCAAAGGAACGAAGGCATTGGAGGAAGGGACTGAATGTCAAAGCTTGGAGAGGGACCCCCAGTGAGCAGATAAGTGTGCAGAGGATGGGGAGAGACATGAGAAAGGGAAATGAGAAGTGAATGCCACCTGGAGGTGCCTTCCAGATACAGGCTCAACCACCAGCCTCTGCTGGCGTTCCAGAAGAGACAGGCAGGCAGGTTCAAGGGCGTGGGTTCGGAACGCCAGTCCTGGCCCTGCTGCCTCTACCAAGAGACTCTGGCCCTACCTTCCCTCACTGGGCCTCAGCCTCTTGGCCTGACATAGGGTTTTGCAAAGGCAAGTGAGTCATAACCATGGTCAAGCCTCTACACACGGTCAGGCTTATATGCAGGGACTTAAACAAGAGATTCTGCCAAAGAATGCTTTCAAGGGCAGCTGGCAAGCAGCTCTGCCCAGAACCTCAGTGCATGCCAGCTGAGAGCCAGGAACCTCAGCAACAGGCACCATCTCTCCACCCTCTGGCAAAGCAAGAAGCAACCTACACTCCTCAAGGATGTTCACCATTTCATCTTCCTTCTCCCAGGGCGCTCCCAGCCAGGGGAATGGGGGACAGGAACCAGAGACCACATAGCTGGGGTAAATGGGCGAATGAAGGGCAGGGCATGGAAAGCTCTGGGGCACCTTCCTTGGGGGCCAGAGTGAAGGGCGGGTAAGGGCAGAGGAACAGATACAGTACCAGTGGTCATGGATTTACCTAGAGAACATGTTCTTGATCCTATCCCAAATGCTACCGAGCGTGAGACTAACTTTATCCGAGAAACTGGGGCAGGAGGAGATGGGTAGGGAAGGGGGAAAAGGAGGCACAAAACCAACACAAAAACAGAAACATAAAAGTGAGTTTCAGTCGACAAACTTCCAGAGATGGGGCAGGGGAAGAAATTAAAAACAAAAAACAAAAAAAAAAACAAAACAAAAACAAAAAAAAGGAAGAAAATAAATCTGGGAAATGTGATGGTGTGAGAGGGGGAAGAGGGAAAGGAAGATCTAGGCAGGCCTCCCTAAGGAGGTGCCCAGGGTACAGACAACGGACAAAAGTGACTACCTCCTGGTCTGTACAGGAAGCGGAGAAACTTCGACCCAGGTCTGCTTTCTACCCTCCCTGATGGTCAGTTTCTCCCAGCCCCCAGCCCCTACCTAGCTGTACTGCCACCCTGTCTCCTCCCAGGGACCCGGTACCAGACCCTACAACTCCTCTAGGTTCTTTCACACTAGGTGTCCTTCAGTGCTTGACCCCTGAACTCACGAGACCCTGGGGGTCCTCTGGTGCTCTAAATTTAAGAGTCCTCGGGCGTTGACACTGAGCAGAAGGCTGCGGTCCTCCAGCAGGTCAAGGCGGAACGGCCGTGCCGTCAGGATGATTTTATAGGGTCCCTCAGCGATGGTGAGCTCCACACTGTTGTCATCCCGGCCAGAGACAGACAGCCTAGGAAAGAGATCAAAAAGGATATAAGGATGTGCAGAGCGCCAAGAGTAGTCATGACACTTAGAAGAGGGGCAAGTGCTAAGAGCTATGCAGGAAGTGTGGTAACAGTACAGGGACAGACAAGTTTGACCAAAGGAACAAATAAGGAGCCTGGAAACAGACCCGGGCATACTTAGAACTTAACAGACATCGTGGCAGTTCAATGAGGTCAGAAGGAAAAACGTTAGCAATAACAGGAAAAACACATTTTCTGTAGAGGAAACAGATGGTATCACAACCCTATCTCATTTCAGGTATGACAACTCCAGACAGATTATGACTTAAAATTTTAAAGTAAAAACCTTTAGATGAAAATATAAAGAAACGTTTTTCTGACTCTGAGGTAGAGAAAGATTATTTAAACACAACTTAGCAACAGTGAACACCAAACTGATATACCTGACACCATAAACTTCAGAATTTTGGTTTATTGTAAGATACTTTAAGGGTAGTCAAAAGCAAGAAAAAAGTCTGAGAAACTGTCTCAATCTAGAGGAGTCTAAGCAGACATGACAACTAAATATAAATCAGAATCCTAAATGGGACTGTCAGGCAGAAAAAAGGCATTAGGTTAAAAACTAAGGAAACAATAAAATATGGACTTCAAGCTACAAGGATATACTGTACAACTCAGAGAGTATAATCAATATTTTATAATAACTATAATTGGAGTAAGACCTTTAAAAATTGTGACTCACTATATTATACATCTGTAACTTACATAATGTTGTACATCGACTATACTTCAACTAAAAAAATGAAAAAAATAAAAATAAAAAAAAATTTAATTTTTAAAGACCTTTAGTTAACAATAATGATCTATTGATTAGGCATGACAAATATACAACAATGATGTTAAACAATAGGGGAAAATAGGAATTCAAAGTATAGAGGAACTCTCATAATATTCTTGAAACTTTCCTATAAACCTAAAATATTCTAAAATTTTAGAAAAGTGAAAAGATAAGCTACACCCAAGGAAAATACAGCTGTAAAACATGTACATAATAAAGAACTGGTTTCAAGACTAATGAATTTCTACGAATCAGTGAGGACAAACAACATGAAAGGAAAATGAGTAGAGCCATAAACTTCCAACTCACAGAAGAGTAAACCAGGATGACAGATAAACATATAAAGATGAGGGCATGCTCAATATATCATTAATAAACTAGAAAGATAAGCAAGCCAAGACCATCACATGGTATCATCCTACAGCCCTTCCACTGACAAATATTAAGTCCAATTGTACCAAAGGATGGAGAAGATGCAGTTCAGTAAGTCTCATATATTGCTGCTGGAAGTGTAAATTGGCAAGCCACTTTGGCTTTATCTTGGGAAGTTGATTATTTCCACATTCTACACTCTGCAGTTCTCCTCTTAACTATACATCACAGAGAAACTCCTGCACAGGGAGACAGGAGACATGGACAAGAACATTCAAGCCAACACTGTGAAGAGTAAAACATTGGAAAGAACCCAAATGACCATCAGCACAAAAACAGAGAAGTTGGGATATATTCAAATAACCTAGTATTATACAGCAGTAAACATCAATTTCTAAAGCTACATGCAAGAGTTAAATACCTAAGTGAAAAAAAAGGAAATCCCAGAAGACCTCATTCACTGAAATACTTTCCCTACAAAGCTCAAAAGAAACAAAAGCTCAAAAACACAGAAGTCACATCATGTATCGCTTAGGCACACGCACGTATGTGTGTATGTATACGTGTGTTTACACACATACGCTGCTGCTGCTGCTACTGCTCAGTCGCCTCAGTCGTGGCCAACTCTGTGCGACCCCACAGACGGCAGCCCACCAGGCTCCCCCGTCCCTGGGATTCTCCAGGCAGAACACCAGAGTGGGCTGCCATTGCCTTTTCCAGTGCATCAAAGTGAAAAGTGAAGGTGAAGTCACTCAGCTGTGTCCGACTCTTAGCGACCCCATGGACTGCAGCCCACCAGGCTCCTCCGTCCATGGGATTTTCCAGGCAAGAGTACTGGAGTGGGGTGCCACTGCCTTCTCCTTATACACACAACATAACTGTGAGAACAAAAAATCAAGGTAGTAATTAACTTTTGATTAACAATCCCCTTTGAAGGAGTCAGGGGTACAGGATAATAAGATGTATGTGTTTGGGTTGGGTGAAGGGTTTATCATGTTATTTTCTAAGTTAAATACTTAACAGAAAGCAGAGAATAATGACAGTGTGTCACAGCCCAAGTACTTGAATAATCCTATCCTGAATATCTGGGAGAAAAAGAGGAGGGAGGAAGGGGGGGAGGAAAGAAAGAAAAAAAGCCAACAGAAAAGAAAAGAGAAGAAATAGACAAGATAAGACAGTGGGACAGGACAGGGAGGAAAGGGAGGAACCAATTACAGAGACACTACATTCCTGGAAGGCAAGTTCCATGGCCTTGCTGATTTCCTTCTATTGAGAAAGCAACATTTGTCTGCTGAATGCACAAAGATAAAGGGTGAAAGAGAGACCAAGCAAGGGAGTTCCCTGGCAGTCCCGTGGTTAAGACTCTGCTTTCACTGCTGAGGGTGCAGGTTCAATCCCCAGTGGGGGAACTAAGAACCCACAAGCCATGTGGCTCAGCCAGTCAATCAACAGAGAAAACAACTGCAACAAAAGAAGAGATAAAGCAAAGTTGAGGAGAGCAGCAAGGAGCTATTCATCTGTTATCCCAACGTGGAAAAGACAGTCAGCTGCCAAACAAAGGGCCCTTAGGAAGGAGGAAAGGGCCTTGGAGATGGTTATGTTTCTCAGGGGAAGTTTACCCCGCTGTGGGGGGATCGGCCACCAGCACATCTGGCACGCGGTATCGGGGCCGCCGGGGCTCGAGCTCATCGATCCTGATGCGAGTCATGTTCTTCTGAAGTCCCTGGAGTTCCAGCACCAGCACCACCTGTAGGGGCAGAGGCCAGGAGTGGGGAAGGGGAAGAGCTACACCGCGGAATGCCCTCTGAACTCACCGCTCTCCTGCAGGGATCTCCTCCTTCCAGCCCTTTGCCTAAGGGATCTGAGATCTGAGATCTGAATTCCTCACGAAGTAAAAGTCCCAAGGTTAGATGGCATGGGATGTGGGCTACAGGTCTCCCCTTCCCCAATTACCCCTGGCCATTTCTACACCCCCATCTGACTCTTCCTTTTCTCCCCTGACCTTGGTGACTTCGTTGATCAGATGGACTGTGAGGGCATCAGGACCAAGCTGCAGAGAGTCCAGTAAGGCTCGGTAGGGAGAATGGCCTGGCCGTATGCTGCGCTGCCTCCTGTCAAGTGAAACAATTGAGAAGGGGGGAGGGTTCCCCGAGGCCCCTAAGTCCTTCTATCAGCTGCAGTGACCCACTCTACCTCACCTGCCAGACACCTCCCACATTACCCTACTTTCCATTCCAGTCTCCCAGAAATATCATACTTGCAGAAAGAACTCTCGTCACAGGTCTTAAAGTTGCTTCTATCCACAGCGAAGGTAATTCCCATACAGATCCCTAAACAGGCCAGTACCAAAGCGGTCCAAGACCTAGAAGGAAAAGAATGAGGGAATAATCAGAGCAGGGTCAGAAACAGCCCCACTTCAAAGGTGAAGGCCTCTTCCCACCACAACCCTAAAAGGGGAGCAAGCTAAGACTCCCACTAAACAGCAAAAGAAGGCAAATTGGACCCAGGGTTAAGCGTAAGGCCTGAGGAGCTGGCTCACTCACACCTTCCCTTCAAAAGGCAGAGGAAGTGGACAAAGGATCCTTGGCCTTCAGAGGCCAGGCATTGACTCAGGTTACATCAGCCTCTCGGAGGAAAGAAACAGTAACAGCCAGTCCCAGGGGAGGTGGTGGTTATCATTTGTGTAGCAAAGAGAAACAAAGTTAAGCCATGCCTTTCCATGGGGAAGACACGGGGGAGTGACAATGAAAAAGTTAAAGATGTACCCTCAGCTAGCCTGCTGGTCACACTTCCTGGGGTCCTAACACCCCCAAAACTCATCATCCTGCTCCTCGGACTTCCACTCCTGTATCTTTGACATAAGTCACCACTATCATCACCTGAGCTTGAAAAGAATAACAAGACCTAACCTGTACAGAGCTTCCCTTGTAGTTCAGCTGGTAAAGAATCCGCCTGCAATGCAGGAGATCTGGGTTCGATCCGTGGATTGGGAAGATCCCCTGGAGAAGGGAAAGGCTACCCACTCCAGTATTCTGGCTTGGAGAATTCCATGGACTGTACAGTCCATGGGGTCACAAAGAGCCGGACACAAATGAGCGACTTTCACTTTCAACTTGTATGAAGTCGTAATAGAAATCTAGGAGCCTGGCTAACAGCATTATATAGTTTCTAACTCTATCTGTAGTTTTCAGTAGTGTCAATGCCCAGGTCTCACTCCAAAGTTCTGATCTAACTGGTCTGAAGTGGGACCTGGGCATCAGATTTTAAACTTCCCTAATTAATTCTAAGGTTTCCGGGGCAGCTCAGTGGTGAAGAATCTGCCTTCAATGCAGGATATGTGGGTTCAATCCTTGGGTGGGGGAAGATCCCCTGGAGAAGGAAATGGCAACCCACTCCTGTATTCTTGCCTGGGAAATCCCATGGACAGAGGAGCCTGGCAGGCTACAGTCCATGGGGTGGCAAAAGAGTTGGACACGACATAGCAACTAAACAATAAAACAGTTCTAATGGGCAACCAGTGTTCAGAACCAACTTTTTTATGCACTGACTCTTTTCCCTTTGTTTTCTTGGTGAATGTATGATTGGAGCTTATCTCAGATGGGTACACTGAGACGTAACAGATTCAATAATTCATCCAAGACTGAACAGACAGTATGAGGTGCCAGTGGGAATGAACTCTGTATGACTCCAGGGCTCAGGTACTTCGTGATGTACAACACAGTGCACCAACCACTAGCAGGCCCTGCCTCATTGAGGACCATCACCCTAAGGTTACTACAAACCTGCCACTTCCCCAACATGCTATCAAATGACAGTCAAGGGGCTAACAGGCTTCTTTAAGTAAGTAAGTTTGTTAAGGATATAGTCTCCATTCTGAGCACATCCTAAACAGGCATTCTCCAACTTTAGTGTCTGTTAAGAATTATGAGCAGTGATTGTTAAATGAAAATTCCCAGGTCCCAGGGAATCTGCATTTTTCCCAGTGACTGATCTAAGAGCACACTTTGAGAAAATGTTCCCTATTGGAGAGGGAAAAACAAAACAGACTTCTCACCACTCAAACCCTGCTACTTGCTAGTAGGATAACCAGAGAGTAGGGCCTACTAAACACAGGGTATCCACCAGTAGCCTCAGTATCTGCTGGAAAGCTAAAGGTAAAGAAATTAATCAGGAAGGAAATTACGGAATAGTAAGCCCTCCAGTTCCAGAAGAAAGGGCAAGGCATACCAGGCCAGACAGAAAGGGGAGGAAAACATCAGGCTTTGTGGTTTAATAGGCCAAGCAAGAACAAAGCAGCAAAACAAGCAGAAGAAATGCTACCAAAAACCGCAAAAGCAAGGCATGTGCCTCCCCACCCCCCAAGCAGGAATGACTGCAGCAGACACTCTGAGCCACTGACCCCATGTCTACCGGCCCAAAGCAGAAGTAATCAGAAGTACCGTGACTTAAATACTCTCTGGAGTCTTATTTGCAACATCTATAAAATGGGTTTGGAGAGATGCCAATGTGGATAGGATTTCTGAAAGATTTTTCAGATGTAACCTGTTGGAAGGCCTCGAACGCCCCTGAGCAAGAGGTGGTCACAAGCCAAGGTTAGGAATGAGTCGCAGGGAAAGGTGCACCCGTTTATTGTTTCAGATCACAGGTTTCCAAAATAAAATTTACGATCCATGCTTTTCCACTGCTGCTAACAGTACACGCCTCTCCTCACCCTAATACATCCGTTAGGTCCTGGTAAATACTTTGTGGCGCTGACTGACTGTTTCAAGCCGTTTTTTCAGTAATATTAACTAGAGAACGCAGACCAAACCATTGTTGTGTTTGAGCAACATCATCCAGGTCGATTGTGAACTTACGAGATCCTGCCCCAGCCGGGCCCAATGACCGTGAACACCGAACAAGCTAGGGGTGGTGTCCACGTGAAGACCAGGCCAGGGCAGGGTCCGGGCCTCTCGAGAGAGGGGCCAGGGCAGTGGAAAGCAAGACTGACGGCTACGGTGCCTCCAGCCCGGCTGGGGGCCGCAGGGCAGCGGGCTGCATTCCCGGAGGCCGGGCCGCGCGTCTCGTCCCCCTCCCCGATGGCCCCGCGCACTGCAGGAAAGAGGCAGCGTTCACCGCCGCAATCCGCCAGGGAGGGCGGCGGCTGAGAGCGGCCCAGACCAAGGAGAACGCACGGCTGCGGCCTTCTAAAGCCACCGGTCCGAAGCCCCAGAAACAAGGGACCTCCAATGCCGCGCGGATCTAATGCGAGGAGGCTGGGGAAACCTAAGGCCGGCTCCAGAGAAACAAGAGTGCTCACGAGGCCGGGGGCGGCGGAGTCTCAGGAGAACATACAGGAAGGAGAGATAAGGGATTTAGGGGCCTGGGGGCGTCCCGTGCGCGCCCCCGGGATCCGAGCTCCTCACCGCCTCCTACGCGCCTCCACTGCCGCCACCGCCGCCATCTTGTGCCGGGTTTGCTCCTTGACCCGGAGCTTCCCCTCCCCCAGCGCGCGTTGAGCCACGTATCTTAGTGCCCGCCCCTTCCGGCCTACTGATTGGCCCGACCACACAGAAGCCGGGCGTTTGTCCCATTGGCGGAGGGCTTACGCTAATTGCTCATGGGGGCGGTGCCAGGGCGGGGCTTGAGTGAGGGGGCGGGATTGTTGAGCCAGGCGCTGTCCGATTTGGCTGGCCCTAAACATCATACAGAAGCATTGAACCCTGTTTTTCTCAACTCGGCAAATTTTATTTAGAAAAAAGGGTGCGAGGAAGAAAGTGACAGCGCTCTTTTAAGCCAAGGTCTTAGAAGAGAAACCTCCCACCTTTCTGCAGCACCTTGGCCCCCTCTCTCATGGCTCAACCTCTCTCTGCTTCTGGAGCATGGAAAGGCTATGTGCCCTGCCGGAGAGTGGACGGTAAAGGCGCCTGGAAACGGCCAGAGAAGAGGCCCAGGCGGTCAATGTTGCGGTGGAGGACACTGTGCAACACAGCCAGATGGGGTCCACCTTCACCGCCACCCTCCCTAGAGAAGTCCCGGATGAAGCGACCACGCTCTGACTGGAAGATGAACTTCTGGGGCAAGGGCCCATGCTCCCGGAGAAAGCCCCAGACACTGAGCAGCAGCAGGCGCACTTCAAAAGGTGCCAGTTGACTAAATACCTCGTGCATATTTCCCAGGGCTGGTGGCAGGAGGCTTCCCTCAGCCATGACAGCCACCAGGGTGCAGGATGCCTCCAGGTGCCAGGGGGAGTGGGCTGTGTCAGGGTGGCGAGAGGCTTCCCAGTGGCCCAAGAGGGCAGCCAGCAGCCCCCGCAGCAGCACAGAGCAGTAGCACAGGGCTGGGGGAGCAGCTGCTACCAACTTTAGCAGCTCAAAGAGCAGAGGCTGTTCCCGGAAGCGCCGGCCAATGCGGAGATCCCGCTCCACAGTGGCCCGGGCATGCTCCTCAGGAGGCCAGGCTAGCTCTGCACCAGCTGCATCAGGACACACACTCTCCACTAAGGTCACTGCCACTGCTTTGGCTGCCTCTGGGCTCAGGGTGGAAGCCCCCCAGCAGCCTACACATTCAGTACCCCCAGGGGCACTGCAGCAGTGCACCAGGAGGCTGAGGAGGCTCTGGGTGTTATAGATCACTTCTTGCTGATTGCGTGACTGAACAAACTTGGGTGGTTTAAGGCCACGACCAATGACTCCAGCGTGGAACACAGACCAAATCCCTCCAGGACCTGGTACAGCTGCAGTGTGCCGCCGGTTTGTGTCCAACAGGGAGGCAGAAGCCAAAGGAGCTGTCACAATGGAGAGAGTCTCACTAACCCCATCCACTTCCCCTCCAAACAGTTCTGTGTTGCCACGATGTAAGGCTCCCTCAACTAGCAGCTGCAGCACAGCCTTGAGCCCCGCCGGGCAGGTCTGGGAGAGGCGCATAAGAAGCTGGGAGGCGGAAGCCACCCCTGGGGGGCCGTGCAGCCTCAGAGAAGCAAAGAAGCGATGCACTCCAGCTCTCACCAGTCCCAGGAGTTGGGAAGGGGACAGGGCTTCTGGGGGGAAGGGACAAATGGCCAGGAGGGAGGCAGCGGCTTCAGCCACTTCCTCCTCAGGATGGAGCAAGAGAGGAGCCAGGTCAGACAGATGAGCTGAGGCGGACTCCCCAAACCGGGCCCCTAGGGCTGCAGGGCCCTCACCACCCTGCTGCTCCCACCCCACAAGCAGTGCCAAGTTGCGCAGGAACCGAGCCGTGAAGGGAGGTTGTAAAGTTCCTGCATGTACCCTAGCCAGGCAGCTTCGGAAGGCCAAGGGCAGGAGGCCAGAGAGACTGACCACCAGCCCAGCATATAACTGAGTGGCCAGACTCAACTCTTCAGGGCTTCGGGCCCGGCTCAGGAGATGGCCCAAGGCCTCAGGTCCACAGCTAGGCCGGGTATAGACGGAGAGCAGGCCGAGGAGCTGGTGTTGCCAGAGGAAGCGTTTCCGTTCCAAACGTAATGTCTCTCCACACAACTCTCCAACGTGGTTTCTGAGCGCATCTAGAAAGGGTACAGGGCGGGGCGGTGGGGGTGAGCTCAACAACCCTTCCCCTAGAGACGGTCCCCAGTGATGAACCAGTTTTTGCAGGTGCAGCAGCAGCAGCTGGATCAGCCGGTCACACGCCTCACGCACAGTGTCTGGCACAGCCAGGCCCTGGGTGGTAATGACGGAGGCAGGCATGGCTGTGTCCACCAGGAACTGCAACAGGCGGTAGGCACCTGCCCCAGAGGCCTGGCTCACCAGGTGCACGGCCAGGTTCAGCATGTTGTCCAACTCCTCTCGGGGAAATCCCTGCAGGTGTTGCTGCAGCTGACTCAGCACGGCTGGGGGTTTAAGGCAGTCCACCAGTTCTCCAGAGACTGTGCCCAGCAAAGCTGGAGACATGACTGCTAGCTGCAGGAGGAAGGGAACTGTGGCCTGAAGGGAGGGGTCCCCACTCCGGCCACCAGTGCTACCTGCCAGACTATCGTGGAACATTCGCAGGAGCTCCCGTCGAATGCTGTCTCCATGCCTGGAGGCCAGGTGCCCTAGGATGCCTACAACTGAGGCAATCTTGGGCACCCGTTTCTCCCCAGGGATGGCAGGAGATCCAGGGAAGGGGTCTGCAGAGGGAGTTTGAGAGGAGCCTCCACCACCACCACCAGCTCCACCTCCAGCCCCACTGTGAACACAGAAGTCCTTAAGGCCACATGAGAGAACCCGGGAGATGATGGTGCCGGGAAAAGAGGAGCCAATATGTGCCACGACCCAGTCAAAGTGTGGGGAATGCTGAACGGAGGTATCCAGCAAGGCATCCACACAGGCATCTGGGCAACTGCCAATGAGAGCCGAGAGGCACTGAACATAGATGTCCATCAAAGTGCGTGTGGCCCGACAGCCCATCCACAGCTGCAGCAATTCATTGAGAGACCCAGTGGCATGGGGCACACGCTGGTGCTGGCCTGAGTAAGTGCTGCTCAGCTGCCCCATGAGGTCAATGGACCATGCACTAATCACAGGTGCCCAGGCCTTCGGGTTGGCCCGGATAAACTCAGACAGCACCTGCTGCACTTCCTGCACCACATCCTCTAGACCAGGACCCCCAGCAGGGACATGGGAAGGTGGAGGTGGACGGAGGTGAGGTGGGCCAGCCACAGGGCTTTCATCCAGGGCAGCCAGGTGGGCCCGGACACTCTCATCGAAGACACCTCGCAAGTGGTCAAGCACGGCAGCCCGAGCAGGTGGCAAAGAGCGGAGCAGGAGAAGGCCACAGCGAGCGTGTTCCCGAGCAGAGAGCTGGTGGCCCAGAACAGGGTCTACACCAGTCAGAAAAGCCTTGATTTCCTGGGACAGCTCCTGAGCACTGCAAGGAAGCAAAAGAAGCAGAGTGAGAGTGTTGGAAGATGTAGAACAAGTTACATTCCCTCTGGGAACTTCAGTATTTTTCTGTATAAAATAGGGATAACTCAACCTCCCTCATAAGATAATGTTCACAAAGTATGCAAGCACCACATCTAGTTCACACGAATTAATAAATGCAAGCTGCTTTTCTTTTAGTAACAACAGAATCAGTATTAGGTAACTCCTGGAATATATCAAGTTCTCTTTTAAGTACTTTACGTATATTATTTCAATACAGTAAGGTAGGTACCACTATGATCCTATTTTACAGAGAAGGAAACCAAGGTTAAATAATCAGACTAAACTCCAAGAGGGTAGTTAACAGTTCTCTGCTCTTCAACACTGAATCCCCTTCTACTGGAGCCCCTGGAATATGGGAAATAATTATTCGTTGAATTGAGTAAGTATATTTCGTGTTCCTATACCATCTACCTTAAACACACCTTTTTAGCTTGATGGCACTCCCCCCTCCATACAACTCAAGTACCCTGGATTTTGCCCTTAATGGAAAGAAAATTCTAAGCCCAAATCTGCCCCTTATTAAGGGCTTTTCCTCCCCAAACTTGTTTTTTTCCATATTCTGCAAGCACACTAACCACCCACCACTGGACTCCACCACATCAACAACCACTATATCCCAGTACCCTCAATAGGCCCCAGGAACCAAGGTGCCCAGGGCAGAGACAAGGTAATGCCTTTCAGCCCTTCCCACCCTAAAACATATGGGTTTGGTCTTAGAGGTTCAGAAGGCAGTATCATGGGAAGAGACAAAATTCCTTCCCTCTTTGTGAGTTTTCTGCCAAGGAAGAGAGCATCCTCTAGAGACCGGTAAGGCTTTAACTGTGCCATTCCTCTCTGGTTCCTCCAAAACAAAACCCAAAACCACTCAACGGTGAGGGGAGTGTCTCCGTTGGAGGGAGAGGGAAAGGCTAGAAGAAAGCATTCTGTGGGAATCTGGGGGCCTGGGTGCTCAAGGAGTCCCCATCAAGTCAGGGGACCCTGGGTTCGCTAGGGTCTAAAAAGGACAGGGCACCTGGGTTCCCAAGAATTGATAGTCCCAACTCGTAGTAGAGCAAGGCCAGGATTGGGGGTGGTAACTATACACTGGGCTTTAGGGGGAGGCAGTACCGAGACCTTGGGAGTGCGGGCACTGGAGCCCAGAGCGTTGGTGAGGCAGTCCCTGAGTTCGGGGGAGACCTGACCAGGAATCTCTGAGAACCCCGACGCGAGTTCTCGAGGTAGGATACGGGTTTCTGCCGAGAAGGCTGGGGATCGGCGCGGGACCGCGCAGGAGGGAAAGATGCCAGGGGCTCTGACTACCTGAGCGGCGCGGGACCGTGAGTGACCGGGGCAGGCCCGGGAGGCCCTGGGGCCCCGGGAGGGTCGCACAACGCAGACATCCCGGAGCCCTAGACCGAGCCTGAGGCGGGAGCGGCGGGACGCAGGGGGCGCATGCGCGCTGCCTGGACACCCGAAAGGAACCTGCGAAAAGGCTTCTCGAGAAAACCAATCCGGCGCTGTCCGTGATCCTCGCATATTGGTTCCGCTCTGAGTCGGCGTCCCAGTTAGAGGCTGCGCGGGTGACAGCGGGAAGTCACCCTCTCCGCAAACTTTCTCTACCCTCCCGCCCCCCGTGAGGGCCTTTGACACAGACTAAAGCTATCTGAGACCATTTAATTGGATTTCATTGATTTTCCTAAAGCCAAAAATACAAAATGTTAAACTCTCGAGGTTAAAAAAAAAAAAAAAGAAGCACAAGGAAACCTCTTAATCAGTAACCAGAGACAAAGTGAAAAAGCAATTCAAGGAGAGAGGAAGGAGGAGAAGCGGAAAAGAGAGAGAAAACCTCTGCAAGAAGATGAAGACAAGAAAAGAGATGAACGGGAGGAAGCCTGAAATAAATTGGGCTGGCCACGCTGAAGGTGTCCTCCCAGCCCTAAGCGTCACCACGATCCTTCTCAGGCTCCCCAGTCTCCCAGAGGAGGAACCTTCCCCCGCCTGCTACAGAGAGTTTGGTAACTTTCTGCGGACCTAAAACTCCTTACCAAGAGACCCTTCTCTATCTAGATCAAATTCCAGCTATTCCGCTAACGGACTGTGTGCTTCAGTTAAGCTGTCTATACCTGTTTCCTTTTCTGGAAATTACGATGGTTAATTGTACACTTACTCCACGGGCTTGTTGTGAAAATTGAAACCAGGAAACAGTTTTACTGTATAGCACTTGGTGTCTGCAATGGTAGGTAAACGTTATACATGCAATTGCTGTTTTTATTTTCTTTCTTCAGTGAACTGCAGAAGATAAATCTTCGGCAACAGGGACGTTCCCGCTTTTGTTAAAGGCTTCACCGTCATCACTTACAACGGTGTCTGCCTGGCACTTGGTAGGTTTGGGCGTTGTTTTGTTTTTTTTTTAAGTAGGTTCCTAATAGTTGCTTGGATGAAAGAAAAGTAAGTTCTGAGGCTTACTCTTCTCAACGGAAGTGTGAGTTAGAACAGCAGATGGTAGGTCCTAAAGGTATCTTTACTTTAAAGTGACAGTGTTTTAAAATAGGGCTTTTGAATTTTTTTATTTACTTGTGGCTGTGCTGGGTCTTCACTGCAGCGCAAACTTTTCTCCCGTTTTGGCAAGCAGGGGCTACTGTAATAACACATCTCAGGCTTCACAGTGCAGGGTCTTCTCGTTGCAGTGGCTTCTCTTGTTGTGGAGCACAGGCTCTAGGATGTTTGCGCTTCAGTAGTTGCGGCTCCTGGGCTTTAGAGCACAGGTTTCATAGTTATGGGACATGGGCTTAGTTGCTCCTTGACATGTGGGATCTTCCTGGCCCAGGGATGGAACCTATGTCCCTCGCAATGGCAGGCAGATTCTTTACCTCTAAGCCACCAGGGAAGCCTTGTGACTGTATTTGAAAAGCTAAATGATTAATTCTGGTGGTTCTATATTTGTTCTTCGATTTTAGAAGTTCAAGTATTCCTAAAATGTGTATGTTCTAGGAGAGTAAATATGAGACAATTTCTGCTCCCAGCTCTGCTTCAGACTTGGACCCAACACCTTCATTCTCTCAGCCTCAACTTTTGATCTGAGAAGTGACTTTTGAACCAGGGGAGTTCTTCCAGCTATGAGACTGTTATCTTTAAAGATTTCATGATCTAAGGATACTTGTTTTGGAATTAGATCTGGATTCCTGTCTTCTAGTTAATAGCAATGTAACCTGAATGAGTGACTCAGGTGTTTTGGAGCCCCTTTCCTTATCTGTAAAATGGATATGTTTCTCAAAAGCTTTTTGCAAAGATCACAAATAATTTGTATTATCTGCACAATACCAGATACAGAAACTCTACTTTGAACTCAGCAAGCTCCTTTCTACCTTAGGCATAGGGGGTAGAAGAAAATTATTAAGGGTAATGGGGATACCAAGATGTTGAAATTGCCTTTCCTTCTCCCCTCAGCTTCTCCCCTCTTTACTTCAGTTGAATACAGTTCAGTTTCACACAAGCACTTTTTCCTTTCTGTATTCAAAACTGGACATAACACTGTTTCCCTGGGAAAATGGCTGATACCAAATTTTAGCCCAGAAGAAGCAGGTAAGCCTGGACCATATTGTGCCCAACAGCAAGGAAGTGCTCAAATACTGATGGTGTGTCAAAAGGACAGGGCATTTATGCATGCTCTGGAGCTCAGCCATGTCTGACTCTTTGCAACCCCACCAGGCTCCTCTGTCTGTAAGATTCTCCAGGCAAGAGTACTGGAGTGGGTTGCCATTTCCTCCAGGGGATCTTCCCAACCCAAGGATTGAACCCACATCTCCTGAGTCGGCAGGCAGAGTGTTTACCACTGAGCCACCTGGAAAGCCCAAAAGGGCACAAAGTGAAAGTGAAAGTTGCTCAATCGCGTCTGACTCTTTGAGACCCCATGGACTATACATGGAATCTTCTAGGCCAGAATACTGGAGTGGGTAGCCTTTCCCTTCTCCAGGGAATCTTCCCAACCCAGGGATTGAACCCAGGTCTCCCTCACTGCAGGAGTCTTTACCAGCTGAGCCACAAGGGAAGCCACAGGAAGCTCCTTAAAGAAGCTCTAGCTGGTCAGTTTGGTATGATTTTGAGCGTGAAAAATTGATAGTAACAGGTGATTAAAACATTGAAAAACAACCTAAATGAGATTTTTTTTAAAAAGAGCGTAGGGGTTTCCTTTACAGAGTATGTCAAATGAGTAACATGGGTGAATGAATGATAGAATTAGAAAAATCACCATTTCATAGCAGTAACTAATTCAGGTAAGGATCATCATGGATGCTAAAACCATTGTTGTGATGTCATTGGGAACAGGAAAATCATACAGTCTCAAAGTATCACTCCATAGGTTGCTTATTAATTATCAAGGAAATGAATACTTTAACAGTGGAGAAATCTGACAGATACCCACTTAACATTTAGAAGCACCAATGAGACAAACTGACATTACATGTGAACAAAAAATATTGCCTGCCTGCCATATCAAAAAAGAAATCTTGTGACCATCAAGCAGTCAGCCACTACAGTCACCCCTAAGGGTCTCTGGCCATCAAACCAGGACAACCTCTGCAGCCATCCCCAGAGGTGAACCCCAAGGGAATTCAGGAAGGAAAAGAACAGGATACTGGCCATAGATAGTTAAGGTGCATAGCAAAATAATGAAAAAAAAAAAAGCACTAAATTCATTAACTCCGGAGGTCTAGTGTTTTGCTGTAAGTTTATCTTTTGGCTGAGGCTTGTGGGAATCTTACTTAGTTCCCTAACCAGGGATGGAAACTGCATCCACTACATTGGAAGCATGGACTCTTAACTGCTGAATCACCAGGGATGGCCTGAGAAGTCTAATTCTAATTAATGATAATCTTTAATGTTCTGACTGATTTTTAAAAAAATATTTATATTTATTTATTTGGCAGCACAGGGTCTTAGTTATGGCGTGTGGGATCTAGTTCTCTGACCAGGGATCAAACCCAGAGCCCCAGCATTGGCAGCTCAGAGTCTTAGCCACTGGACCACCAGGACCTAACTAACTAATTTTTGTCACAAAACTATCTAGGCTCCTCCCTTACCTCTTGGGAGCAGTCCTTCAGAGTCATCTGAGAGGCTGTCTTCTGGGCTTTTAAGTCCTCCGCAAGTCTGCCAAATCGAACATCTCACCTGCCAAATCTGCCAAGTCTCAACTTTTTGTTCTGTCGCTGTCACGTCGAATTCTTTGCAACCCCATGAACTGCAGCATGCCAGGCTTCCCTGACCTTCACTATCACCCAGAGTTCACTCAAACTCATGTCCTTGAGTTGGTGATGCCATCCCACCATCTCATCCTGTTGCCCTCTTCTCCTCCTGCCCTCAATCTTGTGTATTTCCCAGTCAACACATACTTCCTGGTGATATGCCATGAGAAGTACACAATATCCTACATCAAATGCTTCCAAGAAATGCCTAACCTACAACTAATGATGAGGAAATGTACAGAAAACACTCAGACAAGCCCAGATTGTGAGATACTCGTTTAATTTGAGCTGGACTCTTCAAAAGTCATCTAAGACAAAGTCATCTAAGACAAGGTAGGAGTACTGTTCTGATTTGAAGGAAACTAAAGAAGCATGACAATTAAATACTATATGTGATTCTTAATGGTTTCTGGATTGAAGAAACAATAAGCAGTTATAAGGAATATTGTTGGGACAAGTGAGGAAATTTGAATATGAAAAAGTGAATTTTAGCTGTTCCACTAATGTTAAGTGTCTTAGGTGTTTTGGCTATATAGAAACATAGCCTTAGGGATAAAATCTTACCGGCAACTGATTTTCAAATGAGTCAGCAAAGACAACAATGATATATACTCGAGCAAACACATATTTGCAAGCAGGTAGGGCGATCAAGTATAGTGAGCAAATGTTAAAAACTAGTAAACCAAGATAGAGTCCATACATAAGGGCTCATTGTGCTAATCTCTTAACTTTACTGAAGGTTTGAAATTTTCAAAATCCCTTCTTCCAGGAAGCTTGCACTGATTAAACGGGGCAAGGAGAGTATGCTCTTTCCCTATTGACCACATCTCTGCGCATTCAGCTTCTCACTTTAATTAACCACCCCAGCCCTGGCTTACAACAGAATTTCTGAGCGTAAAAAGGGAAAAATAATGTTCACTTTATTAAAAATATAATCCAGCAATGGAAGCAGAGACAATCATGGTCACTTGTCCAGCCTGGTCACACAAGGGAGGTGCAGGGCTGTTATCAGGACCCTCGCCTCCTCTGACATCTCTACAATAATCCTCAGTTTTGTCAGAAATTTTGTCACTGGGGAGACAGGGCCACCAAGGAGCTTAACTTCTTGTTGCCTTTGCTCTAGTAAGCACTGCGAGTCCTGTTTTCCAGTTGTCTTGTTTCCACACTCACGGCCCCTTTTTCTTTTCCCATCCCAATTCCTACATTTAATCACACGCATCTCAGTGAGAATGAGGGGGCTTTATTACAAATGCAGTTGACTGCTTAGGACTCCCTCTCCAGTTTTTCTTTTCTACTCTCTTTTTCTCAATACATCCCTCCAGGGCAAGTCAGTAGGCCATTAGGGGAGAGGACTATGGGGAGAATGAAAAGGAGCAATGCTTTCTTCACAATCATCTGAAATAACCATGGAGTCCTCCTGGCTCCAGCTTGAGCATCTTCTGGTGGGACGAGTGTGAGATTCAGAGTTAGCTCTTATCTTCAAGGTCCTCCATATCCACATCCTGGGGGGCTTTTGTCTTTTTTGATTTGGGCTGTGGGTCACTAGTCCTGGTTGGCTTGGGAGGGGCTTCCACTGAACAAAGGAAAAGAGGAAGCATTAAAGAACCCGAATAAATCCAGGCTGCATCACCCCAACTTCTGGGCCCTAGCCTTACCTTCCATGGCTGCTTTCTCTTTCTGGGCAAGTCTGATCTGCTGGAGGAGTTTTCTGCGCTTCTTCCCAGACAGAGTAATGTTGGCACGTGAACTGGACCTAAAGAGTTGGTAGGAGCAAAAATAACAGATGAATCAGAACCAAAAGAGACCGCACAGTGGTTCTGGTTACCGAAAAGGTCTTTGGATCTAAGTTAACAAACTGTTACCTTACTTAAAACTAACCTTAACACATACATAAAGTAACATTAATTGCTTAAATTTAGTACAGAGTGGAAACTTTCTCTCTCATTCTTGATACTTCTGCCATCAGATATGGTAGGTTTTCCCACATTAAGTAATTCTCCGTATCCGCAGTGGACATGGACTCGGTGTCCTACAAGTTGAATTTGATTTGGACACTATATACCTGGATAATGGCATAAGACACCACAGGCTAAGGGCTTGGCTTCACAGGGTTTCCCCTACCTCAAATGCCAATCACAAATTCAGGTTGTCACCTAGACTTCTGACTGAAGAGCCATAAATTGGGGTTCTCATGATCCCCTTCTCAAACTCGGTAATTTGCTAGAACAGCTCACAGAACTCAGGGAAACATACTTGCATTTACTGATTTTCCATAAAATACAACCCAGGAACAGTCAGATGAAAGAGAGGCATAGGACAAGGTATGGAAGAGGCCAGAGTTCCCATGCCTTCTCCAGCTAAACCTTCTCAGCACCCCAACCTGTTCACCAATCAGGAAGCTATCAAGAGGTTTTATAGAGCTTAATCTCCAGCACCTGCCCCCTTCCCAAAGGTCAGTGCTTAGGGCTTAAATTTCCAATCCTCTAATCACTTCTTTTGGATGACCAGTCCCACCCTAAATCACTATTAGCATAAATTTGTGCTTAGTTGCTCAGCTGTGTGCTTAGTTGCTCTTTCCAACCCCATGGCAGCCTGCTAGGCTCCTCCGTCCATGGGGATTCTCCAGGCGAGAATGTTGGAGTGGGTTGCCATGCCCTCCTCCGGGGATCTTCCCAACCCAGGGATCAAAGCCAGGTCTCCGGCACTGCAGGCGGATTCTTTACCTCTGAGCCACCAGGGAAGCCCAGGTTAAGTTTAGCTGTGCCCAAATGGGGATCCTTTTGAAATAAAAGGCACTCTTATCACTCAGGAAATTCCAATGGCTTTAGCTTTGTCAGAAACCCGACAGAGACCAAATATATTTACTATGCCAATTTATAGAGTAAATATTACAGTAAACAAGTCAGTGAAAGAATGGCATGGGAAGTCTTCCCCAAGAACCCAAGGGGCCTTGAAACTTATATGTAATATCCCACACAAGCCTTTGTGAAAATTCATCGAATGATTCACCGCACACTCATGTGTACGCTTTTAAATTTACTTAGAGGAAATCTGGGTAAATGTCTGTTACTTGGGGAGGCTGGGGCCACAGCTCTCCTTAGATTCTCAGTGGGGTCCAAGAACCAAAGAAAGGTTGCGAGTTACAGGTATAATGAGAGGCTAACAAAGGTTAGGCACAAACTTTCCTTGCACAAGTGTGAGTACACAAGGAAACCAAAATGGTGTTAAGCTGCTCCGGAGATCGACCAGGAGGGAAGGAGGCTCGATGGGGAGGACCCAGGGAGAGAGGGTCTGGCACTCACGCCCGCTTCTTGAGGTGGTGCCGCGTAATCAGCCCTTCGTCTATCACGGCTCCGACCACCCGATGCTTCAGTCGCCGCTCCCGGGTCAACACTCGTCGTCGCTTGAACAGCTTCTTCTTCAGCTCCTGAGGGGAGGAAGATACTTAATCAGAGGGCGGCCGGGCCCTGCAACCCCGCACCCGGCGACACTGGCCCACAGACTCCATCTGGGGCGAGAATAAAGGCTCTGGGACGCTTGGGAAACCGTGTCGGGGGTGCCAGAGTCACCGTTCGCGGGCGGTTGATCTTCCCACCCGGAGCACCCATAGCTGCGCCGCGAGGCCGGCTCCGGGTCCGCGTTTCCGCTGTGCGCTGGGGCCTGTGCGCCCCGCCCTCAGCTCTGTGCTAGCCAATCGTAACTCGGGGGCGGGCCCCGGCACTATATAAGCGAATCCGGCTCGCGGCCCAGCCTTTCCGAGGGCGGCCACTGAGTGAGTGTGGTCTGTTAGGCGTCGCGGTCGGGCTGGCGCTCTTGAGGTGGGGGACGGTGCCTGTGGACCCTCCTTTTCTTGGCGAGGTTCGGGCGTGCGGTCCCGATCCGCGTAATGTACGGAGGTAGAGGGAATGGGCTCTGGCCCCCTCGGCGTCATGTCTTCGGTACCGGCGGCCGGCAATCCGCAGGTTCTATCCTCAAGCGCCGGGACACAGGTCCAAGGAGCAGGGCAGAACCGAGGTTCAGCAGGCTCCTCCCGGGGGTACTCACACCTTCTCCTTTGATTTCAGGTCTGTGGAGCCACCCCAAGAGCCGGAGCTGCTATATCCCCTCTTCCACTTCCCGCTGCAAACAATAAAGGTCATTCGTACGGTACTAAGTTTGTGTCCGCGTTCCTTTTTTCCGAAGCTTCAGAGTTAGGGAAGCTTTACGCGTCATTCCGCACAGCGGATTTTGCAAATCTTCACTTGGATCTCAGGCCCCAGCCGGAGTACGGGCGACATTTTCACAGAAGTTTCTCCGGGCGACCTTGCCGGCACCTCCGGATGGCTGCCTTGCGCCGAACCCTCCATCTGGCGAGCCTGGCGGCCGGGACGCGCCGCACCGTGGCGGGTAGGGAAGGCGGACAGTGGGAGGGCAAGCCGGGCTCTTCGTTACCCAGGAGTCGGGTCATTGAAATTGTGACGCTAAAATCCCAGGGCACATGGCGCCGATTTTGCAGCATTTTGATAGAACCGAGCCCATGGTGATATGTCTCTTCCCTCGTCCGCAGGTTCCCTGGCTGGTAGCTGCCTGGCGGACCGCTCCCTCTGGGATAAGCTCCATGCCCAACCCCGTCAGGGCAGCGTCCGCACCTTCGACTGGTTTTTTGGATACGAAGAAGCCCAGGGGCTCCTACTGCCGCTGTTAGAGAAGGCAAGGGCTACTTGTCCACCGCGGGTGTTGGACGTGGGCTGTGGGACCTCCAGCTTGTGTACAGGCCTCTATACCAAATGCCCGCACCCCGTGGACGTGTTGGGAGTGGATTTCTCTCCTATAGCTGTGGCCCACATGAACAGTCTCCTGGAAGGTGGCCAAGGCCAAACACCCCTGTGCCCTGGACACCCTGACTCAAGCCTCCGTTTCATGCAGGCTGATGGCCAGAATCTGCAGCCAGTGGCTTCCTCAGGCGCCTTCCAGCTAGTACTGGACAAGGGTACCTGGGATGCAGTTGCCCGGGGTGGCCTGCCTGCGGCTTACCAGCTGCTGGCAGAATGTCTGAGGGTCCTAAGCCCCCAGGGGACCCTAATTCAGTTCTCAGATGAGGATCCTGATGTGCGGCTGCCCTTCCTAGAGAAAGAGTCCCAGGGCTGGACTGTGACTGTGCAGGAGCTGGGCCCTTTCAGGGGCATCACCTACTTTGCTTACGTGGTTCAAGGCTCTGATTAAAGATGTTTTAGACCTGATCTGAGGGTTCTCTGTTGGGTGAGGAGGTGGAGAAAACTTTCGTCTTTGCAAGATGACTGGAAAATTTGGGTCCTGGTTTCCACATTTATTAGATGGGTGTGCCTAGTACTGAATATTTCTGTGCCCCATTTACTCACCTGCAAGGCTGGAATAATATCTGAAGTTATGTGATTACATACAATTGACAGGTGGAAACATTTAGCAGTGCCGGGCACAAAATGAGTGCTAAATAGAAAAGGTACAAGTGGGTTATTTCCCAACCCAACTAGTTGAACTCTTAAAAGCACAGATGAGAATTCTTAATTCAGATTCCTTAACAATCACTGGTGTGACCCTGGGGTCTAACCTTTAAGCCTCTTTTCGCACTTGTAGATGGGGAAGGCTGAAGGGATGGATGGAAGGGCTTTAAAAACCTAGGTAAAATGTTTGAGGGAGAAAGTGATACTTACTGTCAAAGCTCCTGGGAGGCAGGAAATGTGAATATTCCACAAAGCAGCTTCTGCAGACATGGGAGCTTGATGGTGGGTCCCAGAGAGGACAGGGATTGGGGGCTTCCTGACAGTCTGTGTCCTCTGGGATCCAGGAGGCATCTTGATCTACCCGTTCCTGCCCCCAGCTGAGTTCTGGGTTAAAGGTTCTTAAGGGAGACTTAGGGTCCAGGGAGCTCCAAGTCCAGCCTGGGGGCGGGGAGTTAAAGAACCCATTAAAAATGAAAAATATATAATAAAAGAACAGTGAAAAATATACCTGGTACCTGACTGGATTTTTTTTTTTAAGGTAAATTTGTTTAATTCTTTTTGCTTATAAAAATAATACAGCAATTGAAATGAAGAGCCTAACTATCCACAAGCTGTGTGGCATGGCAGCCAAAAAAAACCATTTATCAACTTTGCCAGTCACCTTGACTTTTTTCATTTTTTTGGCCAAGCTGCATGGCACATGGGATCTTAATTCCACCGCTTGGGATCGAACCTGTGCCCTCTCTTCCTCCCCAGAGTGGAAGCTCAGAGTCCGGACCACTGAATCTGGACTTGGAACGTCAAGGAAGTCCCTCAGCTACCTTGACTTTTATCTCCCACCTCTACATTTCTCTTCACAATGTTTACTGAGCACCTACTGTGTGCTGCTTAATTCAAGGGACACAACTAAGCTGTCCCTCTTGTTCTGCTTAGAACATTCAGTTCACAACAGCCCCATTTGAAAGAGCCTGCTCCCTCACCGGGTTCTTCACTTTGGTTCTGGAAGAACACCTCGGCCTCCTCTTCCTCGTCATCAGTCAGCAGCAGCAGCTCCTCGTGTGGCCACCGGAGCGCCCCACTCTCTTCACTCACTTCAGAGGCTTCCACCACAATGGAGGGGAGGCAGGTCTGCGGACACACAACCTGGATGGGCACAGCAGGGGAACTGGGCCAAAGTGGAGGATGATCCAACAGCAGGACACAAGGTGGGAAAGTACTAACCTGAACATCCTGGTGACCTTCATCCCTGTCAATTTCTCCTCTGTCCTTCCAAAGCGGGTTGGTCAGTCTAGGACTTTCTGGATGCTGGGAAGAGCCTGGGCTATCTCTAGGCCAAGGTCCATCCTCACTGCTCCCTGGCACAAGGGCCATGGGTGCTGATTCTAGAATGTAGGGCGGTTGAACTCAGTGGAGTACCCTTGCCCAGTGCACCCCACAGACTGCTCCTTTAATCGCTTTGGAGCCGAGCCCCTTAATCACTTCTGAGGAGGAGAAGCTGACGTTCAAGGAGATTATGGGCCTTCCGGGGGAGGGGCCAATCCCAGGAGGTGGGGTGAAGTGCTAGTTGCTCAGTTGTATGAGACTCTTTGCGACCCCATGGACTGTATACCCTGCCAGGCTTCTCTGTCCATGGGATTCTCCAGGCAAGAATACTGAAGTAGGTAGCCATCTCCTTCTCCACGGATCTTCCGCACTGCAGGCAGATTATTTACGGTCTGAGCCACCAGGGAAGTGCACTCACTCTGTGGTGACACAGGGAAAGGCAGGAGGAGTAGGAGTTAAGGAGGGCATTTGGATTAAAGCCCTGTGAGTAAAGAGCTTTGATAATGAGTTTGAAATTTCCTGATTCTTACAGGGTCTCCCAAATTGACACGTTTCTTGGTATCTTATTTAATGAATATTTATATAATGTCAACTTAAAAAACACACACACAACATGAGAGTTGCGAGTGAAGTTTTATTTGGGGCAAAATGAAGACCGCAGTCCAGGAGACAGTCCCTCAGATAAGTCTGAGAGACTGCTCCAACGAGGCAGTGGGGAAAGTCAAAATAGGAGATTTTGGTGAAGGGGGGGTTCAGTGCAATCAAGCATTCATTTTATACAAGGTTTTCTGCTAGTCAGGAGGAGGAGCTGACATCACCATTGAAGGGATTTAGTGCTTTTCTAGATACAAGGAAGTACAAGAAATGAGATCATGAAATCAGTTCCTGAAAATATCCAACTATCTAAAAGACTTGTTCCACCAGTTTCCCTGGGGCACAGAGTGCTTCACTCTCCACCCTGAATTCCCTTTAGGGAGCATCGAGGTTGGCAGCTGCAGCAACACAGGCAGATGGCAAATGCCCTTCTTGTTTTTGTTCATTCAGCTCAGTCAAATCCGACTCTGACTCTATGGACTGCAGCGCATCAGGCTTCCCTGTCCATCAGCAACTCCTGAAGCTTGCTCAAACTCATGTTGATCCAATCAGTGATGCCATCCACCCATCCAACAGTGACTATTGCTCTTCGGTCACTGGCAAATGCTCTTGGCAAGTGCCAATCTGTAGTTGATACCAGGAATGTTTTAAATGCTTTTCATATAAATTGTTTAATTATCCTAAAATTGTGAGATGTTGGTCAACCGCAAAGTCATGGCTGACCCTTTGCGACCTCATGGACTGCAGCATGCCTGGCTTCCCTGTCCTTCACTATCTCCCAGAGTTTGCTTAAATTCATGTCCACTGACATGTCCATAGGCACTGTTGTTAGCCTCATTTTCTGATGCAGAAACCGGTAAACAAAGAACTTAAATGACTTATCCAGAGTCACACAACTAAGACGTGTTTTCTTCACCAAAATAAAATTCGGTAGGTTACACAACATCCATGGTTTTCATGGTTTAATAAAAAAAAAAGCCAAGATGATATACCTTAAAGAGAAAGGCAACGTTTGCTTTTACCAAGTAAAATAAGAGGAAAATGTTTTAATATATCCTTTTCCCCATCCGGTACACTTGGTTTTTCAGTTTTTGTTCAGGATTTAAGAGATTGAAGGGAGTCAACAGACTGATGTTTATAAACATGTGGACGTCCATTACATACTGCAGTATTGGATAAAGCACAAGGAACCCTAGGAAGCTACAGAGTACAGGTTTAGTCCTCTATTGATCTGGACATTCCGGAACTGGGCAATTGTAAAACTCACAGCAACCATGAAGACCCTCTCCCGTTAGCAATCCTACTCGGGATTTCATGACAAGGGGTCCCACCCTCAGCCCTGGGTCCCAACACCTCTCGAGGCGCTCAGCCTTCTCAGCTAAACCTAATCTTAAAACCTAGATGCTGCAGATTCGAAACGTTTCACTGGTTAGGGCCTCTCTAGCCCGGGCCCGCCTCTATGGTGTCTTGGGTGGGGCGCTCTAGCCTGCGCAGATTGAGACTTCGCGGCGGCCTTGCTAACCTATTGGAGGCTGCAGAGGTCGCCTCGCTGGTTGCGCGGTCGACCATGGAGACCCTGCGCAAGCTGCTGCTCGCGGGCGCAGTGCTGGGCGCCGGGGCTGGCGTGGGCGCCGCGCTCTTTGCCCTTGTGACCCCGGGAGAGGAGCGGAAGCAGGCGATGCTGAAGGTGGGAGCAGTTGGGGAGGCAAAGGTGGGGTGGGCGGGCGGAGAACCGCGGGCTGGTGGCCGGGGCTGCGAACCACTCTTTCTGCCCGCAGGAGATGCCGGAGCAGGACCCGCAGCGCAGGGACGAGGCGGCCAGGACCAAACAGTTACTGCTGGCCACTCTGCAGGAAGCAGCGGCCACGCAAGAGAACGTCGCCTGGAGAAAGAACTGGATGAGTGGCGGCGGCGGGAGGTCAGCTTAAGACAGAACCTGCCCGCCTGGACGCCGGGACTTAGGCCGCAGCGAGGCGCCCAAGCCGCCCTGACTCCTCGGTGGGCCGGCGGGGAGTCCAGACCCGGATGCCAAGCGCAGGCCTCTCCGGGACTTGGGGAGCTGCCGCCGGGTGAGCGCGCTCTCTCCCAAATCTTGCACAGATACGTTTTAACGTCCACATCGCAGGCTGTGGCTAACTGAAGGAACCAATCATGTTCCTCCATCCAGAGAGTGAGCCCTGCGGTCGGACGCCCATAAAAGCCAAGTGTTCTGCGGGTCGGTACCGCGGCCTGGCTGGAGTGCGGCTGCCGCCTGCCACGCCCGCCCCATGTGAGGCTGAAGCCCAATCGGCAGAGCGATGACATTTTCAAAACACAAGTCGGGTCCTGTGGTTCGTGTGAGTGGATAACCAAATGATGTTCTTGAAATTATAAGTAGCCTGGAAACTCTTGCGCAATAAACACCAATAGAGGACAATTTGGGTTCCTGTCTTTCAAATGAGGTTGAAGAGGGGCTTCTAGCAATTAACATGTGCCATGATGCCCTCTGTGGCCTTAATTTAAGTTTTGGAGGCCACTGTGGTACTAGTAAAACGGAGTGTACTTTGACAGATCTTGTTTCAACTCCTGTATGTTACAGAACCTCTCTGAGCCTCAATCCTCCTGTTCCATGTGTGCTAAGTCTCTTCAGTCCTGTCTGACTCTGCGACCCTATGGACTGTAGCCCACCAGCTGTCCATAGGGTTCTCCAGACAAGAATACTGGAGCGAGTTGCCATTTCCTTCTCCAGGGGATCTTCCCAACAGGGACCAAACCAGCATCTCTTACATCTCCTGCATTGGCGAGGGTGGGGTGGGGCTTCTTTACTACTAGCGCCACCTGGAAGTCCTGATCATAAAGGTGACAATTATCTTGAGAGTTGTGGTCAAAAGGTGAACTTAGGAATGTAAATGCCAGGCACAGGGCAGCCTCTCACTAAATGCACTGGGGCTTTCCTCCCATAAGGTGTTCATTGCAGTGGTTTTGTCTCTGAATCTGGTCATAGAATCTATTGGAGATGCCACTGATGGGATGAGGTAAAGCTGTCAGTGGGGTGGCAGCCCCATAGCCAAGTCAGTAAGTTCACTCCCCTTTTTATTTTTCCATCCTGTAGTTCCAAACTGTTGCAACAGTGGGGGCCCAGTGGAGGCTGTTTTCATTAAAGCTGGAGCACTACATAAAGCTTGGTAACACCGAGGTTTGATCCCACATGTGAGCAGTGGTGCAGTTTTGTGCTTCTAGATTGTGCAGTCATAAACAATTTGTCAGGTGTGATCTTTTAAGTTTAGTTGTGGCCTCTTTCCTAGCCAGGGTATGAGGAAGGAGGCAGCTGCTTGAGGGAGCACAAGGATGAGGTGAGCAGCAACAGCAAGAGGCTAGAATGCAGAAGCCTAGCAGTTCAGATCCTAAGCCTGAAAGTCAGGCTCCCCAGGTGTGTGTTCCGTTTCTACTACTTGCTACCTTTGTCAGTTTGAACAAGTCATGCGCTTTTACGTCCCAGTCTCTAAAATGGGATAACTGTACCCACTGCCAGATAATAGTGCTTTCATATCTCAGTTAATACATATATAGTACTTAAAACTGTGTAGTACATATTAAGTACTCAATACTTTTTGTGAATGGTGACATTTTAAAAACTACCCTTTTAGTACCTAGTAACTAGGGACTTGTTAGGTGTCCTGCACTGTGCTAAAGCATTACATAACCCCCACAGCCCCAAATAACAGGTACTATTATCCAGGTTTTACTAAAGAAACTAGACTTAAGAAGTCAAGGCACATAACTAGTAAAGATTTCAAGTTTAGGTACTGTCTTACTCATAGAGCAAAAAATGCTATCCAATGTATACCCCACTTTAACCTCCTAGTTAACCTCCCAGGCAACTAATCAGACCTGGAGATTAGAAACAAGCCTCCCTTGGAAATTTAAGATAAAGCATAGTGTCTATTCTGAAAGCCTTCGTTGTCTCTCCCAGCCATTCAGGAAGGAGTCAGGCACACACACAACTCAAGACAGTCTATTTATTAAGAAGGCAATGTCAGTGCTTTATCAAAGATGAAGAGAGGTCAGGGAGGGATGGTGGGATAAAGGCCTCTCAGCCATCTCAGCCAGGACATTTCTTGGCCACAATGAGGACGGCAGAAGGCACAAGTCCTGAAGATGGAAGAAAACAGATTTGAACCCAAAGATATCTGCTTCCCCCCACCGCCTCATATTCTGCCCTCACACCATCTCTACACAAAGTCCTTTCTTTGCATCCCTTCTCTTCTCAAGCATCCCCTATCCCCTAAGTCCTGGTTTCGGATCCCACATGTCATACCCAGCTCCTGCAGAGGCCGCTCCATGTCAGCCTCTGAGAAGGCCCGCCGGGGGAAGCCACTGAGCAACTGCACAGGATCCTGGCCCCCGCCTAGCTCCTCCCCACGGTGGAGCTCCACGTAGAGCCTCACAGCTGCCAGCTGTTCCCGTGCCCGGAACGTCTGGGTCAGTGAGGTCCCATCTGGCAGCCGGACCTAAAAGGCAAGAGAAAGATACAGTATTGTGAATGTCATAACTGAGTGAGGTGCCCAAGTAAGGAAAAAGCAAAGCTGGCTTCTCCTTCCACCTAGAGAGACTGGACCAGGAAAATTACTATTGAAAGCACCTAATGAACAACCACTTAGGATGCACTTTACTCAGCACTGAAGAAAGAGACCCCTGGCTCCCTCACAATTTATGGAAAACAAATACAAAATTATATAAAACATCTGGATAGATACCACATCATGCAAATAGCTGCATAACCTAAATAAAAACACTATGAACAAGTAAAAAGGGAACTGCTGAGTAAGAGGTATGGGTTTAAATAAGACTAGGGCAAGTGAAATTTGATATCTTCCCTCAGCAGAGGAGGTAGGATTTCAAAAGTCATTTTCAAATAAGGGAGAGGTTTGGCAAAGGAAACATAACTGAAAAAAGCTCTGGGCTGGGCTCGGTTGGGTGCCCGTAAGCCAACAAAGGGTCCCAGAAGCAAGACTGGAATCTGAATCAGTACCTGTATTCGACACTGGTCATACTCCCGCTTCGTGGGAGGCTCCCGGCTGGGAGAGGAGGGAACAGGGCCTGGCTCTGTTGCTGGTGGGGATGGCTGAGAACTCATATTACCACCATACTAAAAGACAAAGTTAAGTAATCAGGCACTAAGCCCATTCTTGCCCTCTGAAGCTAGAAAAGGGAATTTACTGGCCCCTCCACTTCACTATCCTGGGTTTCCACCCAATCACCTACCTTCTTGGCTCTCTCTGCTTTGTCCCTTTCGATCTTTTCTCGGACTCTTTGTCTGGAATACAGACAGGACACAAGGAGGTCAGATATTGACAAAGCAAATCCTGATTCCTTTCCCATGTCTTAGCCAACACTCCCAGAAGCCAGACCTGGCTGCTAACTCTTCAGCCTTTTCCCTCCTCCTCTCTTCAGCAGCCCGGCGCATCTCATCTTCCTGTAGCTTCTGTCGGGCAGCTGACAACTCCTGCCCTTGTCTCCTGCGCTGCCGTTCCCGTTCCAATGCCTCCCGCTCCTCTCTTTCTTCACGCTCCCGCTGCTTTTGGGCCACCAGCTCCAACATCCTATGTCGCAGAAAGGAAACCATTCAAGAAACATGTACATAAACTGAGAAAGTGAGTTTATAACAAGAGACTCAGAAAACAAAATCCAGGAACACAGCCCCAAAACAGACACAAAAAACAAAGAAGGAAAAGGCCAAGAAAAAAGAATGTAGGAAGTGAGAGTTCTTTGACCAGATTTGTGTACTGGGGAGAGGTGGGAAGTGACTCTCAGAAATGTGAGCTTGTTCTTTATACCTCTTAGTCTGTTCCTGTCTTTCCTCTTCAGTCAAAACAGGTTTGCTTTCTCCCACTGCAGACCCAGGTCCTACAAACAATCAGTATTATTGCCCGTTCATCCTCCTCCTCGGGCCCTCCTGAATAATCACACAGTTTTCCTCAGTCAGGACCTTTGGGGCCACCTTGCTCCGAGGGGGTGGGTTCCCGACCCAGGACATGTCCAAAGGGGGTGGCTAGAGGCTCATCCACATCGGGGTCGTCTTCGTGCTCCATCAACCTGGCAGAGAAAGTCAGGAGGGAGGTTAACGTTCAGGCTGCCCTCCCAGCAGTTCCCTGTCCCCTGCCACCGGTCTGATCGCTCACCAGTCCATCGCAGCCTCGATGCCCTGGTTCCCTGTGAGGGCCAGAGCCTTCTCCCTGAGGGCAGAAACACCGTGAATAGCGCCCACGAGCCATGGCGACGATCAGGCTGCGGAGTAGAGCCTGAGGCCAGACTGGGGTAAAGGCCTGGACAGGTGCGTGACCCCCGCGGCCCTGGGTTAGGGGGCTCCCTTACGCGCGTCCCTTGGGGAAGCCCATCTCGATGAGACTCTCCAGAGCCGTCAGCTCCGCCATGACGCCGCTTCCGCGGGGACCTGGGGGGAGAGGGGAGCGAGGACGGCGAAGGGGAACGCCGCGAGGCGCCTCCCACCAACGCCCAACCCTGCCCGCGACGGCTCCGGCCGGGTGCCTGCTCACTCACCGGCTGCGGACCAGCCGCGGACACCTACGAGAAGAAAGCCTCGGCGAGGCGGAAGCGCCCGAGTCTGTTTGGGTCACGTGGAGGCGGACGAGGACGGGTGCCGCCGAGTGCCAGAAAACGCCGGCCTGGCCGCGCTGCGGGAACGCGGATGGGCGGCGCCCAGGAGTCGCGCCGTAGGAGGCCGCCCGCGACCCAAGTCCCGGCGTCCGGCGGTGCTAGAGAAAAAGGACGGGGCTGTCCTGAACGCCATGGGCGAATGAAGACAGGTCTCCAGATGCCCCTAAGCGCACCCGGGTGGAAAGTTATGTAGCAGAAATGTGTGCGCCCTTTGACCTGTTCATCCTCTCCGGGGAATTGAGCCATCCTCGGCTCGACTGCCACAGGGGATCTTTGCAAAACGCCAAACACTGATCTTGTCATCACCTCCCGGGTTAAGACTTCTCCATGACACCTCCGTCACCTAAATGGCTTCCTCCTACTGTCTCTTGTTAATTCTCCGTCTGTAAAGTGAGGATAACAACAGCAGCAGCCTTAGGTGTCTGCCAGGCTGCACTGGGTAAAGGCAGTTAGCACGGAGTTCATCCTTCACTGCTTGAGGGTGACTTGTGCAAATTGCAAAACAGACTCTCTTTTTCTGGGCACGGCATGTGGGATTTTAGTTCCCTGACCAGAGATCGAATTTGCATTCCTGTGATGAAAGTGCCCCAGCTTAACCACTAAACCACTATGGAAGCTCCTGCGGTTTGCTTTCTAAGGGAAGCCTGCTTTGACCACCCCAGCTCGATCTCCCAGCACCAGTATTTTCTCTATTAGCATTTGTTCCCCTGCTGTGTAATCTTGTTGATTATTAGCTCTCCACTGCTACCTAGGCGATTAGGTCACTTAAGTTAAAACTCACTTTTATTATCCTTCTTTATTTATCTGACCAAGCCATGTGAGATCTCAGTTCCCCACCAGGGAGCTAGACTGTGCCCCCTGCAGTGAAAACACAGAGCCTTAATCACTGGAAACCGGGGAAGTCCCTAAAACTTACTTTTAAATGTTTATTAGAGGCAGACTAATAATAAGATGCTGATATCGATAATAGATGCACTAGAGAGTTTTATATGGTTAATTCATATTTAATCATCCCAACAATCCATATGATGTAGGTACTATTAGTAGTCACAGGAAACACTAACAAAAAGTTGAGAGAATTGACCGAAGGTGACAGAGTTGGTAAAGTAGCAGAGCTAGGATTCAAACCCATGCTGTATGTGATATCGAATGACTAAGCTGTGCTGTCTCTCTGTAGTGGAGTCAAGATCATCAGCTTTGGAGTTGGGCAACTTGGGCTGAAATCCTGACTCAACTCCTTAGTTGTAGTTTCAAAGTGTTTAGAACCTCAAACTTTTCATTTGTGAAAAAGTGACTCCATCTCTTGGAATAATTATGATAAAAATTAAGTGAGAATGTATGTAAAGCATGTCTTCATGGTTTTGTTTTTGCATTTTTGGCTTTGTTGCACGACGCATGTGACATAGGGGATCTTAGTTTCCTGACCAAGGATCAAACCTGTGCTCCCTGTGGTGTAAGTGTAGAATCTTAACCACTGGATTACTAGGGAAGTCTCTAAAGTGAGTCTTTAATAATAAGAGAGTAGGTAAGAAAAATTATGAAAAAAATGAGGGAGTAGACCCTCATTATTTGTAGATGACTCATTGGAAAAGACCCTGATGCTGGGAAAGATTGAACACGGGAGAAGAAGGGGATGACAAAGGATGAGGTGGTTGGATGGGATCACTGACTTGATGGACATGAGTTTGTGTAAGCTCGGGGAGTTTGAGATGGACAGGGAAGCCTGGCATGCTGCAGTCCATGAGGTCGCAAAGAGTTGGACATGACTGAGCGACGGAACTAAACTGAACTGAAATGCTGAGGAAATACAGGAATCAAAAATACACAAAGAATTTGTGGCAATGTGGTGAGGATATTCTAGATAGCAAATATATTCTAAATTTATTCTAGAATTCCAATAAGAGAAAAATGACTAGGGACTTCCTGGTGGTCCAGTGGTTAAGACTCCGTGCTCCCGATGCAGGGGGCACAGGTACGATCCATGATTAGGAACTAAAGTCCCACATACCACAGAACATGGCCCCCTAAAAAGTATTTTTAAAAAAAAGGATATCTTTTTTGGTGTTAGTTCTAGAAGGTCTTGTAGCTCTTCGTAGAACCATTCAACTTCAGTTTCTTCAGTATTTGTGGTTGGGGCATAGACTTGGATTACTGTGCTGTTGAATTGTTTGCCTTGGAAACAAACCGAGATCATTCTGTCATTTTTGAGATTGCACCCACTACTGCATTTCAGATTCTTTTGCTGACTGTGAGGGCTATTCCATTTTTTCTAAGGGATCCTTGGCCACAGTAGTAGATCTAATGGTCATCTGAATTAAATCCACCCATTTCCATCTGTTAGTTCACTGATTCCTAAAGTGTTGATGTTCACTCTTGCCATCTCCTACTTGACCATGTCCAATTTACCTTGATTCATGGACCTAACATTCCAGGTTCCAGTGCAATATTGTTCTTTACTGCATTGGACTTTACTTTCATGACAAGACATATCCACAACTGAGCATCGTTTCTGCTTTTGCTCAACTCTCTTTCTGGATCTATTTCTTCCCCAGTAGCCTACTGGACACCTACCAACATGGAGGGGCTCATCTTCCAGTGTCATATCTTTTTGTCTTTTTTTTTTCTCCTTAAAAATTTATTTTTATTTTTTTTCTTTACAATATTGTGTTGGTTTTGCCATATTCTTTTTGTCTTTTCATAGTGTTCATGGGGTTCTCGAGGAAAGAATACTGGAGTGGTTTGTCATTCCCATGTCCTTTTCATCATAGGTTATTGGAATGAAAACGTAGGAAGTCAAGAGATATTTGGAGGGACTTCCCTAGTGGTCCAACGGCTGAGACTCCATGCACATGCAGAGGGCTCAAGTTTGATCCCTGTTCAGGGAACTAGATCCCATATACTACAACTAAGATCTAATGCAGCCAAATAAAATAAATTAATGGTTTTTTTTTTTTTAAAGAGAGAGATACTTGGAGTAACAGGCAAGTTTGGCCTTGGAGTACAAAATGAAGCATGGCAAAAGCTAGCAGAGTTTTGTCAAGAGAACACACTGGTCATAGCAAACACCCTCTTCCAACAACACAAGACGACTCTACACAGGCTCATCACCAGATGGTCAGACTGAAATCAGACTCATTATATTCTTTGCAGTTGAAGATAGAGCAGCTCTATACAGTCAGCAAAAGTAAGACCGGGAGCTGACTGTGGCTCAGATCATGAGCTCCTTATTGCATGCAAAATTCAGGTTTAAATTAAAGAAAGTAGGGAAAACCACTAGACCATTCAGGTATGACCTAAGTCAAATCTCTTATGATTATACAGTGGAGGTGACAAATAGATTCAAGGGATTAGATATGGTAGACAGAGTGCCTGAAGAACTATGGACAGAGGTTCATGACATTGTACAGGAGGCAGTGATCAAGACCATCCCCAAGAAAAAGAAATGCGAAAAGGCATAATGGTTGTCTGAGGAGGCCTTACAAATAGCTGAGAAAATAAGAGAAGCAAAATGCAGAGGAGAAAAGGGAAGTTATATCCATCTGAATGCAGAATTCCAGAGAATAGTGAGGAGAGATAAGAAAGCCTTCTTATGTGAACAGTGCAAAGTAATAGAGGAAAACAATAGAATGGGAAAGATTAGAAGTCTCTTCAAGAAAACTGGAGATACCAAGGGAACATTTCATGCAAGGATGGCCAAAATAAAAGACAGAAATGGCAAGGACCTAACAGAAGCAGAAGAAATTAAAAACATGTGCAAGAATACACAGAAGAGCTATACAAAAAAGGTCGGAATGAGCCAGATAAACATGATGGTGTGGTCATTCACCTAGATCCAGACATTCTAGAGTGTTAAGTCCAGTGGGCCTTAGGAAGGTTACTATGAACAAAGCTAGTGAAGGTGACAGAATTCTAGCTGAGTTAAAATCTTAAAAGATGATGCTGTTAAAGTGCTGCACTCAATATGTCGACAAATTTGGAAAACTCAGCAGTGGCCACAGGACTGGAAAAGATCAGTTTTCATCCAATCCCAAAGAAAGGCAATGCCAAAGAATGTTAAAACTATTGTACAATTGCACTCATTTCACATGCTAGCAAGATAATGCTAAAATTCTACAAGTGAGGCTTCAGCAGTATGAGAACTGAGAACTTCCAGATGTGCAAGCTGAATTTAGAAAAGGCAGAGGAACCAGTGATCGAACTGCCAACATCTGTTGGATCATAGAGAAATCAGGGGAATTCCAGAAAAACATCAACTTCCATTTCATTGACTACACTAAAGCCTTTGACTGTGTGGATCACAAGAAACTGTGGAAAATTCTTCAAGAGATGGGAATACTAGACCACCTTACCTGTCTCCTGAGAAACCTGTGTGCAGGTCAAGAAGCAACAGTTACAACTGGACATGGAACAACAGACTGGTTCAAAATTGGAAAAGGAGTTTGTCAAGGCTATGTATTGTTACCCGTCTTATTTAACATAGAGGCTTCCCTGGTGGCTCAGAGGTTAGAGTGTCTGCCTGCCATGCGGGAGACCTGGGTTCAATCCCTGGGTCAGGAAAACCTCCTGGAGAAGGAAATGGCAATCCACTCCAGTATTCTTGCCTGGAGAATCCCAGTCACTCCGGTTGTCTGGACTCTGCAATCCCATGGACTGTAGCCCACCAGACTCCTCTGTTCTTGGGGATTCTTCAAGCAAGAATACTAGAGTGGGTTGCGATGCCCTCCTCCAGGGGATCTTCCCAACCCAGGGATCGAACCCAGGTGTCCCGCCTTGAAGGCAGATTCTTTACCATCTGAGCCACCAGGGAAGCCTGGTGCAGAGTGCCTCATGCAGAATGCCAAGCTAGAATCAAGATTTCTGGGAGAAATATCAACAATCTCAGATATGCAGATGATACCACTCTAGTGGCAGAAAGTGAAAAGGAACCAAAGAGCCTCTTGATGAGAATGAAAGAGGAGAGTGAGAAAGCTGGCTTAAAACTCAGCATTCAAAAAACTAGGATCATGGCATTCAGTCCCATCACTTCATGGCAAATACATGGGGAAAAAGCGAAAACAGTGACATTTTATTTTCTTAGGCTCCAAAATCACAGCAGTGACTGCAGCCATGAAATTAAAACATGCTCGCTCCTTGGAAGGAAAGCTATGACAAACCTAGGTAGTGAGTGTACTATAAAGCAGAGACTTTGCCAACAAAGGTCCACATAGTCAAAGCTATCATTTTTCCAGTAGTCATGTAGGAATGTGAGAGAGTTGGACAATAAAGAAGGCTGAGCCCCGAAAATTTGATGCTTTCAAATTGTGATGCTGAAGATTCTTTTAAAGTCCCTTGGACTGCAAGGAGATCAAACCAGTCAATCCTAAAGAAAATCAACCCTGAATATTCATTGGAAGGACTGATGCTGAAGCTGAAGTTCCAGTACTTTGGCCACCTGATGTGAAGAGCCGACTCATTGGAAAAGACCCTGATGCTGGCAAAGATTGAGGGCAGAAAAAGGGGGCAACGGAGGATAAGATGGTTGCATGGCGTCGTCAACACAATGGACACGAGTGTGAGCAAACTCTGAACCATAGTAAAGGACTGAGAAGCCTGGTGTGCTGCAGTCCATGGGGTCATAAAGAGCTGGACACGACTTAGTGACTAAACAACAAAAATAGAGGACTAAATTGTGTAGTACTACTTCTCTCACTTACTTCTGGGTAAGTACCCTGTGGAAATACCTAACCATGTGAGAATATGCCAACAAACAAGGATGCCCATAGCAAACAATGAAGGCAAATGTTCTAACAAGGAGCCATGGGCAGTGTCAGTTAAGGAGCATCCTCCGATGGAAAGTTATGCCATTCACATGACCGAGGAAGCTGTGATTTACCAACATGGAACATTGTCTGTAATATATTGAATGAAATCAAGAATGTATTTCCACTGCTTAGGGGAAGATTTGCTCTGCTGCAGGCGATGACCTCTCGAGGAGGAGAACTTTCCTTTTTATCAAGTATTACTTGAAATTTATGTTACGTTTATCATTTTTAAAGATTTAAGAACAGTAAAAGTGAGGAATAAACTCTGTAGCAACTTAGGCTTTTCTACATCCAGTTAATTCAAAAATAAACTCAAGGGACTTCTCTGGTGGTCTGTGGCGAAGATTCTGTCCTCCCAGTGAAGGGGCCTGGGTTTTTAAAGAAATTTTTTGACAATTTACTTATTGGTTGCTATGGGTCCTGGATGCTACTCGCAGGCTTTCTCTAGTTTCAGTGTGTGGTGGGGTTGGCGGTGGGGTGCGCTACTCTCCAGTGTGGTGCTCATGTGGGATCTTACCAGGGATCGAACCCATGTCCCCTGCATCAGCAGGCAGATTCTTATCCACTGTGCTGCTAGAGAAGTCCCAAGGACAGGGAATTGAAAAAGATCCTGATAGCTATGTTTCCAAAGTGTAGTCACTCAGTCGTGTCTGACTCTTTGCGACCCCATGGGCTGTAGCTATACTCTAATACACAATAAAAAAAATAAAAAGTCTAAACTAAAAGGATCGTGACAAATGAAAATGTCTTCCTTTTACATTTCCTTTAATGTTATACAACACAAATAATACACAGTAAACACAGATGGGGGGAGGGGAAATCCTTTGTTATTAATATGTTTTTACAAGCAAGCTTGTCCCAGAAAGCCACTTGGACAATCCTCTGCTCCACCCCATGTCAGTCACTTAGTTCCACCCGACTTAAGACATAGTGGATTGTAACTCAGTGTGCATCCTTACTATCTAAGCAAAAGGCAGCAGGTGAGGTGTGGTCTCTAGCTCCAAACTCTCATCCCACAGCAGCTGATTCTCAAAATCCTACGGGAAGCCACCCACAATAACAGGGCCCACACAGGGAACCTGGTCGCGGCCTGATTTGTGAGGCCCACGAGCTAAGAACCACTTTTAAATTTTTAAATGGTTATATGGTTAGGTAAGTACCTATACAATATCTGTGATTTTATCCCCTGGAACCACAAAGCCTAAATTACTATCTGGTCCATTAAGAAATGATCTCGTCAACTTTCTCTACTCCTTCTAAACCTCAGCTTTGGAGCAGAGTGGAAAGTTTGGGGCATGAACCCATTCAGCAAGGGCCCAGAGCCCGGCCTTCTGTGCCATCCTGTCTGGCCTTTGTGGGCCGTCACCTCCCTCGGGGAGGCCCGGGCAGCCTCAGAGCCCTGCGTGGCTGGGGCGGCCTCGGCGGGGGCAGCCCCAGCGCTGGCGTAGGCAGAAGTGCCAGACCAGGGCAGAGCAGCTGAGCAGGGCCAATGCCGAGCCCACGCCCACGGCCGCGTGCAGCAGAGTGAGTGGCCGCGGCGGCACGCTCAGCCTGCCGCAGGGCCCCAAGTTGGGGCCGTCCACGCGGTCGAGGCCCTCAGCCCCGGGCCCGGGCGCGCGGCTCTCTCCCGCGTCATTGGCAGCCACCACGCAGACAATGTATGCGCCCCCGGGCTTCAGGCCCTTCAGTTCTGCTCTGCGGACCGTGGAGTTGAAGCTTGGCCCCTTCTGCGGAGCCCTGCCACCTTCCCAAAGCAGCAGCCAGTACTGGTGGACCGGGGAGGAGGGGGCACACCAGTGCACCTCGGCGCGGCCCGTCTCGGCCTCCACGCGCACTTCCCCCAGGCGTGGCGGGTGCGGAGGCTGCAGGGCACTGGAGAGGCTGGGGCACAGGCAGGGTGTCGGGCTGGCTCTCTGCAGCTCCTGGCAGGGCACCTGCAGGTGGCGGCAGTGATCATAGTCACAGGGGACTGCCGGCAAAGGTGTCTCATCTTGCTCGTCTCCTTCCATGTCTCCGGCGGCCAAGGGCTGTGTTCTGGGAACCAGGGAGAAGGTGACAGCAAGGAGCCACAGAAGGCAAGGAGATCGCGGCATGGAATCTAGAAGGGAAGGTGAAAGGGTAAAGGCTCTTTAGCCCCCAGACCTTGCAGACCCCCCCTCCCCTCAACAAAACCTGTAAGCAAAGGGAAACAGGCCTGGGGACCAGGAAAACAAGAGGTGGGAATGACCCCGACACACCCACGTGTTGTCCAGCTTCTGAACAGCTCATGTGCTTGGTTTTGGGGAAAAGAATGAAATGTGGTCTGAGCCAACAGAGATGTGCGATCAGCAACATGTGAAGCACTAGAAATAGTTAATGAATAAACAGTGCTGGGGGGAGGTGGGGCGAAGAAGAGAAGGAAATGATTTACACAGCCTGGGTAAGGAAGGTGGAATGGTTACCAGCTGCCACCCAGAGAAACCATCTAGTCAGCAACACATGCAGAAAGCCAGAAAGGAGATGGAAGTTAGGACGGAGAAGAGGGGGGACACAGAGGCCCTGGAGCCCTCCCTCCCCACCTGTCAAAGGCCTCGTCCCTCCCTGCCCTCCACACGTCTCACAGGCACCCCCTTACCAGCAGGTAGGCCTTGATGCGGCAAGTAGCAGGCTGGGGCTTCTAAGAGGTCCCCAGGAACACAGGCTGTGCGGTCACGTTCTGTTGGTGTCTTCAATTTCAATTCTGTTTCAGCCCAAAGTTTTTATACCCCTCGACTGTGATGTCACCACCTGGCCCCCCTTCCCCTGCTCCCCTCCCTGGTGAGTGCCAAGAAGAGGGCTGGTCCCTTCAGAAGGCCTGAGTCACGGGGCCAGGGATGGGGGAAGCCACATGCAGCGGTTCCAGCTGGAGGTCGGGATGCCTGGGTTCTGAAAGAGCAGTGGAATGTGGAAAGCAGCCAGGGGCTGAGAATCCAAAGGCTGAAGTCATGTGAAGGGGTGAGGAGGGGAGCAGAAGGGACAGGGCTACCTGGCTGGTATCAGAGAGGAAAACAGCTACGGACAGCGTGGGGCCTGGGCCACAAAATGCTGTTTCGGTAAAAAAATCATACCACATCCATGGCAGTCATTTCCTGTCTTCTGCCTCCCCACGGATCGAGAAAGGGAGGGGTGCGGAGGCCAGAATGATGTATCCCAGCTTTGCAGCCCCACCCTATGCTACCCCCCTCCTCAGAGGGAGAGGACAGAGTGGGCAGGTTTTCGATCCCTGGACTTCCAGGCTGATGAATGGAAACAGCTGTGCCTAAAACAGTCCAGGGCCTGGAGGTCTCCTGCATCGGTGGCCCCTGACAAGACCACCTCCTCCAGTTGGGGCAGGGAATGCCTGGGGAACACCAGGTTTTTAAATGACCCTGAATCCACTTCAGAGTCAGGGAGGCAGCTGGCACGAAAATAGTTTATTATTGGGGGAGCCCCGGAGAGAGAAAAGGAGCAGGTGGAAAAGGGCCAGAATGTGGGGACTTGGCCCTACTCGCTTCAGGAGCTGGAGCAGATGGGGCGCTGTCGGACAGAGCCCGCAGAGGGCTCCGAGCTGCCCACAGTCTCCGGGGCAGGGGCAGAGCCAGAGGCAGCCAGGTTGGCCTCCGTCAGCAGGGCCGCATCCTCCCAGGAGCCTGAACCTGGGCCAGGGGAGAGAAAACCAAATCCCAAAAGGGAAATTCCAGACCAGGGGCCCCCGCCCTGCCCAGGGTGGCCTCCTCCCTGCCCACATGCCACCCCTGGTCCCGCCGCATGGGGCCCCTCACCATCACTGGCCTCAGGCTCCAGTTCCTCCTCGCCACTCAGGGGCTGCTGGTCTGTCTTCTCCTCCTCAGACAGCTGGCCTTCTGCAGCCCCAGGGGGGAAGGCAGAGGTCAGTCTGGAGGAGGCTGAAGGGGAGGACTGAGGAGGAGTCAGGAAGGAAGTTGGGCGGCTGCACCGTACCTGTCCCGGAGGGATCTGCGTGGCTCTCAGCATCCTCTGTAACGGGGGGCTCCTCCTGGCCTTGGGGCCCTGTGCCTCCAAAGGGGGTAGAAGACAGGGCAGGACTAGGGTGGCTGCGCGTGGATGGCAGTGCCAACTTCACCCCGTTCCACCTTTCTCTTGACCTTCAGCTTAGTATATGAGCACCTAAAACCTCACTCTGGTGCAGGAGCCCCCCACACCCAGCCCCCAGCCATCACCTCTACCTGGCTGATGGGCAGAGATCTTTCGCTGGACTTCCTTGCGGGAACGTTTTCGGTTTCGGATGTTTACCTGCAGAGGGGACACTCTTGAGCAGCAAGGACTGCTTTCCCTCACCAGAGTGACTGGGCCCTTCTGCCCCAGACCCCAGTACACCCTGGCCCACTCCCCAAAGAACCACCATGAAGGGGAGAGGAAGGGGTCCTTTGAAACCTGCAAAGAGAGGCGCTGTCGGGGCCAGATGCCCCCCCACACCCACTGCATGTAGCTGAAGAGCACAATGACGCTGAGGAAGGTGAAGTTGCTGGCGACACCGACGAAGGCGCAGGTCATCGGGAAGTTGTACAGCAGGTACCTGAGGCAGGGAGGAGACAGGAGGGGAGAAGCAGCTACCAGAGAGTGCCAGCCTTCTCATTTCCCAGAAGTAATTTCTAGGGCAATTCGCCAGAGCTTGGCGAGGGCTGGTCTCCACTCTGCCTCCCACCCACTGAGCTAGTGGTTCAAGAGAGCATTTCTCCACTCTCACTGCACATGACCTCCCCCGGGGGTGCTTTCAGAAAGTCTGATGGCTGGGGACTTCCCCGGCTAAGGTCCAGTGGCTAAGACTCCACTCCTAAAGCCTGGGTTCGATCCCTGGTCAGGGAGCTAGATCCTACAAGCTGCAAGTGAAAGCTGGCAGAGCCAAATAAACAAACATTAAAAAAAAAAAAATCTGACAGCCAGATATAACCGTAACAAATCCTAGTCTTGGGGCTGGGGCCCAGGCATCGGTATTTTTCTAAAAGTTCCCCAGGCTCCTGATATGCGATGTGCAGCCAGGGCTGAGAACCTGTGGCCCAGGTAAAATCCGTCACCTCTGCTTAGGACCCTCTTCACTTAAGGATGGCCCCAGGAGAGCTGCCCAGACCATGTGGGCACTGCCTCACCTGAGCCCAGTGAAGTGGGCGTGGATGCGGAGGTAGGCTCCATACATCTGGATGCGCTTGCTGTGGATCTCGATAATGGCTCCAGCGGTGGGCACGTACTGTGGGCGGGAGGGCAGTGGCGGCACACATCAGGCCAGGACCCTGCCGTCACTCTTACCAGCCCAACCTGAGGCCCGCTTCCAGCCTCCACCGAAGTCCCTCCTGACCGAGCCCAGACGCTCCTCGGGGAAAATTATGGGCTTGTGGGGAGGGCTGTCTCCTGTCCTCCCCCTCTCCTCTCCTTACCGAGTTCTCTCTGTATTCTGGGTATAGCTCCACCTCCAAGAGCTGCTTCTGCTCCGCAAAGCCAAACAGCAGGAGGCTAGAGAAGACCAGCGTGTCGAGCATCTGGAGCAGGCTTGAGCGGTAATGTAGCATCACCTGCCAGGGCCAAGGAGGAGAGGCTGGGGACAGGCACCGACCCTCAGAACCATCCCTGAACAGGGAGGAGAGGCTGGGCACAGGTGCCCACCCTCAAAACCACCCCTGAGAAGGATATGAAGGCTGCTTCTTCCTTAGGTCCCCTACTCCCTTTCACTTCCTACCATGCCCCAAGTCTTGACTCTATCATTGCAAAGGCTTGAAGACATCCCTGCCCTGCCCTGCCCAGCCACACATCTCTATTCCAGTACAACAAAGTCTCCTCTTCTAAGAAAGCCTCCTAGGTGAAGCCCCATACCATCTGTCCTCTACCTTTCCCCAGAATGGTTCTGTAATCTAGAACAGTGTACCATCCATTCTAGTACACTGGAACTGGCACACGTGCCAGGGTACCATCTAAGGCTTTTTTCCGCCACGTGGACATTCAGGAATTTGCTTCATGAGATGGTTCTGTTAACAATTAAGAATGGAGTCTAACACTAATTGAATACCCACTGTTTGCTCATGGAATCCAAACCAGTCTTGCTATGAGGGAGTTACTACTATATTCGCTTCAAGGGGTTAAGTAAGTTGGCCCTCAGCTAGTTATGTTTCTGGGTGAGGGCTTGAGGCCTGGTCTGTTTGGCTCCAAAAATGCCCATTTTCAGGGCAGCTCCACTCTTCAGACTTTACCCCAAAAGATGGATGTGCTCATCGGATGTCTGGGGTTGGTGGGGGGGAGGGTGGTGTTAATCTGGTTTGCTAAACTGACACCGCTTGCTATGCTGTGTCCAAGTCTCAGACCTCAGAATGTTTCCTCCTGAAGCCCCACCCAGATACTGACATCTGTTATCGTTCTCCACAACTCCCTAGACAGGCCAAGAACACTCACGGAGCGTGAAGAGGTGGAGATGATTCGGCCGCCTCTGGTGTAGCATGAGATGGTGACCAAGAACATGCCCAAATCTTGATTCACAGGAGACTCTGGCAGCTCAAGCTCTAAGGTAACACGGTACGGCTGTCCATACATCAGTACCTGCCCAAGGCGGACAGCATCTCTTTCAAAAAAATTTTTTTTAGCTGCACTGTCCCTGTCCCACCTCCCGGCTACCCGTCCAAGTACAACTTTCTTCGCTATCAAAACAGGCCTCTCAGATCTCCCTCTTCCCAAGAAGGTGCTGCCCCCTTCTGGTGGCTGGATCCCTCCCACTTCCAAGATCTTCAGTATCTACACTTCTGAATCACTCTGTTCGGGAAAAGCTGTCACATTTCTTTTCCAAAAGTGAACAGTCATGTTGCCAATTGGGCCATCTGTGACTCAGGCCTCTCTGTCCCCGTGAGGCCATCCCCTTAGGCCCAGCCTGCCTTCTCTTACATTACTAATTAGCAGAGTGCCAGAAGTGCTCACCATTTCCCTAGCCAGCTCCCCCACAGTAACTGTCCTTCTGGGTCCCTTACCTTGGTTCTGTTGGTAGAATCCGAGACTCACAGTGGGAAGGCATCTTCACTGGGATTAACCTCAAAAGGTTAAAGATTTGCCACCAAACATACCCTAGTTATTCCTGACCATTCCTATACTCCTCTAACTGTATATTCAACTATGCTTATCCTGTGCATTGACCCTCTCAGGGTGATCCACAAGGATGTGTAACAGGGGTGATGGTAAAGCTTTTGATTTTAACCAAAGAGGGAATGGATTAAAAAAAAAAATTTTTTTTTTAAAAGAATGCCGTAACCCTAATAGTGAGGGCTTTCCTGGTAGATCAAATGGTAAAGAATCTGCCAACCCAGGTTCAATCCCTGGGTTGGGAAGATCCCCTGGAGAAAGGCATGGCAACCAACTCCAGTATTTGTGCCTGGAGAATCCCATGGACAGAGGAACCTGGTGGGCTACAGTCCACAGGGTTGCACAGGGTTGGACACGACTGAAGTGACTTAGGACGAATGCACACAACCCTAACAGTGAACTATCTAGATTTATTGCTATGAAGGTACTTTGAGCATTTTATCCGTAGAGTAACAGGTGAAAATCCATTGATCAAAATCTTTCTTTATATACATTCTTTAGTCTGGATTATTATTTTTTACCTTTTTCTTGTTTTTCGTTTCTTTGACCACACTGTGCAGCATATGGGATCTTAGTTCCCGAGCAGGGACTGAACCCGCACCCCTTGCATTGGAAGTTCGGAGTCTTAACCCCTAAACCACCAGGGAAGTCCCTTCAGTCTGAATTGTCTTGAAAAAAATGGATTCCATGAGATTTCTACCCCCATGTAGAGGCCAGGTGAATCTAAGCTGGTTGTTTCACTGAATTCTTTGAAACATTAAGACAGGTAGTTCTTTGGGTGAGCAGGAGGGAAATGGGGAATGATTGCTATGTTCTCAAATTGATTATGGTGATGGTTGTTCAGCTCTGAATATATTAAAAATGACTGAACTGTGCATTTTGAATGGGTGACTTATATACTATGCATATTATATAGCAATATATATATATATATATATATATATTTTTTTTTTTTTTGAGTCAGAATCACCAAATCAATGGACATGAATTTAAGTAAACTCCGGGAGTTGGTGATGGACAGGGAGGCCTGGCATGCTTCAGTCCATGGGGTTGCAAAGAGTTGGACACGACTAAGCAACTGAACTGAATAGATATATATATATATGTGTTTTCTTTTTAAGCCAGTAATTATGTCATCTCCTCCAAGGGGATCTAAAAATTGCTAATACCAGAATCTTGTGAAGGCTCCTGCCTTTATTCACATTTGTCTGCCTGACGGAGAACTCTCTTCCATTCCCACTTTGAGCCTCACCATCGCCATAGTCTCCAGAAGACCTAATTCTTCATAAATTCTGAAATGCAGGAACTGTATCTTTGCTACTTAATGCAATGTAGAGATTTCCATTAATCCTGTGAGCTCTTTGAAGCAGGAGAACATCTACTTCTACACAAGGTGTTACCCACAAAATAGGTCCATTGTTTCACTCACTCATCCAAAAATGTTCACTATAAATCAATGAAATGATCAAACCTCTTGACTTATGGGGGAACTTGGGCCTAACTCTTCATCCTTCCATTCCTTCTTCATTCAGCAGCCTGGTACTTGATGGGTTTAGGCTCCCAGTGTCACCAACCATTATGATCTATGACTGGAAGCCACACAACAGCATGCACCATCCCAGGTGTAGATGTACTGTGGCCTTGTTTCTACTTGCCTCTCAATATATTCCATTTATTATTAAGCCACAAAAACACATTGAACCAATGTTTTCACAGAATATTCTATAGTACTCTCCACATTACTTTCTTGAGTAGCAAAACTAAATAGATAATCCTCTGTCTCACAATGCCCAACACTCCACTCCATCACTTTCTTTTTTGACCATGCTGTGCAAGTTGCAGGATCTTAGTTCCTGAACCAGAATTGAACCAGGACCCTCGGCAGTGAAAGTGCAGAGTCCTAACCACTGGATGCCAGGAAATTCTCCACTTCACCACTTTGAAATCTCCATTTGGGATCCACTCATCCCACCTGGTAAGCTTTCTGGATAGTGGTACTCTGGCGGTAAACTAGAAGATGTCACAAGATACACAGTCTTCTGGGTTATTTGTATTATCAACCCCAGGGGGTCCAAAACTCTATAGCTTACATTCCTCGCTTCAGAATGACCATTTATTTCTATCCTCCATATTTTCTATCTTCAGGTCAGTATCCTCTCAAGTACAATTTTTGAAAAATCATTTTCAAGTGATTTTTAAACTTTTAGTCTGACCACTTGTTACTTCTCATTATGCTGCTGACAAGTCAAAAAACTCTGGTGATCAGAAACGCTATTGATCCTTCAAGGTCCTTCTGAAGTGTTCTGGGATCCTACCCTTTTGCAGAGCTTCCACCAACTTGCCTAATAAAGGATGCATTCCCACTTTGCATTTCCCTGGGCTTTCAGGTTTATTGAAGATATATTGGCATTTGGCCAGTCCTCTGGCACAGTACCCTTTGTAATGGATGGTTACATGTATCTCTCAGTAGTGTCATAATTAATAACGTACTTTCAAAACTCTTGGGTGGATTCCATCCTAGTTCAGTGAGATAGCTGGTTTCTTTAGGTTCATTTAGATCTAAAACACCCCTTTACCTAGCAGATATGGCCTGGCTGAAACAATTTAAAGAGGACAGAATAACCCATTCTATTCATTTGGACTTCAATTTTTCTTTAACCTCCCTTTCCATGAAAGCTTTCCTTTTAGTCTCTGTTACTCAGTCCTTAGTATCTAGGTCTTTCCCAAGTGTTCTTGTTTCAAGTCCTCAAAGCTCTAATGAAACCTCTGTTCAGCTCCCATACTCACCCGATCACGTCCACCCTTAGCCAGTGTGACATTGGCAACAGGGAAGGAGCAGAGTAAGGAGGTGGAGGATTCGCAGTCCGTCCTAAATGAGAATGAGGAGGACACTCTGCTAAGTTATAGTCTGTCTTACTTATCCACACATCTCCTGGGCCCCTGGGACTCCCTTTCCTGTCCCCCATCCTTTCTGTTATAGAGAGAGAGATGGAGAAGTGCAGCCAGGAGATTCAAGACACTAGAACGAGTGTTTTAAATTCTCTCCCTGCTACTTATGTTTATTTCTTCTCATGAAGATAGACATTCTTAAATGGAAACCTATGGACACTTAGTTGAATAGTTTCAGACTTAAGTGTTTCTAAAGACTTCCTTGGGAAGCTGATACAAATGCAGGTTCCTAAAAAAAATAAAACAGATTCCTGGGTACCACCCCTCTAGATTCTGATTCCAGAGTTCTGATATGGGACCTAGTTCGAGAAAACTCCTCCAAAGGGACTCACAGATGATCTTTAAAAAGGCTCACAAACCCTTCCAATTGTGGGCAAAATTGCACATGGGCATGTATCAATAAGTAGGTTCTTATGACAGGAAGGGCCAGAGCTTTCATGAGATCCATGCCTCCTAAAAGTTTAAGCAGCTCTGCCTTAGAAATTATGGCTCATGACCAGGGATTCAGGACATGGGAAGAATTAAAAAAAAACCAAACTTTGGACTATTGATAATAGTCTCCTTATCAGCACCTCTTGACTGGTCCTGTAGTTACTTTTAAAAGGGGAGAGAATTTGGCAGGATCTGTAAAATGGGAACGAACTGAGGATTCAGACAAGAAGCAGGACTCTGGAAGTTTATGAACCCAGACACCCCCTTGTTTTCTTAAGCTCTATTGCAGCAGACGATCAGGAGTGGGAAGAAGCAATGTGAAAGGCAAATACAGCTTTCCTCATATCTTCTCTGCTGAAGGCCAGATTAGTCCTGAGATGACTCGAGAGGTTGGGTTAGCTCAAAAGTCTACAGTAGGCCTTAGAGAGGTCTGATTCAGCCTAAACTGAGCTGACTCTCATAATGGTAGTCTTCTAGGAGAGGGCTTTTTTTGTTTTTTCAAACCAGATTTCAGTAACCAGAGACAGGACTACCAGCCCAGACCTACCCCGACCTTGGGCTATCAATCAATATAAGTGCACTAGGGCCAAGCGTCGTCCTCTGTGAATAAGAGGGTTGACCTCAATAAGCGCCAACGGTGCCTGCAGCAATTCTCTCACAGGGTTCCTCTACTCTGATGGAAGACCCTTCTCACCTGTAGTGGAAATGCACAGGGCTGAGGTGGCTGACTGTCGGCATGTAGGAATAGTAGAAGGAGCCATAGAGGAAGACAGACACCCAGAGCAGGAGGAGGATGGTACAGAAGAACACTCCAAACTGCAGCAGCAGCTTTCGGGCACGGCCTGCCATGACCTGGCCCATCTCCTGGGCCCACAGTAAGGCAGGTACTGGTGGGTCATTGACCATGACGGGGAGTGCAGGGGGTCTGGCCCCGGGTTCAGGCTTTGGGTTCCTAGGTGCTTTGCCACCTGGACGCCACTCCTGGCCATGGGATGAAGCAGCTGGTGGTTCCTGCAAAAGACCGAGAAGGGGAAAGAATGGCTCATTTCACGGGAGAGGTGAGGACAAAAAGGACACGCGGACCAGAAAGGCTTTGAGGAACCAGACACAGCAAGACATAGCAAAGCCTTTGTTTCATGTGGCTTTTCTCCAACTGACTGTGTTTCTCGCCCAATTATCCGTTCCCTTCCTCCAGAGGCTTTCTCGACACCCCCCTGTGCCAGACAGAGTCCCTCAGCTGAACCCATCTTCGGGTCACCTGATTCTAGGACAGGCCGCTTTGATGGTCTTTCACAGCAACATATTACATACAAAGGGTGAACGTCTTAAAATTCTTCTAAGGTGGGTTTATACACACAATTCCACACTGCGAGGTGGCTGCACGGAAAGAATTCGCGACTTGCCTAAAGTCGCACAGCCGGACTCAAAGCCAGCAGCCCCAGCGCAGCCACTATTGCCTCCCGAGTTGCTTCTATCTTCGCTCCCAGACAAGACCGCGCCCCACGCCGGGCAGGGCGTCCGGCGGCCAGGGGCCGCTCCCCGCCAAACCCCTACGGTTCGGTGACGGGCGCGGCACCGGTTGCGCGGTGCCCACGCAACCGCACCACCATAGAAACCATACAACCCGCAGCGGCAGCTCCGCAGACTCACCAGCCGCGCGCTGCCAGGGCAACGGCGAGAAGTCACTTCCGCCTCCCAGGGAAGTTCCGCCCCCTTCCGCCGGCCGCCTCTGTAGCGCAGGGGAGCCGGGCTCGTCCGGGGCAGGGCCCTGCGTAGGGGGCGGGGCCCTGCGTAGGGGGCGGGGCCTTCCAGGCGGCCAGGTTCCTACCTCCGAGCGCCCGGCACTCTCCCTCCCTGTGGTCCGTCACCCCCTCCCCCTTTGATAACCAAAACCAAAGTGGCTAGGCATATCCCTCCAGGCTCGAAGATATGCTCCAGGAAATGCTATGAATCAGCAGCATCCCTCTCAGCCAGCCCCTCGAGGCCGCAATCGCGGCACTCCGCCTACACCTTCACTATCAAGTCATTTAACCCCCAAAATGGGGAGAGGCGGGCGTCCAACAGGCGCTGATTTTTATTGCGCACATCTCCTTGGACCGGTGGGCTTCCAAGGCAGAGAGCATTCACCCCGGGAACGTAGCAATCTGCGAGTACCTGGGAATTTTGCGTGATGCGCCGGCGGGCTGGCTGGCCCCTATACACAAGAGTGGTAGCATTTCAGGCCCGTGATTTGCCTCCAGCTTTAAAGACGCGTCATCGACCTCCTCCGACCCTAACCAGACTTTTTCTCTGAGTTCCCACACCGCATTATCTAGACTAGGTCTTGGCGGGTGGCACTTTCTATTTTGTGTCTATTCACCCCAAACAAGATCCCTCAGAGGTAAGGTCAGTGTTGCGCACATCTTTGCACTCGCCACAGCACCACGCACAACGCTGCAGACGTAAGAGGCAATCTCTCAAACACACACACACACACACACACACACACACACACACACACACGCATCCAGGAAGCCCATCTATTTCCAGAAACACCCACCGACTCTCCCCTACCTCTTCCTTGTCGGATTCTTTGATCTGGTCTCTGCATGCCTCTTTTTCCTTAGCTTCTCCTTCTTCTCTTTGGTCTGCCATTTCTTCAGACATCTTTCTGATGGACCTTGCTGCCCTTGGATGTTCCACTTGTAGCTAGAACGTTAAGTGGTGATCTAGAAGCTGAAACCTGTAGCTCATCACATTTTCCTGAATATGGGGAATGGAGGGTCCCTGGAAGAGAAACGAAGATTGAGGTGCTAAATGCTGTGTCAGAGTAGAGGGAGGAGGGATGGAGGGGGCGACTGCCCAGCTGATGTCAGAATTTCAAATGAGCAGGGTCTCACGCAGTCTGTACTGACTTCACTGCAGGGGCTGTCACAGGTCCAGACCACCCCATTTGAGGGGGGGTGTCTGCCTGGGACTCCGCTACTTCCAGCTCCTTTGGGGAGGGCTCTAGCCCAGTCTCTGGATGCCTGCATTGGGGAAGGGCAGGCAGTGAGACATTAACAGTGGGGGTGTGCACAGGGGCTGCAGGCAGCACCAGGCTCCCCCACTGGCCAGACAGTTGGTATATGCCAGGATCTGAGCTGCTCCTTCTAGCATCCTTCATCCTCCAGGTATCAGCCAGTGCTGGAGCTGCAAAAACAGGGACCAGCCCTCCACTGGCCTCTGACCTGACCCTCCCCAGTGGCCTTCTCTGTATTAGCTGCTTCTGCTGCTGCGTCAGATACTCTCAGCTGCAACTCCCTGCAAGGTGGGGCACCCATCTCAGGCAGGTTTTGGTGCACCCCACTGATCAGATTCCCCAGGACTGTCGCTGGCTGTGGCCTCAGGTGAGTAGGGAGCATCCCGCTTTTCTCCCTTTGGGGCTCAAGAGGGCAGGTGGGGGTTATGTGCCCTCCTCATTAGGGCGGGGCTCTTTCTAGTTGTGGTTTTCAGAGCTGAGAACACAGATAGCTTGAGGGCTGTAACGCCTTCAGTCATTCATATGTTTAATGATCTGTAGCCCAGGCCTTGTAGGAGTTTGAGAGCATCTCATTCCACTTCTCTGTTTCCTTAGCTGAGGAACGGGGGAGGTGGGAAAGGCCAGGGAGGTTGGGGATAAGAGGGGAGTAAAATATTAGGGCATATGACCCAGCCTTGCAGTGGTTGATGAGGCGTAATGGGGGAAGGAGGCCTTCAGCTGAGATTGTGCAGGGCCCCCTAGCACGCTCTGAGCTGTCTCTTTTCTTCAGGATGAAAGGGGAGACCCCTGTGAACAGCACTATGAGTATTGGGCAAGCCCGCAAGATGGTGGAACAGCTTAAGATTGAAGCCAGCTTGTGCCGGATAAAGGTGGGTGGGGCCCTGGATCCCATTAGTTGGCAGGCTGTACCTAGGTGCCCAACTGACTCCTTGAGATCATGGGAGGAGTTTTGGCATCTGTAAGGAAAGCTGGCTCCAGGTCTCTGTGGGTGATGAGGGAAGAGAAGACTGTCTTAAGGAGTCCTAAAGATGGCAAAAGATAATCTATTTGGGGAAGGAGGCTGCAGCCCCCTTCAGGATTTCTGGGTAACAATTCCCCTCCTGGCTGTGCCCCAGGTGTCCAAGGCAGCAGCAGACCTGATGACTTATTGTGATGCCCACGCCTGTGAGGATCCCCTCATCACCCCTGTGCCCACTTCGGAGAACCCTTTCCGGGAGAAGAAATTCTTCTGTGCTCTCCTCTGAGCTGCCCTGTTCCTCTTCACAACTCTTCACCTTTACCTCTCCCGGGCCCTTCCTTATTTATGTCAGTAACTGTCGTGAGCCCCGCAGGATCCCTGCATCCCACCCCTAGCCCTTGCCCAACCCTGCGAGATTATCTGAAACCCACGCCCTCCCTCACCTGTCTGCCGACTCCATTTCCTCGCCCACTGTGGCAGACCCAATGCACCCTGTGACTCTGGGCACCCGTAGCTCCACCCACAGAAGGGCTGTCACACTCTGTCAGCGTCCCGCCGGTTTCCCCTCTGTGACCTGCTCAGACGATGGAGAGAGGGATGGGCTGGGTGCTTGCTCTCAGTCTCACCTTGGAGCTATTGGGAGGCTAAAGCCATGTGAAAAATAAAGTCATCCAGAGTCTCAGAGGACAGCTCCCGCGTTACCGTTCTTGGGGGGAGAGGCTCATCAGTCAATAGATTTGGTGGTGGGTGCGATAGGTAGAAAGGCTTGACATAACCAGGGAACAGAGCCAGTCAAAGCGCGTTAGACGTTCTCCAGCATCAGAGACCCGTCGGGTTAGAGGGGACAACGAGCAAGAGAAAGCGTCTCAAGTGGAAGAATTGTTACAAACAGGCACTCAGAGGCTACAGAGAGCACTCCTACACGTACACAAGAACGCAATGAAGACAAAGGAAAAAGAAAACAGGCCGAACCGGGTAAACTTAGGAAGGGATTCCCGAGGGAAGTCGAAGACACGAGGTACCCAGAGAGGGGAGGAGCTCAGTTCCAGTTCCTGAGGAGGGGCCGGTTTTGCCGCTAAGATGGCTGCGCCCACGGCGGGCCCCCCCCAAGATGGCCGCCGCCGTGGGGCAGCGCCAATACGGCGGCCGCACGTCACAGCGTCTCGCCGTACGGCGCTCCTCCGCTGGGCCCGTACTCAAAATGGCGGCCCCAGGCTTCCAGAGGGCTCAATATGGTCCCTTCCGTGCTCCTCTGTCTCAAAATGGCTGCCTGTGTCCTCGCCAACTCGATACCCATTTCTCTCCAACCCGGAGGCTGGACGCCGACGTCCACCCGATCCAGGTGAAGGCACACGGGCGGCTATAACCAAGGATCTTGGGACCAGGGAACCCCAGCAAGCACGCCGACACAGTAGGCGCCGGCCGCGTGGATCTTATGAGAATCGAGGTCCCTACAGTTTGCCTAGTGGAAGCTCAAGTGTGAGGACAATTCCCGCGCCGTTCGGCCCGGGGGTGCTGTTCCTTGGTTGTCTCTCGTTCTCCCTAGGAGTTGGATAAGCTCTTAAATTATTCAGTTTTGGCTTCCTGGTAGAACTGGGGCTTGCTCTTCTCCCACTTCCCATTCAGGCCCATTCTGTCACATCCTCTAGTCCCCGCCCCTGGTTCGCTTACCACCCCTCGCAGTGGTCCAGCCAGCAAGCTGTCCGGCCAGAGGCTTGTCTCTCGAGCGCCTCCTGGACTCAGCCTTGGAAGAGGTTTATAAAGCCCCAGAATACTTTTTTTCTAGCAGCCTTTTCCTGAAAGACATACGGAGGTGGGACCAAGGCCGAGGCAGAGAAGGTAGTAGTCTAAGGATGTCGGCTCCTCATGGATTAAGATTCCCCACCCCCCATTCAGGAATACCTCCTTCCTCGGGGAAAGCCTAGATCAGCTCATGCTGTGTCCTGAGATACACTTAGGGGTAGGAGCTGCTTTGCAGTAGGCGTGGGTGACCTATATTAGAGAAAGCGTATCACCCCCAGCTTCCTCACACCTTCACACAAGACAAGCACGGGGAGAATAGAGAGGAAACCAAGGGAATAACTTAGTTTCCCGTGGATGTCTCCACAGGCTACAGGCGTGCCCAGTGAACCTGGGGAGCTGCTGATGAACTCCTGAGCCCTAATAGGCCCTGAAAATATTTAATTCCCTCATCCTAGAGAGAAAGAAAAGAGAAAGTAACCTGGTCTCCCTCCTGAAGTGGGCACCTACCCAGATTCTGCTCAGGAACCTGCTTAGTTCTTGTGCTGTGCTTAGTGGCTCAGTCGTGTCCAACTCTTTGTGACTCTGTGGTCTGCAGCCCACCAGGCTCCTCTGTCCATGGAGATTCTCCAGGCAAGAATGTTGGAGTGGGTTGCCAGTGCCTCTTGCAGGGGATCTCCCTAAGCCAAGGATAGAACCCAGGTCTCCTGCATTGCAGGATTCTTTACCATCTGAGCCAACAGGGAAGCCCACTTAGTTCTTAGTGACTGTTGCAAAACTCCTCGAAGGCACAAGTTTAATCTCTGCATCCTGTCAGTGCCTGGCATATAGCAGGCATTTAAATTTGATTGTACTATACATGCTTAAGTGGCAAGCAGGGCATAAAACAATGTTTCTCTTTTCCTGTTATCACAGTATTGGGCAAATTCCAGAAGAGAAAATGAAAATTTCCACATCTGCTCAGACTTCATAAAAAGTCAGGACTACTTCAAAAATGTAATCTTAATGTTTTTTGTTGTTTTTTTTTCAAAGCAGCCTCTGCTCAATTTTTCTACATACTCAATTTTTGTACTCATCAGATTAGAGGTGAATGTCTACAGCCCTAGTTAGGGAAAAGGTGGAGGTGGGGGTGATTAGAGGTTACTAGAGATAAGGCATAAGCTATAAATAACCACTTAAAATGAGTAGCTATAACACTGAGTAACTTTAAGCATCCTAGAGAATGGGCTTACTCTGAGATCAAGGATAACCTTTGGGATCCGAAGCTGTAAGCCTATAGGGTGAGAATGTGTCATGTCCAAAGGGAGGCGTTACAGCAGTAACTGTATCATCACTACTTCAAAACCCTACATGTCATAAGCCTGTGGTATCCTAGCCTTAGTAAGTCCCTGACCATTTATTAGAAATTACAATCAAGGTCAGTTCCATGCTAGTGACACAAATGCTTTTGTCAGTTAGTTACCGTCTCATTCTACAAATTCACTAGGAAAGAATCCCCATCAAATATCTTCTGCTGAATAAGTAGGCTCTTCCTTTTAAGTGGTAATTTGTTGTTTAGTCGCTGTCATGTCTGACTCTTTTCCACCCTGTGGATTGTAGTCCACCAGGCTCCTCTGCCCATGGGATTTCCCAGGCAAGAATACTAGAATGGGTTGCCATTTCCTTCTCCAGGCGATCTTCCAGACCCAGGGACTGAACCCACGCTTCCTGCATTGGCAGGCAGATTCTTCACCACTGAGCCACCAAGGCTTCCCTAAATGGTAATTACTCACAAATAAACTTACGTGGCCCCTAAATGGACAACCCTACATTTAACCTCACGCATTCAACTGGTTTTAGTATAGGCCAAATACACAGAAGTCATGAGTTGTAACTTATCTACACCAATGGTTCAATCTTTTAGTAAAAGCAAGCACCCAAGTAAGCCAACAAACCCTGAGTGAAGGTGTGGCTGGTTCCCCAGTCAAAGCATGGTAGAATGGGAAGGGAGCAGCAGGTCCGAAAAAGGAGAGCCACCTTTAGCTGGAACCCAGTACAGCTTAAGGAGCAGCATCAGACATAAGGAAAGCCCCCAATGACACACTCTACCCAGTCAGTGCAGCCAAAGAGAAGGTGAATTCATCCAAATGGTTATTTATTCTAAAACTGGTAGCTACCGTGCCTACATTTTTGCCAGAATGTTGTAATGAGAACAGGGGAGGAAAAAGTTACAGATGTAAACAATGACACAGTTACATTTCTTTAAAACGGTAAAACCCTTTTTTTACTGGCCACTTCCAAGAATGCTTTACAGGCTGTGCAAAAACATTTACAGGCTCCATGTGGTGGTTGTTTTTCTCACAAGCTTTTCCACCTACAACAACTACAACAGACGTCTGATAAAACACTAAACAAGTCTTCTAAGGAAAACAAGGCTAGGGATCCCTCCTGTTAATCCACATTACCCCCCTTAACATTGTTTTTTTTTTTTTTCATAATAAAAAGACAGACACAAACAAAACCCAGACATCTACTGTTGTTGCGAGTGATCTCTTGGACTAAACCGACAAGGACGTGGCAGTTTCACTCTCCACTCACCTAGAAAGAGCTTTTTATGAAAAGATGACTTTCCAGTGTCAAAAGTGAACAGCAAGTACTCCCCCCCCCAAAAAAAACCCAAAGCGGCTTAAATTCTGTCCTTCCCCCTCCCCGCCCTAGGGTCAAGCATCCCCAAACCGTGCTGTAGACTATAAAAAGATGCTATTTGCTGCAGGACTAAACATTTGAATAGGTCTGGCAGTTTCTGCCACACAGTCAATTTTGTTATGATCTTGCCCTAAGGGGAATCTCTTTGGGCTCCAGTTTTTATCTCCTTGCCCTGACACTATGAGCACTAAAGCTTTCTCAAACACTCCCCTTAATGGTAATAAAAAGTTAGTGGGTTACAGAAAACTTCAGGCAATCACTTCGCCCACTGCCACACACAAACCCACAGAAGAAGCAGGTGTCTGGAGAAAGAGAGGACATCACTGTAAGCAAGCAAACGTATTGCCTCCCAGCACCCCATTCCAGCCTCTGGGTCAGAGGTCCTGGTGGAACAGAAGGGTGTCCTAGACCGTTTAACTAGAGGGCCAGAACCAGGGCCTGTGCACCCTCCTGGGTACAGCAGTAACCGCGGGAGAGGGAGATCGGATCTCAGCATGAAATTTTCAACAGAGGACTGCCCAGGTAAGGAAGTGGAAGTGAAGTGTTTTCTAGCAGCACAACCTGGGACTCCCCTTGCCAGGAAGTGCAGCAATGTGAGGTGTTCACAGAGTAAACTCTTGGCTGACACAATGCTGAGCAAGAAGGTGAATGAAAACTGAAGCTCAGTATTCAAAGAGCATTCCCAGATCCCACCCATATTCTTGAACAAGCGACCTGAAGCCGTCAGTCAAGACCTAGGGGGGTGTTGGTAAAGTTACTACCCAACTGAAGTGTCTTGGCTAGATGCCTCTCTGGGCCACGCAGGGAGGATACCCCAGGAGGAATCCTGTTGCCACAAGTCGGGAAGGGGTGCTCCTGTGCATGCACACGCTCACATTCACGCTCTTCCCACGTTCTGGCAGCCCCACTGAGCTGCCTCCCACCCCCCGACCCTCCCCTTTTCTATTCACTCTACCTGTGTATCAAAAAAGCCAGCAGGGCCCTGGCCCTCCACGCTGTATAAAATAGTCGCTATTCTCAGCACCTGGGCCCAGCAGCCCACACCACAGGATTCACCTATATACATATCCTGCTGCAGTGAAAAGAATCCTGCTTCGTTTCTGTGTGAGCTGAAACCCTGAGAAACGTTCTTTCTCTGAACTAGAAGAGGACAGATTCTCTAACAGAGATGATTTCAGAGACTTCCCGCCTGTCTCAGCCTTGGAAGACAAGAGAGCAGAGACCGGCAGATAACCATCTTCAGACTGAGGGCTGCAATCCCAACTCTTCTCCCAGATTTTATGGAAATCCATAAACAGGTAGAGAGAGGCTACAAACTATTCTTCTCTCCAGTCACCCACAGTCGCCATGCCTCCTTGGCCTGGGGATCCTATATAATAGAACCGCCCAATTGGTAGCTGCCAGGCCTCGGCCAAACAGCACAGAGGCACAGGCTTGTGGAGATAGGGACACTATGGCCTCCCAGCCCACCGGACCAGATCTCCCGAGAGGGAAAGGTCGGTAAAGAAAGTACAAACGGTTAGTTGGTGCAAGTGATTGATAAGAGCCAATCGTTTATTTTCACTGCCCCAGTCACAAGCTCGCCCTCTGCCCCGCTCCTGCCTGCTATGGAGAGTGGGCACCCTCGAACGCTTCCCACCCTCTCCGCATCACCTCACCATCACTCTCCCTTACTCGGCTGCCAGTCCAGCTGCCTTAGAATGTCAGAAGGGTGACATTTTCAGTTCTTTTCCTGTCCGACTGCAGGGTATATAGGACAGGCAGCCCTAAGTGCTGCTTTCTGAGCAAATGTTTTTTTTTTTGATTACAAATATCTAACTAGGTTTGAAATGTTTTATAGAATAAGACAATATTCTTTTCAACAAACTTTAAAAAAAATGTACAGTTTTGTTTGTTTCCACCTCCCCCCTCCCCCCCCCCTGCTTGCGCGCCCTCCCCCCACCGCCCCTCCCCGGCAGCTCAGCCCCACCCCGACAGCCCCTGTTTTCCTTGGTTGTGTTTTGGGGGGTGCTTGGCACCCCCAGAGATTCAGCTTCGTGGCTGACAGGCGACAATGGCAGGGGCTTCACCGATACCCCTGGTAACCGTAGTAGTTCCTGTAGTATCGGTCTCTGTCCTGGGGATGGTGGTAGTAGTAATTCTGCCACTAGAAGAGAGGGGAGACCCTGTCACGTGGAGCCACCGCGGGCTGAGGACGGAGAGGCATGACACTCCTCCCTCTGGTCCTGCCCGCCCCTGCGTCTCTCTATTCCCAGACGATACTTACATCCCGATTATACTGTCTGTAATAGTCTCTGTATCTGTTGTACTCATAATCTCGCCCATAGAATCGATCATAGTCTCCCCTGTATCGATCGTAGAAATTACGGTAACCCTGAGAAAAGGACAAAGAGAAGGAGTGAAGACGCGTGCGTCTGCAGCATCACAATCCACTGCTATCCCCCATCTTAAATGAGACACATCTTCGCTTGGTATTATACACAGGCTTAATCTTCCCAGGATAAATTCTGCCAGACGAACAAATTAAACGGGCAAATCCCTAAGCCCTGAGAAAACAGCCCAAACCACTCTGCTCCCCAAAGCCAATAGGAATGGCTGTCACGGCCCAGAGGGAGGAGCAGAAGGAGAGCTGCACTCACCCCTCTGTTTCCAGACTGCCCCCAGCACTGCTGCCCGTAGGCCCGGTTGTCGTAGCCTCGGCGCTGCCCGCCCACTGGAAGAGAAACGGAGAGCGCGCTCAGACAGCTGGCATGGGGTCCTGGCTCCACATCTGAGTGGAAATCAAAAAGTCGGAGCCAAAGCCAATTCTGGGGGAATAGGAGGCCTGCTTCTGTCAGGCTCACACAATGTTAATTAAAGCACCAGCCAGGATCTTTTAAAAAGTCTGAGGGGGGAAGGCAGAGGAATAGAAACATAAGAAAAACTAAGCCACCTTGGTTTCACTTTTTGAAGCTCCCCAATTCCTGCAAAACATTTAAGATGGCAAAAGGACACATGGCAGAGTTAGAAACCCGAGCGAAACTGCCATTCATAGAGCTGCAAAATTTCAGCCCTGGAAGGGATCTTGGGTATCACACAACCCAAACCCATTTCATACAAATGAACGAAGTCTAAATGTCAAGCTCTTCAGAGGCAGGAACTGTTGGTATTCCCAGGGCCTAGCAGATAGCAAGCACTCAAAAATTATTTTGCTGACTTACACTTAAAATTACACATACATACACACATGTGAATGCACACTGTGGGAGAGGGATCGAGGGGGTTAACTGACAAAACTAGATAACTGAGAGAGGAAATTAATTCCACTAATAAGCTAACTTACTTCATAACCCCCCAAATTACTAAATAATGCATTTACTTTCTGATCTCCATAGCTGGGTTGACCCAGTAGACAAAGAAAAAAAGAATCCTGCACAAATCCTTCAGATAAACTACAATAGTGAAGGGGGAATGCATATGTAAAAGTGAAAACTAGATAAATGAGCAGGCTCAACCACCGCTCTTCAAGGAAACAAATACTTTTGTTGAAAAACAACTACTTTTTGTTTCAAGATTATGGGAAAAGCACAAGAAGTTAGGAGTAAAGGACACAGGAAGAAATAAGCTCCATAAGGGGATGTCCTTAACCTTGGTGACCCAGTGTAGCTGTCCGGCGGTTCCGTGTGGGCCCAGCCACACTCAGCACAGGGAGCAGACTGGCCAGGCCCGGGACTTACCATAGCCTTGGCCTCGGCTTCGGTTCTGCCGGTTACGCTTGTTGCGGTTGTTGCGGCGGTTTGTCCGCTTCTCAGAGGGGGGCAGCAGCTTCCTTGCCTCCTCCTTGTATTTAGTGACAATGGGCTGAGCTTCCTCCTTCTCCAGCTCCCCATATGTCACCTCATCCATATAGTCGCATTTTTCAGGCAGAGAGAAGTTGGCTATAAGAGTAAGAGAGAAGCTCTGTGGGCCTCCAAGTGCAAAAACGGGTAATCTGTCATAATGAAAACCCCACTACAGGAAGAGCAGGATTTTCCAAGCTCATCCATAAAGGCACAAGAATGTGCTGGGTTCACTCGACAAGGTCTTGCTAACTGCAACAGCCCCAGGCAGAGGGCTGCCTGCAAACTGAAGATTTACAAGTTCTCAAGTGATCCATAATAAACTAAGAGTGAACTGGGTTAAGGTTTCTTATCAGGACAGAAGCAGGCAGCCAGAGGGTAAAAGTAACTGAGAAAGTTCTGGTGTAGTTAGATAAGAATACACTATTAAAAGAGACTCAAGAAAAAACTGACCCAAGCCTAAAGGCACTTATTCATCTATCTGAGGAGAACAGGAAGCAAGAGTACAGGGGTCTCACTAACCACCTGTGTAGGATGGGCCAGCATCCTCGTCCTAGGATGGACTAGTCTCTGGACATCAAGTTCAGAGGCTGAGTCCCAGTGGAATTCACTTCAATGAGGTGCTCCTGATTGTTAAGTGAATCCAATTAGCCCTTAGTTTCATAAAATTGAACTAAATTCCTCTGAGTGCCCCCAAATCAGTTATGGACTGGTCTAATTCATTCTGAGTAAACTTGAGCTCTTCAGGGTGAAACCAGCTCCCACACCCAGGCATTATCAGAATTCAAAGAGCCAATAGCTGACTGCTCTAGTGGGATGCCAGGAGCTGAAGGCAGCATGGGGAAAAACCAAACTCAGAGGTGAACAGCAGAACTCCAAATCAATCAAGAAGGTTTAATGTTGCCTTCCAAGGAACCTTGCTATAAGGCACATACCACAAATCCACACCAACAAACAACAAAAGTAAAAAGCAAGCCTAACGTGGTACAGAAATCAAAACACACTGCTGAGATCATTCACTCCAACCACCACCTCCTCCATCTGAACCCGCAGAACATCCCATCTCTAGGATATAAATTCGGTGAAGGCAGAGCTTCATTTCATTCATTCTTTCCCTAAGTCTAAAACTGTACTGGACAAATAGCAGACGCTCCTAAGTATTTACTGAATGAATAACTGACTCACTGAAGCCTCTGCCTTGAGTTTTGATTATCCTGTGGCCTATCACCATTTATTTATTTATTTTTGGTATTTTATCAGAATGAATCAAGGAGTTATTGCTTCACCATTCATTCTGCTCATTCGTTATTCCACAAGTGATCACACTCATTAATTTATTCCTCAGATTTATACTTTACACATGTGAAGAATCCTCCAGGTGCTAAGAGGCCCTAGGGAGGTGTGCATGGACCAAGGCCAGGATCTCTAACTTGTAGAGGTTAGCCCACCTTTCATCTCCAGCATTATAGACTCAGGCACATCATCTCCCTCCACTTCCTTCCTCAGCTCCAGCCTCTTCTTCCAGTCCTCCTCATTAGGGACAACCACCACCACTTTCCGGGAGAAAGTCTTAAACAGTAACAGCTTCCGCCGTTGGCCAGAGTTGTACACATTACACTAGGGACAGGAGAAGTAATAGATGTTTTAGGAGTAAAAGTTAAATTCAACCAACACTTACTGAGAATCCTTCACAAGTGAGGCACTAGATTAGAGGACTTATTTATACAGTCTCTGAATTCTTCAAAAGCTACATGATGTTTTCCTGTTTTACCCAACATGAAACTTGAGAGTCAGAGAGACCAAGACTTGTCCAAGGTCACAAACCTAGTAAGTGGTGGAGTCATGAATCCAAAGCTACAACACTCTATCACCTCAATAATGTTTTACAGCCTGGGTCCAAATACTCTGTTAAAAACACTGAGAAGTGTATCTCTCAATTCAAAAGAACATTACAACCATAATTCTTGGTTATAACCGGGTAACCTGATTCTGTTCCTTAATTCAGTCTTTATATATGCACCTTATTTTGACTCTGAGCAATTTTATCAGATTAAATGGATACCAAATTTTTGGACATATTGTTAAGTTAGATTTCTTCTGAATTTTTGAGCAATACCTGATCAAGAATGAAGTTCCTCTTTGTCCGGGAAGCAATCTGGACCAGCTTACTAAGGCACTGGGAGGCTTGCTGAACTAAAAGGTCTCGGCTTTTGGGATCCATCTCTGGCTCCTCGAGCCCCTTCATCTGATGAGTTTAAGAGGAAGAGAAACACAAGAAATTACCAAGTAAGTTAAAGCCCAAGAGTCACTGGTAAATGCCACCAATGCCACCACATTGGTTCACTGCCATTCCTTAGTGCTGTGAATGCTGTCCATTTCCTACAGGACTCATTTCCAGTCTCAATCTGGAGATACCTGAAACACCCCATGCTTCACCAGCTTTCAGAAATCTGGTAACACAGCAAAGGAAAAGAAAACAAAAAAACAAAAATTCATTTATTTGTGGGGCCCCTAATCTCAAGACACCTGAAAGACCCCACTCTGTTGGGAAAAGATTATATAAGTTTCTTTGTATTTAAAAGCGAACACCAGAGTGATTTATCCCCTCCCACCAACTCACCCTCATTTGATTGAGCACAGTCTCAGCTCCCAGGACATTGTATCTTTTCTCGGGGTTTTCTTTTGCATATTTCAGTGCCCACTGGGTCTTTCCAGATCCAGGGAGTCCCACCATCAGAATCACCTGCAAGTGAACAGAATCAGGAATGCTATAAAAACAAACAAACAAACCTGAGGGTCATGTTTACAAAGCCCAACTTAAGAACATCCCCCCCAGTTCCCAGTTGGGCAAAGTTTGAGCAGAAAAGTAACCAACTGAGCATGAGCACAAAGGCTCTGCACACTCTCTGGCATACCTCACACTCCTCTATGGTCTTGGGAGGGACTGCAGTGCGCACGCGCTCCTCAACAGGCACAGCATGGATGAACACAAACTCTTCTGGTGGTGGGAAGAAGGGCTCCTCCTTCTGACCAAAATTTAATTCTACAACACAATTTTTGCAGAGGACATGGGGTAGGAGGGCCCGATCTGCTAGGGATTCCTTGCTGATACGGAATGCCACACCGAGGTCTTCTCCATTCTTGGAAAAGGAAAGTTCTACTTCTTCAGCCTCAAAATTCTACAACAAAATACAAGAGCATTTATGGGCACACAGGGCTTGCAGTTAATTAATCTCACAACTGAATCTTTTTTCCCCCCTATTTCAACTGCTACACAACTATGCAAGCAATGCATCACTGTAAGAGAAGCAGCTGGCAGTAAGCAAAAGGATCTCCAGTGCCCTCCATCCACTCCTTGCTACAAATCCACAACTTTCAGGAGCACTTACAGCAAAGCAGCCAATGACATCATTCTCCCCAAAAGTCTGGCCAAATTCCTCAAACTGCCCATTCTCTGCCTTGAGTCCTCGCCCATCGAAACCATAAGAGAATTCATCCTCACCTAGAAAAATCAGCAAATTAGTTACACTCAAACTTCCCACAGAGCAGCAAACACAAACATGATTAAGTTAAAGATAACTTTACCAAGCTGTGGACGGGAAAAATCAACAGACCATCCAACTCGAAGAAGAGAAACCTCTGTGCAGCCTTCTTTCATTGGGAGATTCTGGGTTACCTGGCCAAGTCAGAAAAGGAACTTTTCAGATATTCTGACCAATTCAAGCAAAGTCTGAGTTAGAAAGACAAAATTTTGATACAAACCAAAAACAACTATCATAACTCAGCATCAGAAAAACAACTGTCAATGAACGTAAACCAAAGTCATGAGGGTTAATTCCTTGGTTACTAGAGCTAAGGTCATCTTTCAAGCATGGTACCTTTCTCTAATAAAATACTGGTGGGTGCAAGTCCAGTATAGAGTAGTTTAATGACTAATTTAATAAATGAATGGTCCTAATGAGCTGTACACACTACCTTGGCCTCAAAGCAGACTTTCCCCTTTGTTATTCCATAAGTACTTCTGGCCCCAGACCAAAGGGTAGGGAACTTCTCTGAGAAAAGTGGCTGTCCTCCATAGCGGTCTTTGCTGACTTGAAAATGGAGATCCGAGGTATCTGTTAAGAAAGAAGCAACCTTTTTAATCCAACAGGCAACATTTTAAGCCTTCAAAAGAACGCAAATGTACCCAGTTCTCAAGAATGGATACAAAGTCTAAATCTCTTAAAAGCTGCAGGTCAGGAAGTTTTTAATCCCCAAACCTCTTTCGATTGGTTTAAAACCCCAACCTGTCTGCCTTATACATACAGAGGTCCAGGTTCACAACTTTTGATTGGCTGAAAGCCCCAACCTATCCGCCTTATACATACACGTGTCCAGGTTCACAAGAGTGTGATCTTCTTCCTCATCTTTCACCTCTTCTTCTGGGGGTGGTGGAGACTTTGAGCTACAAGTATGAGAGAAAAGCAAATATAATGTAACCAAAGTCCTTTAATTCAAGAGGTGTCTGCATGACTTCATGTCTGTTAAACTACCAGTGAATATAAAATTCCAGCAGGAAGCTTCTTTCAGCAAATGAGAAAAGGACAACGGAAGCATTCAGAGTAGATTCGATCAAAGACTTAGGCCTATAAGAACCTATTCCGTTTTTAATCCACCCCTTTTTTCCAGACTCTCCAATCAATATCAGGTATGCCAAAATTGGAGCAGAGACTCCCTTCAATGAAAGGGACTGTTTCCCTCACCGGCTGTGGTAGGCCTCCTCTCGGAATTCATAGTAAGCTCGGCCATGTTCATCCTTCTCATCCCGCTGTCTCTTTACCCCCCGCCGCTCACCATCTGAGCCTGCTGGTTTTGACTTTTCACTATCTTGGTCATCTCCTACAAAAATGAGGGAAAGAAAATCAGCAGTTTTCATACTGGAGTGTAGAATAAGCTCAGAACCAACAGAAACTAAAGGACGACCTGCATATCTGTCTAGTCAGAAGAGCCAGGTTATTCCTGTAGAAAATACCCATCGAATGTTTTATTTCCAAAGATTATCTTTCTGTCATTGGATGGGATTATTTTTTAAAAAAGGACATGATGGGCTAATTACAGTCAAAAAGTAGATTAAAAGTTGGACAATTTTTGCATTCTAAATTTATCTGCTTAAATCAGGTCAAACTTGCAGATTTTCCCACTTACACGACATAAAAGAAACATGCCATAAGTTTTTTTAAAACTTCATAGCTTAACTTTGATTCTTTACTACCAGATTTGGGTTTAAGCTAGAGACTTAATATTTATTTTTCAACACTTTCCCACAGTGTTGTGTTACAGAAGCCTCATTTTCTTTCTTTCTTTTTTGAAGAGTTTGACTTTCCAGCTTTAAAATACTCAGCCATCCACAGCTTTACTTACATAGCAAATGAACTCTGGCACTTTATACAGAGCTGTTACCATAGATTTTTACTGAAACTTGCAAGAACAAGGCATTAAGTCACAAGAGAGCCATAAATAATACTGCATCTTTACCTCACATAGTTCGGGGCAGAAAGGTGTTGTCATATATTTAGTAACATTCTTTACAAGAGGAGCAAAAAAAAACAAAATAGAATTTTTCCTTGGACTTTTGTGGTTTGCAACACTAACACTAAAAGTTTTTAGTGATAATCTCTCTAAAGAAGTTCTTTATCTCTCAAGCTTTATTTACCTGCTCTTTGGGGGTACACATTTAAGACAAAGATTATGTAATGGGATTTTTGTTCTAGGACATAGCACAAGCTGCAAGTTGCATGTGACTGTTGTAGAATGGGTTCCAATTATACATCATACCCAGCAGGAGCCTAAGCACTGTATTATAAAAGGAACTAAAAGCAAGCCACTTCATAGTAAGAATGGGAAGCAGCTCTAGTTTTCCTCCCACTCTGACAGATAGTTATGGATCAGTTGTAACCATCCAATCACTTCAAAGGAAGAGAGGAAGGTCACTAACTCCCTGGGGCACCTCTATATATTCTCTTCCACAAGGTTATTCAGTGGACCCACCAACACCCCAATCATTTCAATTCAGGAAGTCAGGGACCCAAAATGTAAAAGGCTAACTAAGTCCACAGTAAACATACAAATTTGCCCATCTATATCCACTCAAATGAAAGATTAAAATTTAATCATAATTCAGGCAAGGTAAAACCCCTAGCCAAGTAACGTTAGCTAACTTATTCTAAAAGTTCTAGATTAAGATTTTCTCTTTCGTAGTTAACCATTAAACTTGACACCCTCACACTGCAAGCTGCTGAAGCAGAAGCTGCTGCAAGGTTAGATTTCCAGATTTTCGGTGTGGCTCAAACTCTAGTAATGAGCTTTTGATGGAGCGAACTCTTGACGAACTTAGCTTATTGCTTAATTTTATGGCGAAAAAGTAAACAGTCGGGTGGCCCAAAGGCCGAAGCCTCCAACAGTCGGTCTGGTTGTCCATGTAATCAACAATTCCTCAGTGCATTCTCGGTTTAGAAAAAAGATAACCAGCACCGCAGGAGGCTGCTCCAACAGGTAGCTCGTAAGCAGTTCGCCTGGGAAACCGCTTTATTTCCATTCACTACCACCAAGCAAGCCATCAAGTTAGGAAGGAACCTCCCTCCTGCAAAGAGTGGGGCTACCAGAGGTAGACAAACCCTCCAGAACGGAGCGAAGAGGACGAAAACCACCTCCCCTGGGGAGTCCCGGCAAACGGCGATGGGAACCGGGACCCCGCGGTGCAGGGCTCGGTGCTGGGTCAGGGACGCACCCGGCAGGTTGGAGCCCGGCTCCGCTGCCAGCTCCTCACCCTGTTCCTCTGCGGCCTTGTCACCCGGCGCCTCGGATCCCGGCGTCTCGTCCCCGCTCCGCTCCTCCGGTTCATCTTCCTCCCCCTTGCCGGTGTCCTGCTCTTCGCCACCGTTTACCCCACCTGACTCGGCTGTGGCCTCCTCCGCCGCTTTCTCGGAAGCATCGGGCTCCGCCTCGGGCTCCACGGCTGCCGCCTCCGGGGGCTCCGGCGGCGGCTGCGCGGCCTGGTCCGAGGCCTGGGCAGGGGGTGGCTCTTCGTCCTCGTCCTCAAGCAGCGCCTCCTCGTCCTCCTCCTCCTCCTCGTCCTCCTCCTCGTCCCCGCCCGGGCCGCCGCCCGACGCGGCCACAGGCCGAGGCTCCGCCTTGCAGGCCCCGCCGGGCCCGGCCCCGCCACCGCCGGCCTCGTCCTCGAGCATCTCAGCGTCCAGCGCCTCCTGCAGCCGCTGCGCCAGATCCACCTTGAGGCCGCGCGAGTCCAAGCCGCGCCGCTGCAGCTCCGACCGCAGCTCGGTCACTTTCAGCCGCTTCACCTCCATCGCCGCCGCCTCCTCCGCCTCCCGCCGCCTCCTCCCCTGCGAACCGTCGACCGAGCCCGACTGCGCAAGCGCCGCCTCCGCCTCACGCGCCAGCACGGAGCCCGCGCGAGCGAGCGCACGCACGCACGCACGCAGGCCGCGCGCTGCCGCCGCTACGTAGTGTTTAGTTCTCGCCCCTCCTCCCTCCTCCCGCCCCCTTTAGGCCCCCGGAGCCCAAAACAACGCCGCGGGGAGCTGCTTCCTCTCCAGCCGACCGTCGGCTCCCCTGCCGCGGGCCGGCGCGCGCCCCGGACGACGGCCTTCCCTCCGTTTACCTCCCGCCCCGCCTCACCCCCTGGGCCAATCGCCGGCGGCGGCTTCACGGCGCAGACGCGCCGGAGCCGGAGTCGGGGAAAGGCTGGCTCCGGCCCAAGTGCCTCGTCGCCCCGAGGCGTGTGCGTACCGCTCTCCGTACTTCCAGCCGGGGGTGCGCAGCCGCCTGGAGCTCCTTCGCCACACGCGCCTCCCAACGCGTCACCACCACCCCCGCCCCCAGTCCCGTCTGATCCGATCGTGTTGTCGTCGTAGAGCTTTTTCGCTAGTCTCTGTCCCCCAGTTTATACATACAGCCACTTCTTGAAGAAAAAAAAGCCAGAAAGGAAGAAAGGAGACTCTTGAAACGTGAACTCCTGCTGGCAATTGTCTTTCTGGTTAGTCAACAAAAGGACTTTCCAAACCCAAGGAATACAGTAACCCCAGCCCTCCTTTTCCCTCAAGCCTTCAAGTTCTACCCAGCAACACACACTCTGACCTCGCCTTATTGGCCAGCTTGAATCGTCACCTGCAATTCTGATTGGTCTTCTATGAGCTTGCAGATTTTTTTTTTTTTCAATTGGCTCGGCATCCAGGGGGATTCCCCCCTTCCCCTCGGGTTGGTCCGCAGGGGAGGCTAGAGAGGCGGGGTCGTGTCTGTGGGATTCCTTTTCCCAGGCCGCTTCTGATTGGGCGCGTGGTGCATTGCGCGCGACCCGTCAGACACCAAGCTCTTGGGAGGCTGGACCCTGCCCTCTCCGTGCTCCCGGTCTGTAAAACGAAGTGCGGCGAAGAGACTTCGGGGTTGGACTGTTGCAGGGGGGCGGGGAGCTGGCCGCTGGGCGTAAAGGGGCTTGCAGCTGGGCGGCGCTACGGCCGCATCACCATCGGCCTGTGGTTGGGGTGCAAGGACTGCGTTCACCTCGGTTCCCCAACTCCGGGCCCAGAAGTCAACAAATGCTGTTGAGTAAGTGCAAACAAAGAGCTGGGATGGAGGCAAGCCCCCTAAACCCTGTTTAGCAGTTGTTCCCGCCTACTCCCTTCCGCTTCCGAGTCAGGGAGGTGTGTCCGAACGAAAGGAGGAAACAAGAGCCGCTGGCGTTCAGACGCCGGCCACGATTCCTTAGTTACGGCCTTATAGTTTTCGTGGGTTTTTCTCACCCGGGAGTCGCCGCTTTGGGAAATCAATTAATCTCAGGCTTTGCTGTTCCCACATCTGTTTCCTGATCAGATGCTTGCACTTCCAGAGATTAAAAAGAAACTGCAGAGAAGAAAGGAAGGGGCTGTAGTAGAATCAAGCAGTAATTCCCTGAGAGGCCTCCTGGAGAAGGAGAATTTCCTTGTCTTTTTAAGTCAGCTGCCAAAATTGGTTGCTTCGCTCCTATTCCTAGAGCTTCGGTTGTTGTTTCACGTCCCAGTTCCTCAAGAGCACTAGGCGACAGAGTTATGGAGAAGCGCCTGCAGGATGCTCAGCTGTACAAGGAGAAAGGGAACCAGTGTTACCGGGAAGGGAAGTACCGGGATGCTGTAAGTGGGTACCATCGAGCTCTGCTGCAGCTGCGGGGTCTGGATCCAAGTCTGCCCTCCCCGATACCTAATCTGGGACCTCAGGGCCCCGCCCTCACACCTGAACAAGAAAACCTACTGCACACCACCCAGACAGATTGCTACAACAACCTGGCTGGTAAGAACGGCCGACGGGGGAGGGTAGAGTGTCAAGGCTGGTACATGAAAGTTTGAGAATATTGGGAAAAACACTGACGGCTCTTCTGTCCTTATCTAGTTATTCTACCATGGATTGCAATATACTTTCAATCTGTGGGGCTCTAACTGAGTTTCGGTGCTTCTCAGACTTCACTTGAAGAGTTTATTAAACAACTCCCTGAGCCTACCATGATTCCGATTTAATAGATCTGAGGTTTGTGAGTTGTGTGTACCAATTTGCGTTTCTATCAGACTCCCAGGTGATGGCTAATAGGTTTAAGGAATTTCCCACGACTTCTGGTGGCTCAGATGGTAGAGTCTGCCTGCAATATGGGAGACCTGGATTCAATCAGTGGGTCAGGGAGAGCACCTGGAAAAGGAAATGGCAACCCACCCCAGTATTCTTGCCTGAAAAATCCCATGGATGGAAGAGCCTGGAGGGCTGCAGTCCATGAGGTCGCAAAGAGTTGGACGCGACCGAGAAACTAACACACATAGAGAAAATACTGAACCTGATGCTGAGCTCAGTTTGTACACTGGTACCGAATCAAATCTCAGAGACAGAGTTTTGGGTGAGGTAGAAAAGAATAGTTCTATTGTTTTTGCCAGGCAAAAGGGAACACAGCAGGCTCCTACTCTCAAAACCATGAGTCCCCACCTGGGGAAGATACTGTGAGGTTTTATATTAATCGTCCACAGAATGTAATCATCTCCTGGACATTTTTTCTAATGGGTTGGTGGTGAGGTAAAGTAATGGGTGACCTTCCTGTGTAGTTGGTCTGGGGTCTACACTGCCCCTGGGTGGCATACCATTGGTAATTGTTAACTTCTCCCAGCTGGAGGTGGTTTCTGTGTCCGTAAAATAGCTTAAGATACTGTTGAGATTGTTGGGGAAACAGGACCTTGCCTCAAGGCCCCTTTGCACTATTTTTCCTTGGTCTCCCAACCCCACCCTTCCCTAATTAACAATTGCTTGAATCTGCCCTTCAGAACTCAGGGAAGGTCAGGGAGGCTGAATGCAGTCTGTTTCCTATAATCGAAGAAATGGTAAACACAAAAAGGCCTTGTGCCCAGGAGCCCCAAAGGACCCTGCGCAGTATCAAACCCATGTTTAGACCATTGTTTCTTTAATATTTAAAATTTAGGAAAAAAGGCACTTGCTTCAGCTGGTGGTGTAAGTCATCCATCTTAGATGTTTGGGATAGCTTTTCCTCATTTTCCTCCTTCCTGTATAAAGCAGCTAGACGATACCTTGGTTAACTTGTACCTTTCATATCCAGCTGGCCTTGCATGAAGAAATAAAGTCCAGAGTTAGTATCACTAGGATTAATCTGCTGAAAGAAAGGAGACTTCTGAAGTCTGTTCTGAGGCAGGCAAAATAACCATAGAGCTAATTAAGTTATTTTGAAGTATATACTTTGTAATCATTGTTTTAATTTTTTTTTTTTACTACCCTGGTCGGCAATGATTTGGTGAAATTTTAGCTTTTTTACAGTGTGTCCAAAGCTATTCTTAAACTCAAGTAACAGTAATTATAGTAGCTACTATTTCAGTTCATTCAACAATTATTTTTTAAATTTATATTTATTGATATACTGAGGATATCACAGTATAGTAAAACAGATAAAGATCCCTGCTGTCATGGGGAAGATGGATAATTAACAAAAGAGGTAACTTGTGTATTAGATGATGTTGACTGAAAAAGATGCACAACAAGAGAGTTGTGAGTTAAGTTTTACTTGGGGCAAAATGAGGACTGCAGCCCAGGAGAGAGTGTTGTGCCCAGATCCCAATCTCCACAAACCACCAGGAGGCCATTCACCGATGCAAGCGCAAGAGGGAGTTTATTACAGACCCGGGTCCGGACCGCACATACACACACCGACGCAGTGGAGTGAGGGCCGCGGCCCGGAGCCGCATGGTACAAGGCTTTTAAGGGAAAGAGACAAAGGGCAGGAGGGCTCGGATGGGATGGGGTAATGTGTTTCAGCGTCCGGTGGGGAGCAGGGGATTTTCGCGCGCTAGCCCCTGATTGGCAGTCCTGTCTAGGGTGGTGACCTGGGGGTGGGGGAACTTGGGTGTTTGCCCTTTATTACAAGTTGGCGGCTCCTTTCTTAAGAAGGAGTCACTTAGACTCTACATTCCCCCCTTCTCTAGTCACCAAAGGAGGCCAAATCTTGGGCCTTCAGTGAACTCTATGTCATCGATCAGCCAAGATGGATGTTAGCGAGGATTCTGAGAAGTGGACCGACTTGCAGTGTCTCTTTTAGACTTTTTCCAAATTTTTCTGGTCGGTGGTGGCTCATCAGTTCTGTATTTCTTATCAGGATCTCCTGTCATAAAACAACTCATGCAAATGGTTACCATGATGTCTGGCCAGGATGGGTGGTTTTAATCAGTGTTTTTTTTGTTTTTTTTTTAACAATTTTTCTCTGAGAGACTTCATACTCAAGATACTTTTTGGGAATTGGGGCGGAGGTCTCTTTCTTCTCTAACTTCTTCCTGCTGTGCATGGATGTAGGCCTGCCTAGCAGAGCAGAAGTCTCTCTTTATCTGATCTAAATCAAGGTATATATATATTTTTTCTGAAACCAGCATTTACCCTTGTAATAACAGCAATTTAGTTTGGAACTGCTGGTTTCTCTCAGAGATGAAATAGAAAGGGGCCAAACAGGAGACCTAACAGGATTGTCATCACTCGTCCCCAGAAACAGGAGGTAACATTTAGGGTGAGGGCTACAGGGTTTATGACTTGCCTCCAGTTCTGTAGAACTCAAAAGACATTGTTATGCACATTTCTTTGAGTAGGAACCAGGACCCTGTCTCAAGGCTGTACTACCGTTTTTTTCAGTTTAAGTATCCCCTCTCTTCCCTGATTAGCAATTGTTTGAATCTACCCTTTGAACTCTGAGAAGGTCGAGGAGGCTGAATGAAGCCTCTATCTTACAGATAAGAAATGGAGAACACTGAACAGACTCCAGAGCCCCACAGAGTCCTGTTCAGTTTTAATTCAGGGAACAGGGCAACTATGACTGTCATAACTTCTTGTCAAATTGGGGCATAGGACTGCCTCAGCTTGGAGAACAGACACTGAATTGGAAGTATTTCAGAGTCCCAAGTCCTAGATCTGAGCCTTGTATGATTAAAATCTCAATCTCTTGGTCTGTCATTTTATTGTAACAGACCCAGTTAGAAGTAGCTGGAGGAGGGATATCTGGAATTTTAATAGACAAAATAAATCTCATTTCTTTTTAGACGAATAGGCCTGAAACCCAGTCTAGACCTGGCACTTCAGGGAGACTTGTAGCCAGGTAGCCAGTTGCCTAGTTTTATAAAAAGTAAGGTTGAAGTCACTAACTTCTAGCAGACATTGTTTTGAGAATGGTAGCATCTAAGCCTGACACAACTCAGAAAACTCAAGTGTTTAGTAATACAACGTCTAATCTGAAATTACACCCGTAGTATCACCTAGTTATTTCTCAGGATGTCTGAGCCATAGCTACTCTATTTTGACTTTTAATTGTAAAATTTTTTTAATAGCCAAAGCAGATGTCACCATTAATGATGTCAGTGTTTTTCTAGATATGAGAAGATGCAAGAATTGGAACTCGTAAAATCTTCTCCTGAAAAGATCTAACTATCTGAAGGCCTGTTCTGCCAGTTTTTCCCAGAGCACAGAGTGCCTCATTCCTGATTTTCACCCTGAACTCTTCTCAGGGGCGTTGAAAGTCAGCAGTTGCAGTGGCCATGATTTAATCGTTGTAGATGCAGTCTTTTGTTGGCAGAGCCCCTTTTTGCCCAAAAAACTTGATCATGATTTTGAGGGGGGGCATTTCATGACCATTTTATCTCATGGTGCTGAGAATGTCCATTCTCAGGTTTGGCAAAGATTCCGTTGGCAGGCCACTCAATGTGCTGTTACTGGACTAGGCCATAAAACAATATCCAAAATTCTCTGGACCACCTGTCTTACTAGCCTCTTGGTTCAGGAAAATATTTCCTTTGTTGCTTTTTCTCATATCTAGAGTTACACTGTTACCATCATCAATTTCATATGGGACTATATATTATTCTGTTAGAAGCCTCAGATACACATTTGGCAGTGTAAAAAGGGCAATCTTGTAAAACAGGTGAAATACAAATAACATAGCCAGCAGTACCAGCAAAGTCACAAGTAAGACTTAGGTCACGAGCTTCTATTAAATGTAGCCCAGTATACATCAGGTCCTCTGACCCACTCTGCAGAATCTTTATCTTCCAGGGAAACTGTATATTGGCACCACTGTCTATAAGGCACACAGTCCAGCCTTCTAGAGCTACTAGATTAATCATCTTTAGTATGATATAATTATTTTTAACACAGAGGAGACTTTAAACCCAAATTACCATAACCTGGTGTTATCTATACAAATCTATCCCATAATTGTGGGAGATTTTTCTTCCTTTGCTGAAACTTTTCTTGTTGTTCCGACCAAGCTTGAGCAATAGGAAAAAGCTCAAATTTATGGCCAGAGTCAGAGCAGGCATTATTAATTGGCCTGGAGAGGGGATCCCATCTAGTAATACCGCAGTGGCCTGAATATGACTATAATATTTTTTTAAGTAAATTTTCTCGGGGCCAACCAGTCAGACTCTTGTAGCGGAGAAACCTACCAAGGTAACCCAGAACTAGACACAGGCAATTGGCCACAAACCCAACAATTGGATTGATTTCTAAAACTAGCCTAGAATCAGATCTATGACAGAAAAGCATTTGATTTATATGCAAAGGTCCAAGAAGCCAAGAAAACATTATAAATGGTCATACGAATCAGGTCCAGCATCCTAGGCAGGCTGTCCACCTCTGATGTCGTCGTCTTTTCATCCTGGTATAGTGTAGTTTCTCTTGACAAAAAGTCCTTCCATCCAGGTTGGAGACAGACAGTCCCTTAAATTATGTCTTTTTCCAGTCCTGGTTGCAGATCATGAGGCATCTGAACTTCATCCAAAGATAGATTACTGACATAAGCTTCAGAAACAAACTTAGGATGTTCTTTAGGAATTCAATTAAAGTTTACATTAATATCACATAACAGCAAAGAACTATCTAAGAACTGGTTCTTTCTACCTCCATTGGTGGACCTCCATTAACAAACTGGGATTTAACATTTATTGAAACATTATTTTTTTAAAATTACCCTCCCTTTTATCAAATTTAACCAAATTAAGGCTAGTTTGTTTGCAAAACAGGTCTGTTCGCACTAATTTTGGTCTGATGACTTATAAAACCATAATTGGTCATAGACTTTATTTTGTTGAAACATTTATAGAGTCTCAGACTGAATTTTTAAATTAAAACAAGGCTGGGAAACTCACACCAAAGGCTTATCACAGACTTTGCCTAACAAATCTAGGTGAATTTTTCCCTTAAAGGTCTCAAAATTCCTTGGGATTTTTGTGCCTGTTAGAGAGATAACCTTCTTAGCTCATTTGATAAGCTTACTGGAAACCTAAGAATTTCAAATTTCTGAAGAAGTTAGATAGAAAATATTAATTGTATTGTTTATAATGTATAATTTTACCAAATTATTTTCATAATTAGTTTGAGGAAGGTTTTCCCTACTCCTGGAAAACACAAGATTTTAACCTGTAATTTTTCAGATAAAGACCATAAAAGTTATAAGCATATTTGCGGTTCATTTAGTCCTTTTGCGAACTTTTGTGAAGTCATCAGGCTTTCCATTAGAATACCAGGACATATCAGAATGTTAAGAACTCCATATAATTTCTAGATTATCTGTATTAGTAATTTTATCATACATTATAACATGAGTGGATTTATTACTCATTTGATAATATTTTTTATGTAATTTAACCCACTAAATAAATGCAGCTGGTTTAATATCTCTCTTTGGGATGTTTCAAGGGCCCTCTGAAGCACTCCAAAGTTAGTTAGAGGTCAGTGACTTAAAAAGTATTGTCGATAAAAATATGAAAAGGGTTTATAACAGTCAGATAAGATCATATAAGTCACTGTGAAACAATAGTTACTCACTTAGCCGAAATTAACAAAAGATTTTAAAGGTAAACATAGAACAGATCACTTCAGAGATAAACTTAAAATCTATTATCAAAGGTAGTTCAACATCTCAAGAAAACTCGTATTTATGCACAAAACTCTTTCCTTGGGGTCCACTTTCCACAAAACATTCGTGTCACTTTCTGTACCCATTCCTTTGCTCTCTCATCCTGAAACAGCCACCTAGAAATCAGACCTACTTCCTTTTTCCTTCATAAAATGTAATTTCACTCTTTACACCTTCTTTACTGAAAACACACATCTTACTTTCCTTAAGCAACCAAGAACTGACCCTTATATTAGCATTCTATAGATTGGTGAACATAAATAGCAGTGATAATTTCTAAAACCCTTGCTTTCTTAAAACATTTTAGGATGGCACCAAACATTATTCACTTATAGTCCCAAATCTCTTTAGTTTCTCTGTAAAAGGAAATTAGTGTTTAGTAGTAAATGTTTCAAAATCTTATTTTATCTGGAAATGACCTAACTATTTAATAGACTTCTAACACTTAGCACACTTAGCACAACCCTTAAAAATTCAAGTTATGCCAATCTGGAGAGACTATTTTAGACGGATATTCTTAAAGAATAATCATATAAAAGCTCATATCTCATTTACATCTTTAGAAGTTTTCTCTATTTTTTTTTAACTCGAGGTAATTACAGATATAATATTTAACATATTAAACCTAGGTACAATGAAAATATTCTACTTGATGTTAATGATCAACAAACGTTAATATCAGGTATTTAATACTGAATATTTCCCAGTTCATATGAACCTGAAATTTATCATTTAATTTAGAATTATTTGATTTGTAAGCGCTTATCTTTCTTTAAGCCAATTAAATAGAGCTCATTTACAAATTAACCTCAAAAATTATTACACAGAGACAAAGACATACCAAAACATATTTAAACAGACACAAAGCAGGATCTAGCTTCATTTTCTAAGTTTAGAGGTCAATAAAGTCTGTTTCTTACCGGTCGGGGCACTCTGGCCAGCTGTCTGCGTCAGGAGGAGACCAGGGACAAAAGGGTCCCAGTTGCGGCCGCTGGGTCCAGTCCATTGGCAGGCAAGCCAGCCCCCGAGTACCCCGAGTGGTCAAGACAGTCTCAGCGAAGAAGAGGGGGACACCTTCCAGGGCCTGAAGCTGGGTTCTTGTCTAACACTCGGAAATGGATTGTCCGAGGAGACACATGTGCTGACAAAGCAAGAGACTCTATTGGGAGGGGCACCCAGGATAACTGCTCAGCTGCGTGGCTCACAGTACAGCCACACGGACAGACAGAGAGACAGAGCAAACACTCCTCCGGGAGTCCGGAGGCAAAACTGAAAGTAGGACGACGGTGTTATCTGTGACCTGGTAGCGACCCGGGAACGTCTTCATAAACAAGGGGCACTCAGTCCCCACCGATGGACCCCATGATGTAATCACGGGCGTCCTCAGAAACAAAGGGGCACTCGCTCCTTTACATCTTTGAAATGTCCAGTTACCAGGTCTAGGGGAGTGGAGGTTGACTGTCCCATAACGTCCGTCAAAGTCAAATTGAGACACAGACACACAAACAAGGACAAACCAAGAGCACAGATGATCACCCCAGACGGGGTTTGTAGACAAGAGCTGAAAACAGAAACTGGTGAGGAGCGGTATCTTGCAACCGCCTCCTCCAGAAGGAACCTGATGTGAGGGCTCTCGCCCTCACCCCGCGGGGCCCAGGACGTCTCCTGGGACCCGTCTGTCGTGACCCCCCAGCGCGTCCGCCTATAGTCACTTTTGACTGCCATCAGAGCGGAGCGGTGTCTTGGGATAATCCCTCAACCGCCTCCTGCCGACTGAGGAGCTTCTTCCAGAAAGTAAAGAAATTAGAACCAGAGTAAACTAAGCAGCACAGTCAGACGAGCTGAACCACACAGGACAAACGCAGACACACACTCACCAATCGGCCGAAAGTTCCCTCCGGTTAAGGCGTCCTGGTGCCGCCGAAATCTCGGACGAGCCCCCAAAAATGTTGTGCCCAGATCCCAATCTCCACAAACCACCAGGAGGCCATTCACCGATGCAAGCGCAAGAGGGAGTTTATTACAGACCCGAGTCCGGACCGCACATACACACACCGACGCAGCGGAGTGAGGGCGGTGGCCCCGAGCCGCATGGTACAAGGCTTTTAAGGGAAAGAGACAAAGGGCAGGAGGGCTCGGATGGGGTAATGTGTTTCAGCGTCCGGTGACTGGCCAGGACCAGGGGATTTTCGCGCACTAGCCCCTGACTGGCAGTCGTGTCTAGGGTGGTGACCTGGGGATGGGGGAACTTGGGTGTTTGCCCTTTATTACAAGTTGGCGGCTCCTTTTTTAAGACGGAGTCACTTAGACTCTACAAGAGCACCTCAGACAGCTCCAAAAAAAAAAAAAAAAAACTGCTCCAAAAAGGCAGTGTGGGGGGTCAGTATATAAGATTTTGGTGAAGGGGGCGTTCAATCTAAAGACCTGCTCCACCTGTTTTCCTGGGCCACAAAATGCCTCCTCCTCCACTCTGAACTCCTCAGGGCGTGTCAGAGGCCTACAGCTGCAGTAGCCCAGGGTTCAGCCTCCTGCTGTTGGCAAGCACCAATTTGTAGTTGACAAAAATGATAAGTAATGTGGGAAAGGATAAAGCAGAAAATGGGTGTATGGACTTCCCTGGCGGTCCAGTGGTTAGGACACACTTCTAATGCAGAGGGTGTCAATTCGATCCCTGGTGGAAGAACTAAGATCCCACATGCAGCGTGGCATAGCCAAAAGAAAGAAAATGGGAATGGTGAGTGCCATAAGCATGGTAGTGGTCAGGGAAGGCTCATTAAGGTGACATTTATGAAATGCCATGTGTAACCCCTTGATACACATACATACATATAAACCTTGAGTATCACAGCAACCCTTTGAGGTAGATTTAAGGAACATCTAGTAAGTGGTGGAGCTAAAATTAAACCTGGCAAGTCCGATTTTTTTGTGGCTGTGCTGGGTCTTTGTTGCTTTGAGGGCTTTTCTCTAGTTTGTCTAGCGGGGGTCACTCTAGCTGAGGTGCTTGGGCTTCTCATTGGGGTGGTTTCTCTTGTTGTGGCTCATGGGCCCTAGATCACAAGCTCAATAGTTGTGAGACATGGGCTTACTTGCTCTCTGGCATGTGGGATCTTCCCAGATCAGGGATTGAACCCATGTCTCCTGTGGGACATGGGCAGCTGAATTCTTTACCACTGAGCCACCAGGGAAGCCTCTATACTTAAGTTCTTATTGGAGAATACTATATATTAGTATTCCTTGGGGAATTGGCCAGAAGTCAAGGAAATGAGCTACATACTCATCTTGACTGTCCAGGTGTTCCTGAAGGCAGAGACTGGCTTATCCATCTGTAGACCCTCTGCTTGGAGGTGCTTAGATGTTTCCTAAGGACTCACTAAAATTAAGAAATTTCACTTACATGAGAGTGAAATTTACATGTTGGGCAGTTTATTTATAGTACCTCTCATCTTCACAAAAATACTGCAAGGTAGTAATGATTTTCCCCACTTCACAGATAAGGAAATCAGACCTCATCGCTAAAACCTTCCGATGGCATCTTATTATATTTAGGAAAATATCCGAAGCCTGACCTTCACCAGCACAACCTGACACGATCTGGCTCCTCCATAGACTGAATTCACAAAGCACACCTTCCAGCTTTGTAGGGGTTCTTCTCTTGGCTAGAATGCCCTGTCCGTTGAATGACCCTTGTCATTCAGATCTTGGCCCAGAGGTCACTTTCTCAGGGATGCCTTCTGTAATCAAGCATCACTCTGACCTCATTCAGTCTCTGTCCCAGTACAGTTCTATTTTCCACAAAGCACTAACAAATAAGTGAATTTGTTAGTGTGTTCCTCCTACCTGGGAATTAGGATGCAAGCTCCAATCTCTCATCAAGGTGTCTTGTTCCTCTTTTTCTCCTGCTCCTACCGCCACCTAGCACATGGTCATTACCCCAGAACTAGTTGTAGAATGAAGGAACGATGGGTTACATCACGGTAACCCATCAGTGATGGGATAGTTGAATGCCGGGGAAATACCTAAGTATGAACCATATGTCCACTTGGTGGGGATGTTGTAGAAGGGATGCCGACATCAGCTCTGATACTCCTTCCTTCCCAGCACATGATTTAATAATGTGACATGTAATTCCCACAGTTGTTAAACAGGAAATGCATTTCCCTTCTTAGTTACAGAAAGACAGAGCATTGACCTGAACACTGTCTCCTACACAGATTTGTGTTTTGAGGTCCCATCCTTTTATCCAAGGGATTAGTGAGATAATATATCATCATTGAGAAGGGTAATTTTTGAGTTAGTCTTTGGTTCAGATTTCTTACTCATTCCACCTAGAAGCTGTGGGATCCTAGACAAGTTACTTTACCTTAATGAGCCTTGATTTCTTCCTTAAATGGAGATGCTAACACATACTAACTTCAGAGGGTGAGTGAGAAGATTAAACAAGCCCCTGGCACAGTACTTACTGTTTATTCACACTATTAATGGCAGTGGCTGTTACTAGGACCTCAGGACAAGAACTGTGGTGAAGTGGATTCAAGACAGAGAGCCTTGGATAGAAGAGAGACAATGAAGAGTTTTAAATAATTTCTTTTTTTTTTTTTTTTGCCACGTGGCATGCCAGATCCCGTTCCCAAGCAAGGATCAAACCCCTGCCCCCCAACAGTTCTAACCACTGGACTGCCAGGGAAGTCCCCATAAATTTATAGTCTAATCAACTTTTTAAGAATTATTTATTTAATATGGCTGCGCAGGCTTTTCTCCAGGTGAGGTGCCTCGGGCTTCTCTGTGGGGTGGCTTCTCTGGTTGCAAAGCGCAGACTCTAGGGCACTCAGACTTCAGTAGTTGCTGTGGGTGGGCTCAGTAGTTGTAGCTCCCAGGCCCTGGAGCACAGGCTTAGTGGTGGTGGCCCAAGGGCTTAGTTTCTCCATGGTACGTGAGATCTTTCCGGATCAGGGATCGAACCTGTGTCTCCTGCATCGGCAGGCGGATTCCTGACCAGTGGGCCATGAGGGAAGCCCTGGTCTTACCAACTTTTATAGCTGGGCCTGACCCACGCTAGGTATTGGGTTAGCCAAAAAGTTCAAGTTTTTCCATAACATCTTACAGAAAACCCAAACAAACTTTTTGGCCAGCCCAACACGCAATGGGCATTTGATAGATAATGAAGTGGACTGTGGGGTATGTAAAACTTGTATTCACTGCTATATCCCCAGTGGCTATCTGGCACACGGTGGACACATAAATGCATTTGTTGGGTGAGTGAATGTTGTTGATAGCATCCTGGGTTTGGTACTGCCTTGCGTTGGGCAACGGAGCATCGTGTAATAAGTAAGGTCCTCTTCTCTCTTCCTTCCATTTGCTGCCATTAGCCTGTCTCCTTCAGATGGAACCAGTAAACTATGAACGAGTGAAAGAATACAGCCAGAAAGTCCTGGAGCGGCAGCCTGATAATGCCAAGGCCTTGTATCGGGCTGGAGTGGCCTTTTTCCACCTGCAGGACTATGACCAGGCCCGGCACTACCTCACGGCTGCTGTCAATAGGAGGCCGAAAGGTGAGAGAAGGGAGCTGAGGCGGGAAGTACAAAAAATCGTCCCGCTGAGGTAGAATCTGTGGGAGAGGATGTTAGTTCATTTTCCAATGTATTGAATTGTGAAAATAGGTAATAATGTATTCACACATTCAATATTCAAAAGGTATAAGAAGATGTATGACAAACAGGCCTTCTACTCATGAATTCCAAGTTTCAGTTCCTAGATGGAGACCTAAAGATCTAGATTCCAATGAATAAACTTGATAATCCTTGTTTCCACCCGTTCTCCAGCTGAGGTCTGGCTTTGCATGACTATCTGTTTATCCTTTAGCTCAGCTAACCCCGGGTATGACCTAGGAGGAGGACAGGCCTCCTGAGAATTTGAGGCTTGTTTCCAAGGCAAAAAGGATATCATCGAGAGAATGATAAACTTGTTCTTGTGGTGGTGGTTCAGCTCTGAAAATTGTCTCCCATTTTGCATTATGGCTTAGAGCAGCTACTGAAGTAAAAGGGTCCCCAAATGTAAAATAATTCAGCAGACCCACTCTAATTGAATGGAAAAATCATTAAAGTGTTAGTTACCCGGGTCTCCTGCATTGTAGGCAGATGCTTTACCATCTGAGCCACCAGGGAAGCCCGGAAAAGTCATTATGAATTAATAAAGATATAAAATATGAACCATTGCTCATGTTTCTTATCCTCAAGTACACAGATTAACTGCCACCCATGTATAGTAGGTTTAGAGGCTGTGCTCTTAAAATTACTGTTTCTTCCAGCTCCTTTTCATTAATAAGTTAGAAACCAGTCCAGCCTTGTACAATAATTTTATTTATTTATTTGGCTGCATCAGGGTTTTTTGCCACATGTGACCTCTCTAGTTGTGGTACAGGGACTTGGTTGCCCCACATGTTGTTGAAAATAGGTGATAATTAATACATGTTGTGGGACAGCTAAGTCCCTGTGCCACAACTAGAGAGGATCTTAGTTTCCCCGATCAGGGATCGAACTTTTGGCATTGGAAAGTAGATTCTTAACCACTGGACCATCAGGGAAGTCCCTGTACAAGATTCTTTAAAAATTAAAAGTGGTGTTAATGAATGAAATGTACTGTTGCATAGAATACCTGTGATATACGCAGATCTTAGAAATTTTAAGAAATGGAAGTGTGTTCACAGTCCTCTGCTGCCTGGAGGTACATTTACGGGTGTGTCTCTGATTGCCTCCTTTGTCCTGTTCTAAGATGCCAATGTCCGGAGGTACCTTCAGCGGACACAGTTGGAACTCAGCAGCTACCATCGGAAAGAGAAGCAGCTCTACCTGGGCATGTTTGGTTAAAAGAAGAAAGATACCGCTCCACTTGAACTTAGATGAATCATTAAAGACCCATCAAAGGGAAACCTGAGCCTCAGCAAGAGAAATTGACCCCATACCTCTGACTGAGGTGAACTTCTGTTTTGTTTCTAGTACTGCACAAGCTTCTGTCACTTACACAGTCTGCATTTTTGTTTCTCCCTCTTTCTGTTTATATGGCTTTTAATATATGGTATTATATATCAGAAACATTTGCCTTGAGAAATACAACCAGAAAACATTCATCAGCTATGGGTGGATTAATCATACCTCTGGCATAGATTTTGATGATAGATGTTGGTAGATGTAGTCATATACAAAGGAGAAAGCTTAGCAGAAGATGAAATAATAAGGACAGGCAGAGAAGAGTTTTTTCCTTCACTTCAGATTCCTAAAGCCAAAATGGGAAGCCCTTACACAGGTCACAAACTGGCAAATATATACTGTGAAACTAGACAATTATAAATTAGACCCACATGCCTCAAAATGAAAGATTTCAAAGTAACTACTTGATTAAAGTAATTCCTTTTTCTTAATGTTCCACATACATCGAGATTCTTTATCCTGCACAAAAAGTATCTTATTCGTCTTGTTTCTCTTGATAATTTCTAGCTATTGTATCCTTGCTATTGCTCACACTCAGATAATTAATATAGTATACTTATTTATTTTTTTATTAAATCCTTCTATCTTAAAACCCCTGGAGTCAAGCATCTAAATATATATTTTATAACCTTTCAAAAGTCCTCATGCCAGAAAAGAAAACTCATAAACACTTTAATTTTTAATAGGTGCATACGTGTAGTGTGTTCATTTCTCTAATATAGGAAAGACAGTTTACCAAGTCTTCTAGAAACAATACGATAAAGAGCAGGATAGAAACATAGATCTGTTCTTCACCTGTCACCTTGTATTTTGTAAGAACTCCATTCCTAAAAGAGAAGGGAAACAGCAAGGAAAGGTTCTGTTTCCTTTGTGCCTTTTAAGCACCGACAGAACTTTCTGGAAGCTTTGTTGGGCACAGGTGCAGGCTGCAGATCTGGTACAGCCATGGCTCAGTAGGAGGCATCCTCAACTGGGAGCTCCTTTGTCATTCTGCATACTTATTCTAATGTCCACAATGTATGAGTTGTACAGAGTAAGTGAGACCATAATAGCTCTGCCTCTGTATTTATGAATGAAAGTGATAAGTATATGTCATTAGCCATCATCTAAACACAGTTTTCAGACAAAAACTTCTTGGCCTTGCCAAGTGTACATGAGCTCTTAATCAATAACGTGTCTCTCTTGATGAACTAGGCTCCTCTTTGTGTCTCTCTGTACTCCTAAATAATACAACCATCAACAAAAAGTCTTTATACCAAATAGTCTTTTAAGTCCAAGGACACAACTAACAAAAGAAGAATATTTTATTCTTCTTCCAAGCTTCTTAAATTTCCAAGCCTAGACTGTTGCCAAATTATGTGATGGTTGTGTGTTATCTTTGTTTGGGGCTGGTTCTTCTTTCTGATTTTCTTCCCCCCCCCCCCCAAGACTTGATGTTACAGTAAGCTATGTTCTGTATCAATGAGGAAAAAATAAAGCTGATATTTAAAAATGTATTGTAGATATGTATTACGTGAATTTTTTTTAGCATTACTAAGAGACAAAGTTGTCAGACTTACATTTGGGTCTTTAATTTGAAGGCCAGCTCTAACAGAGATGTTAATGAATGAGAAAGTGGACAAAGGTAGGCAGTCAGATATGGGTCTGGAGGAGACCTGCCCAGCCCACATCCTGAAGGAATCAGGGAGCTCAATCTGTGTACTCAGAAGTTTGTGGAGGGGGAAGCAGTGCAGCTTACCAGTCCTTAAGGGTTTCCACACAGGATTTGAGGGTTTGATTGAAGAGAAAGCGTTCATGGTGATGTGAAGATTCGTACTTCAGCACATAAGGAACACTTGAGAATGGTGTTTCTGCCAAACTGATACCCTCCATCTTTACAATTTTGCCAAAATAACACACACCTATATTACTTTTCAGTCAACATTTTATTTAAATATATATTTTGAAAGGAATTTTTGGACAGAGGAACATGTTAAATGATACCATGGGAAGGTAATCAGCAAACCCTAGACTGAAACCATAAGATGCATAAACCAATTCTGCAATAAATTGCAAGGAAAAGGAGAGAGGATTCTATATCTTAAAAAGAGGTTTGAGACACATCAACCAAATAAATATGAATTTACTTTGGATTCTTATTTGAAGAAAACTAAAAGTTTATGAGACTGAAATAATGAAAATAATTATATATATAGGCCTCCTCTGAAGTCCTGGCACAATGCTCCTAAAGCCCTTAGAATTTGGATTCTGATTTGAAAAAATAACAGTTTATGGAACAATCAGGAAGCTCTAAACAAGAATTATCAGTTTTGTTAGGTGTGATCATGGTGGGGGTGGTTTAGTCGCTCAGTCGTGTCTGACTCTGTGACCCCATGGACTGTAGCCCACCAGGCTCCTCTGTCCATGGGGATTTTGCAGGCAAGATTACTGGAATGGGTTGCCATTTCCTTCTCCAGGATATCTTCCTGACCCAGGTGATCATGGTAATTTGTCCTTTCTTTTTCTTCCTTCAGAGTCCTTTTAGAGATGGCATGCTGAAATTGCTTACTGGTAAAACTGAGGTGGGAACTTTAGAGCACTTTATATCATTTGCTCAACCAACCAACCATTTTTCTACATTTTATACTTATTTTTACAGTATATATCCAGGTAAATCATCTTTGGAATCACAGGCTTTGGAGAAATTGAATTCGAATGTGAGGGCTAAATGGTGAGTTTTGTGACGCTAAGGGCAAGTGAAGGCATATGCTTATAAAATAGCCAATTAAGAAAAGAAATGAAATCCTAAACTAGGAATATGTTTCTAAAACTGGAGAACAAAATGTGGTTGTCTGAAAACTAAATCAGCTTGGAGCTCAAAAGCAAGTAACTTCTTGGGATTTAACTCTTACTAGCCTGGGGCCTGACCCATCCCACCATCCGAGGCCGATTTTGGCTCAGCAGAAGTAATCATTAGTCAGTGATTAGGGTTGCCCAATAGTTAAATAGGTTTTCTTTGGGGATAGTGAGTTCTCTTTCAAGCAGAGGTTCAACACTTGGCAAAAGGAGGATCCAGTGTTGGACTAGATGAGCTGACCTATGGTTCCTTGACTCCATGGATGGGGCCATCAAGAGAAGTGGAAACCAGAGAAACTTCTCCATTGATCACATCTCTGTGGACAGGCATAAACTGTTCTTGGTGTCCAGCAGGTGGATAGAGGGAGGCAACTGTGGCTGTAATTGTGTTGGTTGCTGCTTTAAATGTCTTACAAATTCCTAGCTGCCACCTCCGATGAAGAAAGCATTCCATGCTGGGAACTAAAAGTGAATGCTCTTCAGGAGAATGTCACCAAGTAAAAGAGCCTCTTTAGTTTGTATTGCACTTGGCCAAGACAGTAACAATGGTTCCTGTGTCCCCCCAGATGTCCAGAGAAATTATATACATGATCTATACATATACACATATTATGCCTTGCTTTTAGGAACCATTCTGAGGCAACTGATTTCTCCTCCCCCCACCCACCCCCAGCCCTGTGTCTTTTTTTAAAAAATTGACAGATAATTCACAATCATAAAGTTCACTCTTTTAAAGGCAACTGATTCTTATAGGCAGTTTGATGTGATAGTTACTCTAGGAAAGACTTTGGAAAAGGTTCTCCACTCAGCTAAAATAGCTCTTACTGGGTTTATGTACATCTTGCCTTGTTTCACCAAGGAGTTAAGGCAGTAATGTATTTGCATAAATAAAATTAGGAATTTGAAAGATAAACGGTTATTCCAACACAAGGAAAATGAAAGGCATGGAATTCACTCCCAACCTTAGAAATGTTAAGCATTAACTTTTGCTCCCCATAATGTAGCAGGTAAGGAACTTTCTTTGACCAAATATTTGTTCAGCTCTGTCTCCTTCCTATGACTCAAAAACAGTAGCTTACTAGTAAGAGTTCACAGTGCTGAATGTAACAAATCCAAAAAGAAGAAATCTAGAAAGTTCACTTATATTTTCATCTTCTAAATATGCCTTCCTGCTTTTTGTGCACTCAGTTCCTTATATGTCGAAGAGAAAGGGTTTGAGGGGAGCCCTCTAGTCCATCGTACAAACACCACTCTTTACCACAGGCAGGGGCAGACCCTTCTCTTGCATTTCTAGAATGCTTTATCCCCCATGCCACATCAATACCCCAAGTTCCCATTTCTTTGCTATCTCTATTGCCAGTAACCACCTGTGTGATCACAGATGAGTGATTTGACCTGTCTAGGCTGTCATCACACCTTTTAAGTGACAAAGTTGGACTAGATGAACTCTGAGGTTCTCGTCCATTGTTTCTTGCTTTAGTTTTCCCAAGTACCATCATTTCCATTTCGCAGGCCCTCAACCTCCCCCCATACACCTACCACCGCAGTAGTGTTTTCTGCCTTCCAGTCTGTCGTCTTCAGAGACCTCAATCCACATACAAGACGCAGGCAAAAATTTCAAGTCATCAATACAGTATTTGTCGTTGGAATAGTCAACCAAGTCTTTCTACATGGAAAGCAGACAGAAAGGGGTAAGGCAACAAAACCAAACACTCAAAAAAGAAACAACTTCTAGTTCAAAGTTAACCAGCATGAAGTCATAAGCCAGGGTTCAAATTCTGGCCTGCGCCTTAACTAGCTCTGTGACCTTGAACAAGTTAACATAGATTGTTCAGTCCCAAGTTTCCTTGTCTGTGGGTAAAAAAGGGGAGAGGGATAATACCTCATAAAGTTGTTGAGAGTTAAATGAGTATATGAAGTCCCCAATACAACCCAGGACATAGGAGCTCAAATACAACAATAAACCATAATTGTGTAAAATTGTGTAACCTAATTTGTATACTTTTCCTAAGTAAAGTCTACATTACCCTCTCCTTATCTCACTTTTTCCCTCCTAAGCAACCTGACCCCTACCCCAAATGCAGGTGTCAGATTCCTAAAAAGTCTGGAGAAAAGCTTTGAAAAAATCAGGAGGCATGCAGGTTTGTGGAAGAAACCAAACTGTTCAGAGAAATACTTTCACTGCCAGCTTTATGGTCCAAAATGTAGCGTGAGAAGCTATTACATCTCAGGAAAATTCCCAGTGAGGCGAGGAGTTGGCTGAGATGCGATACACATAAAGTCTTCTCTGGGTGGGAAAAGAAAAGGGTAGGAACCTTCAGCCTGGGCAGAATCTTCATTCCGTCCCCAGCAGAGGAAATCAGGCGCTTCCACCTTTCGTGCTGCCCCCTGGTGGCGGCAAGAGCAGTCCTGGCATCGGCGCATGCTCTCCTGGATGTTGGTTTTTGGAGCCAAGTACAAAATCTTTGGATGGCCCTCCAGCACAGCTGTTCTGTCTGTCTGCGGTCGGGGAGCCAGGGAGGGGCTGCGCTCCCAGGACGGGGCCAGCCTCTGGATCCGGTTTGCTGCGTTTGGCCAGGTCCTCATTGTGAGCCTTGCGGATGTGGCGGTACAGGTCCCCTGACTGCGTGTAGCTGCGCAGGCAGTAGCGGCACTCGTAGGGTCGCTCCCGCGTATGCACTGTGGCGTGACGCCGCAGTGTGTAAGAGCATGAGAAGGTCTTCCCACATGTCTTGCAAGTAGGAACATCCTCAGTAAAGCCCCCAAAGCATCCTAGGGCTGCTTCATACTCAGAGGGCAGGTAGAGTGGCTCATGCAGGGCGGGTGGAGCAGGCAGGGGTGAGGTCACCAGTCCTCGATGATACTGCACTGGACCTGGCAGCAAATGGTAGGGTAGCTGCGGATCTGGCGGCAGGAAGTGGTCACTGGGCCCCACCTCCTCCAGTCCTGCTGCCCGTGGCTCCTCAAAGGCCTCTGTCTCGGGGGGCTGTCCATCATACATGGCTCCTCCAGGAGGGAAGAGTCCCTCAGGACCTCGAGGCTGTTCCTCTGACACGTCAGGCTCCTCATCAGAAATCACAATTGCTTCTACTTTCACCTGTACCAGCTCAGCTTCTGCACGAGCTGGAGCCTCGGATGAAACTGGGACTGTAGCTGAAGTTGGAGGATAGAAGCCTTGCAATGGTCCTCCAGTTGCCCTTGGTTCTGCCACCCTCAGGCTCTCAGAATCCACATCAAGGGGAGCCAGTGGCTCCACTGAAACAGTTGGGAGGCCCGCAGAGAAGTAGTTTGCAGGGTTGGTCTCTGTGGAGCTGCTGGGGCTGGCAAGAGAGACATCAGCCACCGGTAGAGGAGGTGCCCGCAGATGCGATGACTCAACCTCCACACCAGGCTGTGTAGTGTCAGCCCCAGCTGGCATCGGTGGCTCATCTAGAGGACAGGCAGGTGAGGGAGCTGCAGAGCCTTTCCATTCCCCTTTGCCCCAGTGCCCTGATGTTTCTGCTGATGCCAGCGAAGGCTGGGAACCACGGGAAGTGCTGGACAAAAACTCCAGATTAGGAGGTTGTGAGTTGGTTTCTTCCTCCTTCTTGGTACTATCTGCCTCTGCCAGGGCCCGGGCTTGCAGCCGCCGCTTACACACCTTGACAATATCATTCATGTGCAAGTAGCTGGCAGCCGCCAGCACATCCTCCACAGGGGTATCCCCCCTCAGCACCAGCTGGCCAGCATACATAAAGTCCAGAAGCAGTCCAAAGGCCGGGGCTGTGACAATCTCGTTGTGGATACACACCAGATCCCTCTTGTCCAGTTCCCGCTCTTTGTAGAAAAGCTGGAAAAATGGGCTGCAGGAGGCCAGCACAGCCCGATGGGCCAAGAACTGGGTACTACCCACCATCACGGTGCAGTCACAAAGGAAACCCTGGGACCGCTGCTCTCGAAGGCTCTGCAGCAGCTGTTGGCTGTGTTCTGGGAACTCCATAGCACTCCACAAAGGGAAAGGGACCCTAGGAAGATCCTCCCTGGTAAGAGAGGAAAGTGGGTTAGGGCAGGTAACCTCCCTATAAACCTTAACGTCAGCTCTGAGATATTATCTGCCACCCCAAAGCCTCTGGCAGCAGCATCCCGACCCCAAGATGCTCCCTTAAATTACTACTCCTCTTTCTCCCAGGTCACACCCAGTGGTCTACTTTTAGCCCCGCCCCTCGACCTAACCTTAGGAGCAGGCCCCGCCCCGTCCACAAAGCCCCTCCCCGGAAGTCCCGCCCCTTAGGTAGCCTCCGCTTCCTCGGTGCCCACCCGATAGCTTCCAGCACCTCCTCCAACTAGAGTCTCGATCCCAGGCCTTCTCGGGCGATACCTCTTCGCCCTACTCCGGGAACTCCCTGAGCCTCTCTCGAATTCCAGGGGCTAAGAAGTCCGAGGGTGGGAACTAGCAGAGAAAGCTGACCCTCCCTCACCCACCAACGAGCAGCCACCAGGAGAGCTCCGCCCCTTCCCGCCTTCTTAGTTTTAATTGGCTCAAATTTGTCGTCCCTCGTCTTGGATTGGTTCATTCTCTACAAACCGTTCCCCCGACTCAGGGTGGCTTCTCCAAGTGGGTGCTGGCGGCCATCGCTCAGGGAGCTAGGCGACCGATTGGTTGGCGCTCCTGTCCTAAACTTTTCCTTTTCGTCCCGCCTTCTTTGCCTTGGAGCCCTTGAGATTGGCTGAGCTTCTCCTTCTACCTGAGGCTGTGGGAGGGCCGGGACCTGCGAGCAGCGGAACGCGACGCCCTCGGGGCGGGGCGCGAGGCCTGCCACAGCGCGGAGCGTTGTGTCTTAGCGGGCAGCAAGGTCCTCCGGCTGCTGAGTTTCCACAGAGAACTAACAAACTGGTGTGGTACCCAGGAGGCCCGTGTCTTAGACTCGACTCTGCCGTAACCGTGGGTGATGGCTACGCCTCTCTAATCTGCAGTTGTCTCTTGATCTCTCCCTCCCTCAAAAACTCGAAGATGCTCTACTGCCTTACTCCCCGCAGTCAGATAGTTCCAGGCTCCTGGCTCAGCAGTGGTGGTGTCAGAGAACTAGCAGCTGTGCGGATGTAGTGTCCCTAGCCTGAACTCTAGTGAGGAGATGCGTGTCCTATGTGTCTTGAGCGTAGTGAGCAGTTGCTGATAGGAAAGGAGAGAGTGGGCTCACGGCCCTAAAATGTCCGTGGGCGTGAAAATAAAGAGCGTGGCTACTTAAGAAGAAATATTCCAAAGATCCTAGCAACGAGAGGAAAGGGCTGTAAATTGCAAGTCAGTGATACCTACCTGTCCTGAGACAGGGACAGTATGTTGACAAGGTTTTTTAGTTACTGAGTCGCGTCTGACTCTTTGCAACCCCATGAACTATAGCCTGCCGGGCTCCTCAGTCCTTGGGATTTTCCAGGCAAGAATACTGGAATGCGTTGTCGTTTCCTTCTCCTGGGTATCTTCCTGACTTAGGAATCGAACACGCATTTCCTGCTTTGGCAGGCAGACTCTTTACCCACTAGCCACCAGGGAAGCCCGCCGCTGACAGTGGTAATTCCACAGTGCCTTTCATCCACTATTTACCCCTTGACCTGCCACACCTAGCATCTCCACTTTGTTCTGCAGCCAAGCACTCCAATCAGATCTAAATAGAATTAGGGACAGTTCATCTTTCTACCTTCCATCATTATACTACAGACATGCAGGCCACACTGGCCTCAGCTTCAGAGCTCACTTCTTCCAGATGTTCTTCCAAGCTATACAATATTTAGCTTTCAGTTCAGTTCAGTCAGTCATGTCCAACTCTTTTCAACCCCATGGACCTCAACACACCAGGCCTCCCTGTCCATCACTAACTCCCAGAGTTCACCCAAACTCATGTCCATTGAGTTGGTGATGCCATCCAACCATCTCATCCCCTGTCGTCTGCTTCTTCTCCTCCTTCAATCTTTCCCAACATCAGGGTATATTCAAGTGAGTCAGCGCTTCGCAGCAGGTTACCAAAGTATTGGAGTGTCAGCTTCAACATCAGTCCTTCCAATGAATACTCAGGACTTATTTTCTTTAGGATGGACTGGTTTGATCTTGAAGTCCAAGGGACTCTTAAGGGTCTTCTCCAACACAACAGTTCAAAAGCATCAATTCTTCGGTGCTCAGCTTTCTTTATAGTCCAACTCTCACATCCATACATGACTACTGGAAAAACCATAGCCTTGACTAGACAGACCTTTGCTGACAAAATAATATGCTGTCTAGTTTGGTCATAACTTTCCTTCTAAAGAGTAAGCATATTTTAACTTCATGGCTGCAGTCACCATTTACAGTGATTTTGGAGCCAAAAAAAATAAAGTCAGCCACTGTTTCCACTGTTTTCTCATCTATTTGCCGTGAAGTGATGAGACCAAATGCCCTGATCTTAGTTATCTGAGTGTTGAGCTTTAAACCAAATTTTTCACTCTCCTCTTTCACTTTCATCAAGAGGCTCTTTAGTTCTTCTTCACTTTTTGCCATAGGATGGTGTCATCTACATATCTGAGGCTATTGATATTTCTCCGGGCAATCTTGATTCCAGCTTATGCTTCCTCCTGCCCAGCATTTCTCGTGATGTACTCTGCATATAAGTTAAATAAGCAGGGTGACAATATATAGCCCTGATGTACTCCTTTTCCTATTTGGAACCAGTCTGTTGTTGTAGGTCCAGTTTTAACTGTTGCTGCCTGACATGCTTACATATTTCTCAAGAGGCAGGTCAGGTGGTCCGGTATTCCCACCTCTTGAAGAATTCTCCACAGTTTATTGTGATCCACACAGTCAGAGGCTTTGGCATAGTCACTAAAGCAGAAATAGATGTTTTTCTGGAACTCTCTTGCTTTTTCAGTGATCCAGTGAATGTTGGCAACTTGATCTCTGGTTCCTCTGCCTTTTTTAAAGCCAGCTTGAACATCTGGAAGTTCATGGTTCATGTATTGCTGAAGCCTGGCTTGGAGAATTTTGAGCATTACTTTACTAGCATGTGAGATGAGTGCAATTGTGTGGTAGTTTGGACATTCTTTGGCATTGCCTTTCTTTGGGATTGGAATGAAAACTTACCTTTTCCAGTCCTGTGGCCACTGCTGTATTCCATATTTGCTGACATATTGAGTGCAGCACTTTCACAGCGTCATCTGTCAGGATTTGAAATAGCTCAACTGGAATTCCATCACCTCCACTAGCTTTGTTTGTAGTGATGCTTCCTAAGGCCCACTTGACTTCATATTCCAGGATGTCTGGCTCTAGTGATCACACCATCGTGATTATCTGGGTCATAAAGATGTTTTTTGTGCAGTTCTTCTGTGTATTATTGCCACATCTTCTCAATATTTTCTCCTTCTGTTAGGTCCATACCATTTCTGTCCTTTATCAAGGCAATCGTTGCATGAAATGTTCCCCTGGTTCCTCTAATTTTCTTGAAGAGCTCCCTAGTCTTTCCTATTCTATTGTTTTCCCCTGTTTCTTTGCATTGATCCCTGAGTAAGGCTTTCTTATCTCTCCTTGCTATTCTTTGGAACCCTGCATTCAAATGAGTATATCTTTCCTTTTCTCCTTTGCTTTTCACTTCTCTTTTCTTCACAGCTATTTGTAAGGCCTCCTCAGACAGCCATTTTGCTTGCCTTTTTGCATTTCTTTTTCTTGGGGATGGTCTTGATCCTTGTCTCCTATACAATGTCACAAACCTCCATCCATAGATCATCAGGCACTCTGTCTATCAAATATAGTCCCTTAAATCTATTTTTCATTTCCACTGTATAATCATAAGGGATTTGATTTGGGTCATACCCGAATGGTCTAGTGGTTTCCCCTACTTTCTTCAATTTAAGCCTGAATTTGGCAATAAGGAGTTCATGATCTGAGCCACAGTCAACTCTCAGTCTTGTTTTTACTGACTGTATAGAGCTTCTCCAACTTTGGCTGCAAAGAATATAATCAATCTGATTTTGGTATTGACCATCTGGTGCTGTCCATGTGGAGAATCTTCTCTTGTGTTGTTGGAAGAGGGTGTTTGCTATGACCAGTGCATTCTCTTGGCAAAACTCTGTTCACCTTTGCCTTGCTTCATTCTGTACTCCAAGGCCAAATTCACCTGTTACTCCAGGTGTTTCCTGACTTCCTAGTTTTGCATTCTAGTCTGCTATAATGAAAAGGACATCTTTTTTAGGTATTAGTTCTAGAAGGTCTTATAGGTCTTCATAGAACCGTTCAACTTCAGCTTCTTAAGCTTTACTGGTCGGGGCATAGACTTGGATTACTCTGTTATTGAATGATTTGCCTTGGCAACAAACAGAAATCATTATGTCATTTTTGAAATTGCATCCAAGTACTGCATTTTGGACTCTTTTATTGACTATGATGGCTACTCCACTTCTTCTAAGGGATTCTTGCCCACAGTAGTAGATACAATGGTCATCTGAGTTAAATTCACCCATTCCAGTCCATTTTATTTGCTGATTGCTAAAATGTCAATATTCACTCTTGCCATCTTATGTTTGACCACTTATAATTTGCTTAGATTCATGGACCTAGTGTTCCAAGTTCCTATGCAATATTGCTCTTTACAGCATTGTACCTTGCTTCTATCACCAGTCACATCCAGAACTGGGTGTTGTTTTTGCTTTGGTTCCGTCTCTTCATTCTTTCTGGAGTTAGTTCTCCACTGATCCCCAGTAGCATATTGGGCACCTACTGACCTGGGGAGTTCATCTTTCAGTGTCCCATCTTTTTGCCTTTTCATACTGTTCATGGGGTTCTCAAGGCAAGAATACTGAAGCGGTTTGCCATTCATTTCTCCAGTGGACTGCGTTTTGTCAGAACTCTGCACCATGACCCGTCTGTCTTGGGTGGCCCTACACGGCATGGCTCATAGTTTCATTGAAATAGACAAGGCTGTGGTCCATGTGATCAGATTGGTTAGTTTCTTGGAATTGTGGTTTTCATCCTCTCTGCCCTCTGATGGAGAAGGATAAGAGGCTTATGGAAGGTTCCTGATGGGAGAGACTGACTGAGGGGCAAACTGGGTCTTGTTTTGATGCTCCGAGCCATGCTCAGAAAATCTTTAATGCAATTTTGTGTTGAAGGGTGGGGCTGTGTTCTGTCCTTGTTATTGGACCTGAGGCCAAACTATGGTGGAGGTAATGAAGATAATGGCGACCTCCTTCAAAAGGTCCCATGCATGCACTGCTACACTTAGAGCCCCGAACCCTGCAGCAGGCCACCGCCGACCCACGCCTCAGCCAGAGACTCCTGGACACTCACGGGCAAGTCTGGGTCAGTCTGTTGTGGGGCCACTGCTCCTTTCTCCTGGGTCCTGGTGTGCACAAAGTTCTGTCTGTGTCCTCCTAGAGTCTGTTTCCCCAGTCCTGTGTAAGTTCTGGAGGTTCTGTTGTGGGTTAATGGCGATTTCCTCCAAGAGGGCTTATGCCAGACCTGTACCTGTTTAGGAGACACCCAAACACAGTTTTGTCTCAGTCTCTGTGGGGCCTCTGGGTCCTGGTGAGCACAAGGTATGTTTGAGCCCTCTGAGTGTCTCTGGCGGGTATGGGATTTGATTCTAAATGCAAATTCACCTCTCCTACCATTTTGCTGGGGCTCCTCCTTTGCCCTTGGAGGTGGGGTACCTCCTCACAGCTGCCGCTCCAGTGAGCTGTGAAAGTGTTGCACTCAGTACACCAGCAAGTTTGGAATACTAAGCAGTGACCACAGGACTGGAAAAGGTCAGTTTTCATTCCAATCCCAAAGAAAGGCACTGCCAAAGAATGCTCAAACTATCGCGTAATTGCACTCATCTCACATACTAGTAAAATAATGCTCAAAATTCTCCAAGCCAGACTTCAACAGTATGTGAACCGTGAACATCCAGATGTTCAAGCTGGATTTTAAAAAGGCAGAGGAAGCAGAGATCAAATTGCCAACATCTGCTGGATCATCAAAAAAGCAAGAGAGTTCCAGAAAAACATCTATTTCTGCTTTATTGACTACGCCAAAGCCTTTGACTGTATGGATCACAACAAACTGTGGGATATTCTTTAAGAGATGGGAATACCAGTCCACCTGACCTGCCTCTTGAGAAATCTGTATGCAGATGAAGAAGCAACAGTTAGAACTGGAGATGGAACAACAGACTGGTTCCAAATCGGGAAAGTAGTATGTCAAGGCTGTATATTGTCACCCTGCTTATTTAACTTATATGAAGAGTGCATCATGAGAAATGCTGGACTGGATGAAGCACAAGTTAGAATCAAGATTGCAAGGAGAAATATCAATAACCTCAGATATGTAGATGATACCATTTTTATGGCAGAAAGCGAAGAACTAAAGTGCCTCTTGATGAAAGTGTAAGAGGAGAGTGAAAAAATTGGCTTAAAGCTCAACATTCAGAAAACTAAGATCATGGCATCCAATCCCATCACTTCATGGCAAATAGATGGGGAAACTGTGGAAACAGTGACAGACTTTATTTTTCTGGGCTCCAAAATCACTGCAGATGGTGACCGCAGCCATGAAATTAAAAGACGCTTGCTCTTTGGAAGAAAAGTTATGACTAACCTAGACAGCATATTAAAAAGCAGAGACATTACTTTGCCAACAAAGGTCCGTCTAGTCAAGGCTATGATTTTTCCAGTGGTCATGTATGGATGTGAGAGTTGGACTATAAAGAAAGCTGAGCACCAAAGGATTGATGCTTTTGAACTGTGGTGTTGGAGAAGACTCTTGAGAGTCCCTTGGACAGCAAGGAAATCCAACCAGCCCATCCTAAAGGAAATCAGTCCTGAGTGTTCGTAGGTAGGACTGATGTTGAAGCTGAAACTCCAATACTTTGGCCACCTGATGGGAAGAATTGATTCATTTGAATAGACCCTGATGCTGGGAAAGATTGAGGGCAGAAGGAGAAGGGGCTGACAGAGGATGAGATGGTTAGAGTTTCAGCTTCAGCATCAGTGCTTCCAACGAAGACACAGGACTGATCTCCTTTAAGATGGACTGGTTGGACTGGTGAGAGGATGGACTCTCACCAACTCAGTGAACATGAGTTTGGGTAAACTCCGGGAGTTGGTGATGGACAGGGAGGCCTGGCATGCTGAGGTCCATGGGGTCACAAAGAGTTGAACATGACTGAACAACTGAACTGAATATTGAATACTGATGATCTCTAATTCCATAACAGCCTTTCTTATCCCTACCACCACTCTCTTATCCTCAGACCGGAGACTGAGGTTCTTCTGAGATTTGCAGAGGTAAGTTGGCCAAAGACAAACAGCTAATAAAAGGCAGAGCTGATATTGAATCTAGGTCTATCTTCAAAGTGACACTCCTTTGTAGATCTGTCTTCTTAGAGTGTCCCCTAGGTGGTCTTCAGGATTGTTGTAGTATCTATGGACAGAGAATTCAGATTCAATTGGGAGCTGGATTATTGTGGCTGTTGGAAGAACCCGTGGCACAGAAGTAGTGAAAGGTTGTTGCTGAACTGTTGTAGCCACACATTCCGGGAAAGAAACTCACTCAGAAGGACAATGCAGATAGTGGAGTGCAGCATATTACATCAGCAGGCCCAAGGCAGAGTCTCCTCTTAGCCAAATACCCCAACCAGTTTTTGTGAAAACTTATATACCCTAAGTGTACCTGCCCAAACCCACCTCCCCCAAATCCCTGAAACTAGTCTAAACAAAGGAAAAAGAAAGATACAATCAAAGTTATCCAGTGATTCATATGCCTTAAGGCTAGGTAGTTAACAGTGGACAATTATCAATAGGCCTGTGGTCATACCCCAATAAGCATAATAGAATGTATGATTCTATTTGGTTACACAGATAACTAGGGTATTCTTTGAGGTGACGGAAAGTCTAGGTACAAGCACTGGGGCTCCTCTTTTGGGGAGCCTGGCTTTCCAGTTGGTATGTCTTTTCCATAGACACTGGGCATATAGCTCAAAACCCACTGTCCAGCCCCAGATGGAGTCCTGTTTTCAAGATAGAGCCTCTTCTGTCTGTTTCCTCCTTCAGAACCGTGGAAGATGCTGGGATTCTTGGCCTCCGGAGGAGAAGAATTCAATCCGGGGCCAGAGGTGAGGCTTGATCACTCAGAGCTTTTATGTAATAAAGTTTTATTAAAGTATAAAAGACATAGAGAAAGTTTCTGACATAGGCATCAGAAGAGGGCAGAAAACTCTTTAGTTTTCTGATAGTCTTTAGCTGGATGTTTTATAGCTACTGGGCTTCCCTTATGGCTCAGCTGGTAAAGAATGAGCCTGCAATGCGGGAGACCAGGGTTCAATCCTTAGGTTGGGAAGATCCCCTGGAGAAGGGAAAGGCTACCCACTCCAGTATTCTGGCCTAGAGAGGTCCATGGACTGTATAGTCCATGGGGTCACAAAGGGTTGGACACGACTGAGTGACTTTCACTTTCACTTATATAGCTGCTAGCAGTCTGCTAATTAGAGAAAAGACATGTCTCAAAACTCAGAGGCTGGCACCAGGCCTCTCACCCACATCATGCATTTTGAGATAACATGGGGAGTTGTCCTGGGACATAAAAAGATTGATATGAATCATGAAGAAAGGCAGGTTTCCAAGCAAATACAGTCTCATGAACATAGCTTAAGAGAACATTTGCATGAATAAAACATACTGGTTTGTTAAGTCAGTTTTGAGTGTTAGGAGGAACTGACTTGAAGACAATTCAGTTCAGTTCAGTCGCTCAGTCGTGTCCGATTCTGTGCGTCCCCATGGACTGCAGCACACCAGGCTTCCCTATCCATCACCAACTCCCAGAGCTTACTCAAGGTCATGTCCATTGAGTTGGTGATGCCGTCCAACCATCCAACCATCTCATCCTCTGTCATCCTCTTCTCCCACCTTCAGTCTTTCCCAGCATCAGCGTCCTTTCAAACAAGTCAGGTGGCCAAAGTATTGGAGTTTCAGCTTCAGCATCAGTACTTCCAATGAATATTCAGGACTGATTTCCTTTTGGATGGACTGGTTGGATCTCCTTGCTGTCCAATGGACTTTCAAGAGTCTTCTCCAATACCACAGTTCAAGAGCATCAAGTCTTTGGCAGTCAGCTTTCTTTATAGTCCAACTCTCACATCCAAACATGACTACTGGAAAAACCATAGATAGCTTAGACTATATGGATCTTTGTTGGCAAAGTAATGTCTCTGCTTTTCAATACGCTGTCTAGGTTGGTCATAACATTTCTTCCAAGTTGAAAACTCTCTAAGACAGAGTCTAGTTTCAACTCCAAACTGCTAGAGCCCGGTAATAAATGCCTGAATATCATCCAGTCCCATCACTTCGTGGCAAATAGATGCGGAAACAGTGGAAACAGTGGCTGACTTTATTTTTCTGGACTCCAAAATCAGTGCAGATAGTGACTGCAATCATGAAATTAAAAGACGCTTGCTCCTTGAAAGAAAAGTTATGACCAACCTAAACAGCATATTGAAAAGCAGAGACATTACTTTGTCGACAAAGGTATGTCTAGTCAAGGCTGTGGCTTTTCCAGTGGTCATGTATGGATGTGAGAATTGGACTATAAAGAAAGTTGAGCATCGAAGAAATGATGCTTTTGAACTGTGGTGTTGGAGAAGACTTTTGAGAGTCCCTTGGACTGCAAGGAGATCCAGCCATTCCATCCTAAAGGAAATCAGTCCTGTGTGTTCATTGGAAGGACTGATGCTGAAGCTGAAACTCTAATACTTTGGCCACCTGATGGGAAGAACTGACTCATTGGAAAAGACACTGATGCTAGGAAAGATTGAAGATGGGAGGAGAAGGGGATGACAGCGGTGGTTGGATGGCATCACCATGATGATGGACATGAGTTTGAGCAAGCTCCGAGAGTTGGCGATGGATAGAGAAGCCTGGCGTGCTGCAGTCCATGGGGTCGCAAAGAGTTGGACACAACTGAGCAACTGGATTGAACTGAACATATCCTGCAGGGCTCTGAGAGAGTGAGTGTGGATAATGCAGGACATGGTTTTGGGTGGACTCCGGAAGTTGGTGATGAACAGGGAGGCCTGGTGTGCTGCAGTTCATGGGGTCGCAAGGAGTCGGACAAGACTGAGCGACTGAACTGAACTGAATATCCAAGAGCCTTGGAGTCAGGCATCTTGAATTTGAATCCCGACCCTGAATGACCTCACCCTTCTGAGCCTGGGACCTTATTTGTAAATGGAAGTAACAACAAAGACTGCAGGATAGGGTTGCTGTATAGATTAATTGAGATAAGGATAGCTTCTCACTGTGCTTACTATGTGAGAGCAGTCTTCAACTCTGCAGAATGAATAGACTCTGCTAAAGCGCTTTACTTATGAATTGTCTCATTAATTAATTCCTTTTAAAGGTATTTACTGAGCATCTAATCTATGCGACATACTGTCCTATTGAAGGGAGTTGGGCGCTGGGACGTCTGGATGGAGGGGAGGAGCCTCATGGATTTCCCCGCCCACGACAGTGAAGCCCAATGAGGGCCCGCGGAGTCTGTGAGTCCCGCCCACTTTTCGGGGCAGGCCCGGAAGCGGGGTTGGGGAAGTCGCTGTATTTCCGGTCGGTGTGTAGGCTCGGTTGCTCGAGTAGCCGTACACCCGGGTCCTGTCCACCCTCCTCCGGGAAGATGTTTTACCACGTGAGCAGAGCACCGGGTGGCGGCGAGGGCAGGGTCAAGAGGAGGAGCGAAGCGGAAGGCCGGGACTAGGGGCGGCAGCTTCTGGCCTCGTATTCCTCCCGCTCCTTGCCCGACTCCATTCCACTTTCCCCACAGATCTCCTTGGAGCACGAGATTCTGCTGCACCCGCGGTACTTCGGCCCTAACCTGCTCAACACGGTGAAACAAAAGCTCTTCACCGAGGTGGAGGGGACCTGCACCGGCAAGTGAGTGTCGCACCCTCCCTGCCGCCTAAGCACTGTGCACGGCCTCCTGTGCCTGCACCCCTTCCCCAGCTCCTACACATCGTGAAAGCTTCTGCAACCTACCCCGGCTAGCCCTCTCACCCTCCCAGGCAGTTAGCTGCTTCCTGCTTTGGGCTCCCACCGTGCCCTTTGCGAAGCTCCATAACAGAATTTCCTTTGTTCAGCCAACATTTGTCATTAACTCTGCAAACATTTCTGAAGCTCTAGCTGTGTGCCTGGGACTGTGCTGGATCCTGGGAACAATGCAGTGACAAAGACAAAATTAGGTCAGCCCTTGTGGAGCTGGATTTTCTTTATTCCCCATACCCAGGGACCTGGCGTGGCACATTTTGGGCCTCACTAAAAGTTTGTTGAATGAATGGGCAGGATAAAGCAGATTGAGAGTTAGCGGGAGGAAGGAAGAGGACTGAGACTTGACTGTCTCTGGTCTCTGCACAGAGGAGCTCTGCACTTGGTGAAGTAAATGAGTGGGGAGGAACAGGGCTATAGAGTACTCAGGTATCCAGCATCAGAGTAAGCTGAGGCGTTCTTTGAACATACAGGTTCCTGAGCCTCATCTCATCCCTACAGCATCAAGACTGGGGACCAGCCTGGGAACAGGCATTTTAATAAGTTTCTCCCAGGTGATTCTGAGACATCACCAAGATTGAGATTAAGAACAGCAGCCTTTTTGGACACTGTGAAATTATGAGAGCCGCGTTTGGCATTATAGCTGCTGCTGATTGTCCTGTCTTCTCTCTTGATCGTTAAGCTCTCCGGGGGCCGGGGGCCGGGGGCCAACTACTTCCCCTCTGTGTTCCCCCTTTACCTCCAGGGTCAGTGACTCCTACAGTAGATGCTTTTTTGTGTTTCTTTTCTGGCTGCATTGGGTCTTTGTTGCTGCATGGTCTTTCTGTAGTTGCAGCAAGCGGGGCTCAGTTGCAATGTGTGAGCTTCTCATTGTGGTACCTTCTCTTGTTGAGGCATGTGGGGTCTAGGGCTCGGGCTTAGTAGTTGCAGCACACAGGTTTAGCTGTCCTGTGGCATGTGGAATCTTCCTGGACCAGAGTTTGAACTTGAATGTCCCCTGAATTGGCAGGGGAATTCTTAACTACTGAATCACCAGGGAAGTCTACCTGTTGCAGATGGTTTCAGAGGCTCTTCCACACAGTACCTTTCACTTTCTCCGCCTCCTTGCAGGTATGGCTTTGTAATTGCCGTCACTACCATCGACAATATCGGTGCTGGTGTGATCCAGCCAGGCCGAGGTTTTGTCCTTTATCCAGTTAAGTATAAGGCCATTGTTTTCCGGCCCTTTAAAGGGGAGGTCGTGGATGCGGTGGTCACTCAAGTCAACAAGGTAAGACCGTCCAAAGGGGAGGTAGTGGGAAGGTCCCTCTCTTAGAAAATCTGGGATGGGTCCCACTTTGGTCAAATTCTGTGTCTAAATGGTATGGTAATCTTGCCCTGCTTCACTCAGGGCCATGTAAGTCAATAGTGAGTCAAAACAATAGCAGCCTCCATTGTGGGCCAGGTAGTGTGCAAAGCCTCTGAATGACTCCAAAATGAATGCTTTTATCTCCAAGTTGAATCTTGGAGAAGTTGAGTCTGCTGGCTTTGTCATGTGTCCAACAAGTGTCCAAAGCCCAGAATGACGAGTTCTAGGTCTCAGTTGTTTACTGCTACACTTCCTTAGCTTAAAATGAAAGCTTGGGGAAAAAAAAGAAAATAAATGACAAACTTCAGAGTGGTTTCAAAACATGAAGAATATTGTTAGGAACCAGATAAAGATGGGAGGCTTAGGAGACTTTGGGGGACAAAAGAAAAACCAAGGTCTCTCTTTTTCCTTCTAGGTTGGACTCTTCACAGAAATCGGGCCCATGTCCTGCTTCATCTCTCGACATGTAAGTCTAGGCACACTGGGTGGGTCTAAGGAAGAAACCTGTACTCATGAGAATCTACTGAAGCATCCTTTTTAAGTGCTCTTACCCAGTTTTACCTTTTCAGTCCATCCCATCAGAGATGGAGTTTGATCCTAACTCCAACCCACCGTGTTATAAAACGATGGATGAGGTGAGTGGGCAGAAGTTAACGAGAGGGACAAGGGAATGAGCCACTCTAAGGGAGGGTATTGGCCTGGGGGTGTCTGAGTGTACTGTACCCTCCTCCCCAGGACATTGTGATTCAGCAGGACGATGAGATCCGCTTGAAGATTGTGGGGACCCGTGTGGACAAGAATGACATCGTGAGTCTCCTGACTGCCTCCCTGCCCATACCAGGCCGAGCTATTGCATTCTTCCTACTCAGAGTTCCTGGGGGTTTTATGCTCTTCTGCCGGGAAGAAGAGATGGATGGACAGAGGCCTGGGGCTGAGGGTTAGAGGAGAGCACTCTGCTTGCTTTGGCTTCATTTCCATTTTCCCTTTCCTCCTGCAGTTTGCTATCGGCTCCCTAATGGATGATTATTTGGGTGAGTGCCATAGTCGTTGTCTAGAGGAGGGGTGTGTGGGCACATGGGGTGACTATGGAATTTAATGCCTGAGCCATTGATGAAAGAAACTCTCATGTTGTCTGCTTGGAAGACCAAGGACACTTGCCCCTTGGGATGAGAAGTGCATGGTTAGGGCTGTCCTAAGCTCTGGGTCTAACCACTGTGCTTTTTCTGTTCTCGGCAGGGCTTGTGAGCTGAGCACCATGACCTACCTTGTTTGGTCCCTATCTAGGAGGTGTGACTGTCACACTTCCCATGTTGTCCAGAGGCCCAGTTTGGCTGCTGTCGGGGAGGCAAGGAGGGTTCCTTGCCCTCAGAAGACATCTGGCTCTTGTGGCGTAGCAGCCACTCCCAGATTTTTGACTGTGTGTTCTAACCATAAAAGGTCCTTTATTTTTATGTAAGTTTCATCTCCTTCTTTCTTTGGTAAGAACAACTCATTTTGTAAAAAGGCTGGAAGGCCGGTTGCTTGCTAGCCCCTCTTTTCTTGGCCTGATGCCTTAACTAGCCTCAGCCACCAGGGGATCTGACTGACCCTCTTGCCAAGGTCTCAAGTTGACCTCACTGAAGGTAAGGCTGTAGTATTGGGTTGTTGTTGTTATACAGTCACTTAGTCATGTCCGACTCTTTGCAACCCCATGGACTGCTGCTCACCAGGCTTCTCACACTTCACTGTCTTCCAGAATTTGTTGGGTCTTTGGCTTTCAGCAAATGGTATCTAGAGCCACTCTAGTCTAGAGCCCCAGTCTAGTTTCAGAGAATTTGCCCTCTTCTCAGCCTTTAAAATAACCAAGATTGTAGCTGGGGAGGGGGAAGAGGAGACAGCAGGGTTGGGGGAGGTGAATAATAGAACAGTAATGATACGGATCGTGGAGTCCCAGTCCTTCTTAGGATGGACACATAAACAATAGCCTTTATTTGCTAATCAATTAATACACTAAACTGAACGTATGAAAGGGCTCATAATCTCGTTGGGGTAATGCAACAAAAATATACAAAAGAAGATTGAACAAACAACTACCTTCCCTTCATGGAAGCGTCTTGGCAATACTATTTGCCTAACTTGGAATGCCTTTTCCCAACCTATTTGCTTGTTTCCTAGTAGTGTATCAAATCTCAGTCATTTTTTGTTTTCTTAAGCTTTCCTTGACTTGCTTAGGGAGCAGAGCTGTGTAGTAGAAAACACAGTATTTGGGTTGCTACAGAACTGGGTTTAGTCCTAGCTGGGTGACCTCATGTTTCCTTATTGTAATATGGTCATACAACCCTCTTTGGATGGTACATCTGAGCGTTGCTGCTCTGTGTCAGAGATCGTATGTGCAAGTGGCTGGCTCAGGGATTTAACCTGAGCTGTCAGCAATGAAAATGTGGTGTGGTGTCTTTAAAATAAAAATTATTTGGCTGCACTGGGTCTTAATTGCATGTGGGATCTAGTTCCCTGACCAGGGATAGAACCTGGACCCACTGCATAGGGAGTGCAGAGTCTTAGCCATTGGACCACCAGGGAAACCCCCAAGAGTGGAGTCTTAACCACTGGATCACCAGGGAATTCTCAGGAATTTACAGCTTCTAAAAGAGATCACAGGCTTAAAAGTGACAGGAGTATGTGCCTGGTAATATGTTCAGTCCTTTACATACATTATTGAACTTTCTCAACAGTTCAGTGTCATGTTTTGTCATCCCACTTGACAGATAATAAACTAGATGAACTAACATGCTTAAGGTCACAAAGCTAGTGAGTAGTGGAGCTGTATTTTTTTTTTTTAATAGTGTAAAACCATCATAACTCGTCTTGCCAGGCATTGGGTGGCTGGGGAGTGAGAGGGAGCCACTTTTCTCCCAGCTGTGGCCAGGGGATTTACTCCTTTCCCTGGCCCCTGTCTTGACTCAAGCTGGAGGCAAATCAGCCCCAGACAGCTTGGATGGCGCCTCACTGCATCCTACAGGTCTCCAGGCCTTCCTCTCCATTGTCTCATGCTACCAAGGTTACCAAAGGCTGTCCCTACCAATAACACCTTTGCAAGGAGTCCTGCCAACAGCCAGGAGATCTGATCTCAGACTCAGAATTTTGGAGGAACCCCCTCTTCCTTTCATGCATAGGTGGGCAGACACTCCAGTGACCAAGCACAGTCCTGAGACTACTCCACATGTCATTCTGAATATGACTCAGCAGGGTGTCAGTCTCCCTAGGTAGTGTTGCTATGGCAATCCCAGTCACCTCCACCTGGCTTTCTCAGCTCTGGTCTCAGAGGATCTTCCTTTCTAGAGGCAGCAGCATCTAACACAGGGAGGAAGGGCGAGGTTGTGTACATTCATGCTCCCCTGCAGACACCTCCTTTAATAGATAGCTCATTGCGAATGGTCCCATCTTGGATGAACATAAAAGGATTAATTCACTGTCTGCCTCGTGATGTGTGAGTGAAAGTTCACTACCAAAGTTCAATCTACACTGTCTCTTTCAGTCTACAATAACCTTGTGAGATGGGTATTCTTACTCCATTTTGTAGATACGGAAATGTGGTTAGGTAATTTGCCCAAAAGCAGTATCAGAGTTTGAACTCCTTTTGCTGTGACTTCAAATATCCTTTCAGTGTAAGCTCACTGCTTTTCAACTGAGAACTGCCCAAGTTCAGGGAAGTGTGTCTGTCTGTGTCAAGGAAGTCTGTGAGGTAGGTGAGGGCTTACAGGACAGAAATGGGGAGGATACGAGGTAGGGAGCCCCAGTCGGCAAGGCCCTGGAGTCTGGAGCTCCCCCGCGTGCCCAGTCAGAAGACCCTTCTGCCAGCAGAGAATGCCTACTAAGATTCCGGTTCAACCTTCGGGAAAGGGAAGTGGCAGGTGATGTTGGAGAGTTAAGTTGAGCCCCACCAAGCAGGCAGCAAAACTAAGGCAGAAGCCAAAGTCTAAAGCGTCAATACATTCGCGTAAATGCGAGTGCTCGGAAACTCTGGAGTAGACAAAGGGATGGGGGTGGCTTCCTCGAGAACATGTTTATTAAAACGTACATAGAACCATTAGCCCACAACACGCCGAAGAGCTGCTGCTTTAAGAGGCGCGAGTCTTCAATATCACGTGACCTCTGACGTCCGAGCCTTCTGCAGCGCCATCGCGGTGGCCAATCGGGGAGTGGGAAGCTTCTTTGTGGGCCGGAACTCCTGAAGGCGCTCGCCGATTGGCCGCGTTCGTGGAGGGCGGGGCCTGACCGCCGAGAGAGGGAATTAGTACGAGTGGGGAGAGTGGGGGCCCTTGCCGCCGCCACCGCCGCCGCAGTTACCGCCACTGCCGTCTCGGTAACCGCCTTCGCGGCCAGGTGAGCCCTCAGGTGAGCAAGCCCTCACAGAGCCGTCCCGCCGCAGGTCGCGCACTCACCGGCCTGGGGGCCCGCTCCGCTGGGGGCCCGCCCCCCTCGCCGACCACGTGACCCAAGTTCGGTAACCTCTGACCCCCCCTCCCTACCCCTCCAGCTCTCGAGCTGGGATGAAGCGCCGCTGGGTGGGAGGATGCGCTTCACGGAGGCCGGCAGAGGTCAGTTCCCACGCCTCCTTGCCGGTGTGGCTAGTGGCTGAGGATATGGAGAGGAGGTTGAGGAACTGGAGACCTTGGTCAGAGCCGGACTTTGTGGGGTGTAATGTGGGACGTAATAGGGAAACTTCCTAGGCGCCTTTCGCGGGCAGAACTTGCTGCTCCTGCTTTACAGGTGGAGAAAGAAGGTTAACAGCCACTGGCGGGTCTTCAACGCCAAGTCTCTGAAACTGGGAATCCAGGCCTTGTCCCCCACACAGTCCGCTGCTCCTCATGATTAGAATGAGAGTTGAGTTCTTGCTCCCTTACCTAGGTAGTGCTGGCCAGATGATCTTGGGAAAATCATGTAACATTTAACCACTCAGCTTTGATTTCCTTGGCCGTGAAATAGACATAATGTTTACTTAATATCTCTCTCATTGTTAATCCAGACAAAATGAGGTGTAAGCCATATAAGGCACTTAGCTTAAAGCTTCAAGCATAATGTATGCTGAGAAAAATCGCGATTGTGTGTTCATTTTTTCAGGAGGTGTTTACTGAGGGTGTGTTATGTGCAGACACCGTGCCTGAACTTGGGAATGCAAAGGTGAGCCAAAAGGCGTGATCCTTGCCAGCATGGAGCTTACAGTCTACTGGGGAGGTTAGATGATAATCAAAAATATATTACACAGGTATATAACTACAAACTGATAACTGCTTTGGAAGATAAAGTTGTGGTGCATGGTGAGGGTCTGAGACTTCTCTGAGCAAGTAATTTTTTTTTAAATTTTAAAAGCATTTATTTATTTATTTGACTGTGCTGGGTCTTCCTTCCTGTGTGGGCTTTTCTGTAGTTGCAGCAAGTGGGAGCTACTGTCTAGTTGTGGTGCATGGGAGTCTCATTACGGTGGCTTCTCTTGTGGCAGAGCACAGGTTCCAGGCTGCGGTAGCTGCAGCTTGTGGGCCCTAGATCTCAAGTTCTGTAGTTGCGGTGCATGGGCTTAGTTGCTCTGCAGCATGTAGAGTCTTCCTGGACCAGGGAGTGAACCCATCTCCCCTGCACTGGCAGGCAGATTTTTTACCGCTGACCCACTGGGGAAGCCCCCAGCAAGTGACATGTGAGACTTGAGATCTGAAGGAAGGCCTAGGAGTTCACTGGACAAAGGGGTTGGGGAGGAGGAGAGTTCAGGAAACAGTGTGTGAACATCCTGAAATAAGGTGTTTTTGAGGAAACAGAGGCCACAGGAATGCAGAACACAAGCAAGATTGGAAAGAGATGTTTGGCAATGCAGGCACACAATGCAAGGTCTTAGAGCCACGGCACAGGTTTGTTTTTTATTCTAAAGGCAATGAGGAGCCATTGGGAAAAATGCTGTAGGGAGGCCAGGTAAGGTACCCACTGGATTTAGGGACCTGGAGGTCACTGGTGACCCACTGGGCCTTGTCAAGAGAGGAGTGCTGGGGCAGAACCTGGATGGGTCACTGAAACTGAGACCTAGCTGCTGTGGCGGTATTGTCTCACTTTGGCCCAAGGGGGCCAACCTTTTAAGTGTGGTGTGTGCTGTTGGAGTCAGTCATCAGCTGCTGTTTTTCTTGGGTTCGTACTCTGCCATATCCTGTGAACGGAAGAGCAGATTCCTGCTCTGTGCCTTTCAGCCACACTGGGGAAGACCAGACACGGGCGAAAAGCCCAACTACTGAAAGCCTGACAGTCCCAGATGGCATAGGGACAGGAAGACCTCAAAGAACAGACTGGATCTGCCTTAGGAAGGAGGAGGGCATGGGGGCTTGGAATAGGAGGAGGGCGGGCCAGCCTGAACACCAGCGGTGAGGTACAAGGCAGGCTGGAAGCCACGAGATGGCCTTCCTGGGAGGATGGATCAGCTCGATGAGCTCTGCGGATTCAGGACCACTCCCAGTATGTTGAGCCAGGGAGTTGGGACTTTGCTTTTATGAGTCCTGGAAAACTACTGAAGACTTCTGAGCAAGGAACCATTAGAGTAAAAGTAGTCTTTTCATCAGTGTTTAGTACTGGTGGCTGTAGCACAGATCCAGAAGAAAAAAGTTTTTGTTAATAATTAATGATTGTAATGTCTTCCAGTTGTGTAGTGTTCTGGCCCTTGAGTTTCTCTTACATCATCTCATCTCATCCTCATAGCAACCCTGTGCGTTAGGCAGGGCAGGGGTTATTGCCACTATTTTACCAGACCTCAGGCTGAGGAAGTTCTCAGCTTGGTTCACATTGAAAGTGGTGGAGCAGGGCTGGGACCCAGTTCTGTGCATCCCAAGGCCAAGCATCTTCTCAGACATCACTGCCGTCTGCCCTCTGACTCAGCTCAAGTCTGGTTCTTGCTCTGAGCCTGTTTGCTTACCTGGACACTCAGATGAGGTTCCTCGTTCAAGGATTCTGGAGCAGTGAGACAGGTTTGGAGGGCCTTCAGTCAGGCTCTTGGGCTCAGAGGGAAACTGGGCTGCCTTTGCCCACCTCCCTTCCCACCCCTAGCTCCATCGGGGCCATGTCGGAGCGAGAAGAGCGGCGGTTTGTGGAGATCCCTCGGGAGTCCGTCCGGCTCATGGCGGAGAGCACGGGCCTGGAGCTAAGCGATGAGGTGGCGGCCCTGCTCGCAGAGGATGTGTGCTACCGCCTCAGAGAGGCCACCCAGGTACACTCCCCGCTCCTTGTCCCTCCCTTTGACCGCCCTCTCCCGCAGGGGTTTATATTCAGCTAGTATCTGTCAGGCCCCTCCTTCGTGCCCTGAATACAGTGGACGCTGTCGTGTCCTCTCCAGGGCCTCCTAGGCAGCTGGGCTTCTGGCGAACCAAGCGCCTGCTGGGAAGCCTCTCGTGCTCCTCACCCCTGCCCTGCTGGGCAGGCCAGGCGGGTTCATCGCCACATCCCCCATGTGAGAAACTGAGTCACGGAGAGGACATGTGACACGGGGAGTTGTTTGCCGCCCCTGCCCCCGCTCCCTGTCCCCTTACCCTGTTCCTCCCCTCGCAGAATAGCTCTCAGTTCATGAAACACACCAAACGGCGGAAGCTGACCGTCGAGGATTTCAACAGGGCGCTCCGATGGAGCAGTGTGGAGGTGAGTGGGGCACAGGCTGCCTACGTGCCCGGCTCAGGGCTGGCCACACAGGGAGACGTGAAGACCCAACGTGCACACGAGGGAAGGTCACAGCCAGCCACCGCAGCACAGGTGTCGCCCAGCCCCCCAGGGCCAGGCGTTCAGAGAGACAGAGGCGGCCACAGAGGCCTGGAGGCGAGGGAAGGCTTCTGGGAAGAGCTGGCAGTTGAGCTGAACCTGCAGAGGAGGCCAGGGTTAGACTCAATTGCAAGTAAAATAGGCCATTCTGGGTGAGGGAGCCGCCTGAGCACGGGCGTGGGTGTCAGAACATCCTGCATGGTTGTTCCTGGGAAGGAGGTCCAGGTAAGAAGGTCACGTTTAGAAGAGAGGAGTGTTTTCAGAGCTGGTCTCCGTGAGGAGGAGGATCGGCAGCTTGAGGGTGGGGTCAGGGTCCCTACAGCTCCGTGAGGAGGAACCACGTTCTGCTCCTTGACTCAGTGAGCACTGGAGCTGCAGCCCAGTTCCCAGTGAAGGGCCTGGAGTCCCAGGCATCCCCCTCTACTCAGGGCCTCTGGACTCCCGGCAAACATAGGCTCTGGGCCCTGGCCGGCAGCACCCCATTTAACCTCCCCAGAATCAGCCTGCTCCCCAGTCCTCTCTTCACTCAGGCCGTGTGCGGTTATGGATCTCAGGAGGCGCTGCCCCTGCGCCCCGCCAGAGAGGGTGAGCTTTACTTCCCCGAGGACCGAGAGGTGAACCTGGTGGAGCTGGCCCTGGCCACCAACATCCCCAAAGGCTGTGCTGAGACGGCCGTGAGAGGTGACCGCTGGGGTCCTCCACGGGGCGGGGACGGGAGCTGGGCTGTCAGAGGAGTGGTGATGGGCTGGTGGGTAAATGGGGCAAAATCCAGAACGGTGGGTGGTGTTACAAGGGGCAAAACCTGGGGCTGACCCATCTCTGCTCTGATTCCAGTTCATGTCTCCTACCTAGATGGCAAAGGAAACCTGGCCCCTCAAGGATCAGGTAACGGGTAGTCCAAGGAATGGGCCCTCTGCTTGGACTTTCCTCCCTTAGGACTGAGGGTGGTGCTGCTACCCCTCTGAGTCCTCATCTGACAAGTATTTTCTGGTGCCTGCCTGGTGCCAGTCCTGAGTGGGCACTGGTCCCTGCCCAGAAGCCTCAGAGTTGGAAATGGGATCCCAGGCCTGTAACCTGGGATGCCGTGTTGGATGTTAGTGCAGAAGTCTGAGCAGCTTACTGGGGTCTCTGAGGTGTCACACTTCCAGGGTCTGCTGAATGGAGCTTACAGAGCCTGAGGCTTATGAATTTGGACCTTGGGGACTAAGCAGGAGTCTGCTGGGCAGAGCACAGGTGGGAGGCAGTGTGTGGAGCTGGGCTGTGGAGACCTTGCAAGGTCAGGGTGAGCAGGCTGCTTAGAGGGGCTGGCGGCTCTGTGTCCCAGAGTCCTCCTGTCTGAATGGGGGGATGGGGGTTGTTGGGGGTGGGGAGCAGGCAGGGAGGCTGGGAGAGGGTGGGGCTGTACCCTGACTCCCTTCTGCCCACCCTCTCACAGTGCCCAGTGCTGTGTCTTCACTGACTGATGATCTTCTCAAGTACTACCAGCAAGTGACTCGGGCTGTCCTCGGGGATGATCCACAGCTGATGAAAGTGAGCAGGCGGGCCTGAATTGGGGCACAAAGTCCAACCCTCAAATCCCTGTGGAATTCCTTCAGAGGCCTGCTTCCAGTCCTCTGCACGCTGGCTGATGTGGGTGGAAGCTGCTCTTGGTGGGGGGCGTGGTGCTCTGCAGCTGGCCCTTCTCCAGCACTGCTCCCCTTCCTGCCCCAGTAGGAACCCTTGTTCCTCAGGGAATGGGCAGCTCTGCAGGGTCCTGTGGAGAGGGGGCACAGCACAGGTGGTCAGTCCCCCCACCCCTTAATCCAGAGCCCATTCCTTGGGGTGTCTGTTGACCTGGAGCCACATGGGGCATCCACCTTGTCCTTTCATTTGTCTGGACTTGAGAGGAAAGGAGAGGAAGTAGAGGGAGCCTGGTGAGGGTTGCAGCCAGATGTCATACCAGCCCTCTAGGGCCCCGTTGGACACTGCCAGTGTCGGAGGAGGGCTGGTTTGGGGGTCTGCTTGACCACATGTTGTCTGTTTGAGGATTTTACATCTTCCACGTTTGGCTGCTGCTGTTACTTCCCTTGCAAAGTTAGAACTGTTGTTACTGCGCTTTCCTGCCTCAGAAAGTCTGCTGCTTGTCCCCAGACACAGTGCACGTGGGTGGGCCTGGGAACTGGGCTGCTTCCTCTTGAGCTGTTGTCTGCTTTCATAGTGGCTGAACTTAAGGTCTTGATCCAGAGGAGCTGGGAGGGCACAGGTGGTGGAGGTTCAGGCTAAAATGGTGTTACTCGTTGACTATTTTTTTCTGCTTATAAAAGTAATACCAGCATACATTTATTATAGAAGTACTATAAAACATACAAAGTAGAAAATGAAATTGTGTAGAATCACCCACTCACGTTTTTCTTCTATGTATAAACTATCATAGTCTATTGTCAATTGAAGTGGTATTAAACTAAACTGGTTTTAGAGTAACTGCTTTACTCAGTTAAAAATATGTTGGACATTTAGGTTATATTCATTTTAGTTCAGTTGCTTACTCTTGTCCAGCTCTTCGTGACCCCATGGACTGCATGGCGTCCATGGACTGCATGGATGCCAGGCTTAGGTTATATTCAGCTTTTTATTATTGTAGACAGTGCTATGTGTGGGTATGTGCGTGAGTGGGTTTTGTTTATAGTGGGTTAAATTTGTAGAAGTGGAATTGCTGAGTCAAAGTATAAACATTTAAAATGTTAATACATAGGTGCCAAGTTTTCCTTTAAAGAGGTATCAGTTTATACTTGGGGTGGGTGGACCAGGGCAGCGTGGCCCCTTCTGTTTCAGGTTGCTCTCCAGGACCTGCAGACCAACTCCAAGATTGCAGCACTCCTGCCATACTTTGTTTACGTGGTCAGTGGGGTGAGTGCCCAGGCAGCGGCTGGGGCGGCTCTTGGGGAGGAGATGACGCAGCAGGCTGTAGGGCTCGTGGCAGGGATCCCCAGATGAGCACCCTTCTTTCCCCAACAGGTGAAATCTGTGAGCCACGACCTGGAGCAGCTGCACCGGCTCTTGCAAGTGGCACGAAGCCTGGTTCGGAACCCACACCTCTGTCTGGGGCCCTATGTGCGTTCCCTGGTAGGCAGCGTTCTCTACTGTGTCCTGGAGCCACTGGCTGCCTCCATCAACCCGCTGAATGACCACTGGACGCTGCGGGATGGCGCTGCCCTCCTACTGAGCCACATCTTCTGGTAGGCACCTGGGCTGGCACTGATCAAGGGCGGGACTGTGGCAGAGCTGAGTGGCTTGGGGTGGGAGGTGGGGTGAAACTTGTGGCTTTAAGGCCGCAGGTTAAGAGGTTGGGAGTGTCTTCCCTCTGATCTTCCAAGCTGTTGTGCCTGGGGTCTTACAAACAGGTGACAAGGCTGCCAGGGGTTTGGCCCATCAGCCCTCAGGCCCTGGGCCCAGCTGCCTCGTTCCCTCGCCCCAGTGGGCCCTAGACGTGCCGTTTCCTCTGTGTGCTGTGCCTCGTTCTCCTGACTGAACGTTGCTCCCACAGGACTCATGGGGACCTTGTAAATGGCCTCTATCAGCAGATCCTGCTCTCCCTGCAGAAAGTCTTGGCGGATCCTGTGAGGCCTCTCTGCTCTCACTATGGGGCTGTGGTGGGGCTGCATGCTCTCGGTTGGAAGGTGAGGACCCTGGCTTTTCTCACAGAACTGTAAGAGCTCCCGTTTATAGTTAGAAAAACAGTCTTGTCTACAAATGTGTCCTGTTTCTCTGGTTTTTAGGTTTTGTACTGTCTTTCAGGATCCATTCATAATTTTCCCTGAAGAGAACCTCAAAATAACTTGTTTATTCCTAGATTCTTGCTGTTCTTTGATACTGTTGTAGTGTCTTCATGGTATTTCTTAGTGGTGTATAAAACACAACTGATTTGTGTATTGATTCAGCTACTTCATTAAACTATCATTTTAAACTGTAGATTATATGGGGCTTTTAAGGTAAATCATACCATGTACAAATAATGATAGCTTTGTCTTTTTTAAACCTAATGCCTTATTCTTTTGAATTCCTTTTTCTTTTATGGCCACCCCACATGGCTTATGGGATCTTAGTTCCCCAGTCAAGATTGGAACCTGAGCCCTTGGCTGTGAAAGTGCAGGGTCCTAACCACTGGACCACCAGAGAATTCCCAAACCTAGTAATTTTATTTTATTGCTAGGAACACTAATATCATTTTAAATGATATGTTGATACTGGGTATCCTTGTCTCATTTCCAATTTTAAAAAGAGTGCTAACAATTACCTGTCCTGTTGAGGCTGACGTTTACCTATGTGTTTGTAGATACCTTTTTCAGGTTAGGGGAATTATATTCTTAATTATTAATTTATGTCAATTTTATCATATGCACTTTCTATATCTTTTTAATTGATTCTAAGGTTTTTCTGCTTTTATCTGTTAATGTTGTTAATTGTATATATAGGTTTTCTTGTTTTGGGCTGTGTCACATAGCTTGTAGGATCTTAATTCCCAACCAGGGACTGAACCTCTGCCCCAGCAGTGAAAGTGTGGAGTCCTAACCACTGGACCACCAGGAATTCCCCATACAGATTTTTCTAATAGTAAACCATAGTTACATTTCCAGGATAAACTCACTTTAGTAATGGTATAGTCTTTTAAAAAAAAATGCAAAACTTTTATTGGAATATATTTTTTACATACAGTTGGATTTAAATGACTTATCTGTATTTATGAATGAAATCAATCATGTACTCTCCTCATGGTTTTAGTATCAGGGTTATACTGGTTTTATAGAAAAAGGTGGAGAGGGAGTATTTTTTATACTTTGTATTTTTAAGTTTAATTATGTTTTATTGAGACACTGTTCCTTGAATGTCTGTAGGCTGACTGTAAATTCTGGCACGCTGTTTTGTGGTTATGTTTTTAACTAATAGTTACAGAATTATTTGAGTTTTCGTATTTCTTGAGTCAGTATTAAGTTATATTTTTATAGAAACTTGAAGTCTTAATTGCTTTCCTCCAAATTAATCACAGGATTTAAAATTACATAATCAGAATCCAGGTCTCTGAGCTGTTTTTTGTGCGCAAGTGGTTTAAATTGAGTTCCAGTTTACATGTAAGCCGTTGGCAGCTGAATTTCTCAGTTAGCAGGGGGCATCACTTATATCCTTCAGCCCTCAGCACATATGTCAGTGATAGTGGGGTTACTTGATATTGTTTGTCTGTCTTTGTACCTGATCTTTATTCCCATTGCTTAACTAAGGCTTGAGCATTCAGGAGGTTCCAAATAAATGTTGGCCGAATATGCCAAGCAGGGAATTTAGGATTCAGCCGTGTCCAGAACCAGAGATAAAAGTGATCTTTTTGAGGAAATGATACTTGGTAAGCAAAGAGCAAAAAAGAGGCACTCACTGCATTCTTCTCTTCCATCCAGGCAGTAGAGAGAGTCCTGTACCCACACCTGTCCACTTACTGGACAAATCTGCAGGCTGTGCTTGACGATTATTCAGTATCGAATGCCCAGGTTAAAGCAGATGGGCACAAAGTCTATGGAGCCATTCTGGTGAGTGCCAGCCCTTTCCACCCTCTCCTCCCTGCATCAGCTCCACTGGCTTACTTTAGAACACTAGGCCCAGGTTCTTTGTATCCTAGTCCCTCTACTCTTACAGGTGGCTGTAGAGCGACTGCTGAAGATGAAGGCCCAGGCAGTGGAGCCCAACAAGGGTGGACCAGGCAGCAGGGGGTGCCGGCGCTCTGACGACCTGCCCTGGGACAGCCTTCTCCTGCAGGAGTCTCCCTCCGGGGGCAGCGCAGAGCCAGGCTTTGGGTCTGGTCTCCCAATGGCTCCTGGAGGCGCGGGGCCAGAGGATCCTTCCCCTTCGGTGACCCTGGCTGACATCTACCGGGAGCTCTACGCCTTCTTCGGTGACAGCTTGGCCACTCGCTTTGGCACGGGTCAGCCCGCGCCCACCGCCCCGCGGCCGCCCGGGGACAAGAAGGAGCCGGCGGCCGCCCCGGACTCGGTGCGGAAGATGCCGCAACTGACAGCCAACGCCATGGTCAGCCCGCAGGGCGACGAGAGCCCCCGGGGCGGCGGCCCCCCGTCAGCCTCTGCGCCCGCCGCCTCTGAGAGCAGGCCGCTGCCCCGCGTGCACCGGGCGCGGGGAGCACCCCGGCAGCAGGGCCCGGGCACCGGCACCCGCGACGTCTTCCAGAAGAGCCGTTTCGCCCCGCGCGGTGCCCCTCACTTCCGTTTCATCATCGCTGGGCGGCAAGCAGGGAGGCGATGCCGCGGGCGCCTCTTCCAGACTGCCTTCCCCGCGCCATACGGGCCCAGCCCGGCCTCCCGTTACGTGCAGAAGCTGCCCATGATCGGCCGCACCGGCCGGCCGGCCCGCCGCTGGGCGCTCTCGGACTACTCGCTGTACCTGCCGCTCTGAGGCGGCGCTCGCCTTCGCCTCTGTAAATAAATCCCGCGCCCGGAAATGACGTATCCGCGCTTGTGGGTCGCGCCGGATGAGGCGGGGCTTGGGCAGTCGGCTCCTGCGGCACCGCTTCCTGGTGGTGGGGAAGTCATGGCGCTGCCCTGCTCGCAGCGAGTCGAACTCGCGTTCTTCGCTACCGCCTTCTTATGCGGAGCCGTGGCGGCCGCGGCGCTGACCCGGACCCAGGTGCGGTTGCGGGACGGGTCCGGCCGTCAGGTTGGGTAAGCGGGGAGCAGGCAGACCCTGAACCGGAGAGGCCGCTGCTGTCCGGCCCGCGGAGTTCTGGCGCGCAGCTCCTCGGAGCTAGTCGCCCAGGTGAGGCTGGTCACCGGCGGAGATGCATCGGCGCTAATCACGCTCTGTGGATACATCTGCCCAGGTCGTACTTCGAAATTATTACTTCGCAAAAGGAACTAGTCCTTGGGCGTGTCTAACTGCAGACATAGCCCGGCCGGGTGATTCCTGCTGCATAATCTCACCCTGGCTGTAAAACAAGTTAGACCAGGCCCCTTTAGATCAGACACTATTGTGCTGAGCCAAAGAAAGCATAGTGTAGTAGAAATGAGCAAAGTACCAAATGGTTGCAACGCAGTGTGTCAAGTGGCAAACCAGTGATGTAGCAGAAGCCAAGAGTTTAGTCGAGTGTTTACCCCAGCCAGGCAATCATGTTATTAAACAGGCTCGTTTGACCCCTGTAAGTAGGCACTATTACAACTATTTTATAGATTAGAAAACATCGGAGATAGCCGGGGGGGGGGGGGTTACACAAGTTTTGGTTCTACTCTAGAATTTCTGTACGAGGGGAGACCAGAACTTGAGTCATCTCTGAAGCTCATTGTATCTTATAACCACTGCCAATTTCCTCATCCATCTGGCCACTGTAGATTTGATTTCCCCACCAGACCCACTCAGCTACTGGCCCAGAAACAGGAACTGACAGTAATACACAACTCCTTAGGGTGGCCCTGGTCTAGATTATCCCCAACACCTGCCATGAACTTGCATTCAGAGGTACTGGCCTGAAATCTAGGACTCAGCAGCTTCTTTCCACAGGGTTCCTTCAGTGGCAGCTGTCCCCTGTATGGTGTGGCCGCCCTGAACGGCTCCTCTCTGGTCTTGTCCCGACCCTCGGCCCCATCCCTCTGCTACTTTGTGGCTGGGGCCTCGGGCCTACTGGCCCTCTACTGTCTCCTGCTTCTGCTCTTCTGGGTCTACACCAGCTGCATCGAGGACTCCCACAGGTGACTGCCCGCTCTGAGAGTCAGGGGTTGAGGTGGGAGGTGGCCCACTTCAACCACAAGGCTTATTTTCTCCCTTCTCCTAGAGGCCCAATCGGGCTCCGCTTTGCACTGGCCACCTCAGCTATAGCCATCTTCCTGGTCTTAGTGTGTGCCTGTATCCTTCGATTTGGCACCAGTTCCCTGTGCAAATCCATCACCTCCCTGAACATGACTAGGTAATGGGAGAGGGAGGGAGTCTGGCTGGGGTTGTCTACCTTCCCTCTGCAGAGAGTATCCCATCGGCTGCCTTTTATATCCCCGGCAATTCTCATCTCAAAAGGGCATTGGAGTGAAAGACTATTTAGGGTATATCTCCCCTTTCTCATGACTGTCTCTTTGACCTCACAGCTGCTCTGATGCCCAGAAAACTCCATGGATACCCCCTGGAACCGCTGTGCAGTTTTACTCCAACCTACATAATGCTGAAGTGAGGTCCTGGGATATGAAAGGCTGGGTGGAGACTGAAGGATACACAGATTCGTGTAATGAATCATATAATACAATCTGTGGTTTTAAGAGTGCTCACCAGCGTACTCTGAGCTTGGTCCACCCGTGAGGGGCTGAGGGGCTGAAGGCTTGACAGCCTGACAGTGAAGAGCTGAGTGCTGTGTGGGTGGAACTGGATTCAGGATGGGCCCAGTCCTTACATTCCTGTTCCTGTCTCCCACAGACTTCTTCTTGGGTGAATCTGGTATTGTGGTGTGTGGTCTTGGTGCTCCAGGTTGTGCAGTTGAAGTCTGAAGCCACCCCGTACCGGCCTCTGCAGAGGGGGGACCCTGAATGGAGCTCTGAGACAGATGCTCTCATGGGGCCACGCCTTTCCCCTTCCTGAGGACTAAGGAGAGAGTACTTCTGCAGCCAGACTCCATGCCCAAGTGCCTGTAACCCTCTTGTCCCCACACGGCTGTTTATGTGAGGAGCCTTAGTTTTCCCTCCAGGAGGGAAACATGATGATACCTCTCTTCCTACAGCTGTTTTTCTACCAGAGTATTATATTTCTTTCTTCATCTCAGTACTGAGTTCTTGGTGTAAAGCACTGTAGGTAGGGTGGATAGGAGTAAGGAGTGAAGACTAAACATATGGGTCAAAAATCTCAAGAGGTAGGGGCAGGTAGCTGCCCTTGGGATGACTGCTCTTTTATTTGCTGTTAATGAATTCTGGGCCCCCTCTGTGACCCTGGTTGTCACCCCATCCCTAAGGTTCAGTTTTTATTCTGAACCTTAGTGACGAGGTTGCTTCTTCACAAGCTACGGTAGGCACCCACAGTGTTGTCAAAAAGTTTCGTGTTGGGGAAATGTCCAGCTTTATCCAAGAGGAAGTAGAAGCGCCGGCCTTTGACTTTCAGAGGCAACATGGCAGGGACTTCTCCCCGGTGGGCCATACAAGATACTTGGTTTAAGGGAACTGTAAAATGGGCACCCCAACCAAAGGGGGCATGAGTGGTGAGGGTCACATGCTTCCCTCCAGCCCGTAGCATCACTGAACGCACAGAACGGAGGGAAAAGAGAAGACCAGCACCAAGTACCAAAGAACCTGTAGGAAAAGCAAAGATTGGGGTTTTCACTGGAGAGCTAAGCAGCAACCCTTTCAGTGCCCCACCCCCGAATAAAAATAATTGTGATGGTAACATTTACTGTGTTCCTTATACCCCAGTCATACATTAGTCATTCCTCCCCACAGCCTAAATAGATACGCATCCCCATTTTAAAACAGGATCCAAAGTGTAAGGGTACTGACTTGCTCAAGGTCACAAAATAAGAGACAGACGGCAGCCTAAACCTCTACAAGGGCCTGGCGCTCAGGGACTTCCAACTCTCGTGTACCGCGCTCCTACCCACTCCTGCTCATGCGGGAAGATTGGGAACCCCTTATTCTTCTTGCCCGAACAGAGGGTTGTGCCCATCCTCTTCGACCAAGCTGGGAAGCTAGCCCACACCTTACCGATGGCGCCGCAGCCGACGGCAAGGCCATAGCGCCAGAGTGTAGAGCGCAGGTCCAAGCGGCCATGGTCTGGGAACCTGGCGTCTGTTGGACGAACCGGGGTTGGGGGACGGGCCAAAGAGGCAATGGCCAAGGAAGCCCAGAAGACGCCCTGGCCGGCGCAGAACAGCCCGAGGATGGCGAAGAAGCGGCCCCGCTCATGCTTGAAGAGAAGCACATCCCGTGGCGGAGCCGTGTCATGCAGGGCCCGGCGCGCGGGCAGTGACTGCAGCGTTCGGAACAGCAGCACAGACCACCTCCGCCCGGGCGCCGCCATGGCCCTGCGCAGAGCCACTTCCGGGGCGGGACTTCCTGCCAGCTAGCCCCGCCCCACACCAAGCCCTTCAGCCGGGGGGCGTGGCCCATGCTTTGGTCCCGCCCACGCTTGTGAAGGATAAGGCTAAAATAACTGCAAACTTGACACCAAATACAATACCATTCTTTATCTTAAAAAGTAGGGAGGATCCTGGGGTTAAGTACACAAAGCACCTAAGTCCTTCGGGTATTTTAGTGTCAGTTCTACAAAGTAAGCTTTGGCTTCCTGGCACCAGGGAGGCTCAATCTTCTGGAGGATTCCAGAAGGCAGGTGAGGAGAAGGATCCAGCAGCCCTCCCTCCTCGGTCACAGTCACAGGGCGGCCTCGGGCCGGAGAGGAGACATCAGTACATCCAGGGGCTATTTACAGGGATCTTCTGGGGCAGGACTATGGATCACTTCATGAATGCCACTTCTGGGATCTCGCCCTTTGCCTTAAAGAAACATAAAATGTCAGTAGAGCCAGGTGGTCCACGCCCTGCCCCAAGCCTGCCTGACCCTCTTGAAGGCTTGGAGCTCTCTTTGCCACCTATTTTCAGATCTTACCTTGAGATGAGTAAAGGCCTGGGCAGATCTGGTATAGTCCCAGTTGTTGTCCTGAAGGCACCTGGAGTAGCGGAAGAACAGGCACCTCCATTAGAACCGCAAGTTTTGGTTTTAAACATTTTAGGGGCACTTATTTTTCACCACCAGCACTACCTCAGTTTACCCCATTTCCTACACATGCTCAGTACTCACTTCTGGGACCACTCAAGGTTCATGCCAGACTGGGTAGAGAATGCTTGCAGCATTTCCTGCTGCTCTGGGGAGAGGGTGGGCACTGGGCTGGAGGAAGGTGTGGGTGCAGGCATGGCAAAGGCTCTCTGGATCTCATCAGCGCTGGCATTCCGCACAAACAGCTCATCGTTGACGATGCACAACCTTGGAGACAAAAAGCACCTTAGACAGCTGGACAGACAGAAGATAACCTCATCCTCCCAATTCCATTCCTATTCTCACTTGACACTCAGAGTTTTTCAATACCCACGAGGTTCCTTCATCATTTGCCCCCTATCCCATGGACTCCACATATTGGATTATCTACCAAACAGACTTGAATTATACATTCTTCCCCAACCCTCATTTACCTTCACAACGGACTTAGGAAGCGAACATTGTTAAACCACTTTTCCACAGTGGCAGCCGTGCATTGGGACTGGGACCCCACATGCTAAGTCAGACACTCACCCTGAATTGCTGGCAGGAACAGCGACGAACGTCCGGGTAAAGGCTCGCAAGGAGTCCCGAGACTTTCCATCCACTGCAATGATAACAATGATGATGACCCGTCAGAGTCATTCATGCTTTATGTTTTCAAACAGCTTCTCAAAAATCATAGTCTGATTTGATACAGAGAACCCTAAGCAGGCCAAACAGGGGTGATTATGTGTGCACAGATGAGCAGAGCAGGGAGGCGTGTCAGAGGTTAGAGAGGACAACAGTAACACTTTTATCCCACTAGTTAGTTATTTGTATCTGTGGGCCAGGCCCTGTGTCAGGCACTTTATAAATCACTCACTCCCCAAACACATAATGAGATGCCTATTATGAATCCCTTTCTTTTTTTTTGGTGGGGAGGGATAAACAGACTTTATTTCACCAGCAAATAAATTCAAGTCATTTCAGGTTTGGTAACCAAATGGATCATAAGAAAACATGTTTGCCCTCAGATTTTTTTAAATTGTAAAATTAAAAAAAGAAAAGGGATTGTGGACATATATATATGTATATATATATATATATATATATATACACACACACACACACATAGGCCTTAGAAATTTATATAAGTATAAATGTATAAATAGATATCTTTGTTGTTGTTTAGTCACTGAGTTGTATCTAACTGTTTGTGACCCCATGGACTATAGCCTGCTAGACTCCTCTGTCCATGGGATTTCCCAGGCAAGAATACTGGAGTGGGTTGCCAAAATCCCTTTCTTTTACAGTCAGGTTCAGAGGTTATGTAAATTGCTCACAGACACAGAGGACCAAGGTTGGGGATGGAAGCTCAGAACTGTCTGCCTCCAAAGTCTGTGTCCTTCTAATCCTCAGGCTGTTCCCATAGCCCAGACAGGAAAGACAGGTGAGGACAGGCTTGGGGGCAGAAAGGGAGAAGGTGGTCAGAGAAGAAGAGAAGAGAAGGGAGCTGGGAAGTTGAGAGTGCTCAGAATGACTAGCTGGGACAGGGACCACTCCACAAACTCAGCACTCCAAAGATACTTACCTTCTTTGAAGACTCCGTTGACAGAGAAACACAGCAATGTGCTCTGAAAGAGAAGCAGCAACATCAGGTACCATGTAGGCTCCCAGCAGAGCCCCCAAGTCCCTCCATGCCTCTTAAGGACTGCCCCGTCCCCAAACCCACACTTCTGTCAAGGGAGAAATAGGTGCTTACAGTCTGCGCACTTATGTCTACCACGAAGGAATTGATGTCATGCTGAGTTTTGGGCAACTCATTGAGGAAGGCCACCACGTTGAGACGTGTATGCTTTAGCAGTCGGAACCGCAGGGCTGTGGGAGGAGGAGAAGCCGAGGTTAGGAACTGCCACACTGAGCCCAGACTCCTTCCCATGCCCTTCTCCCAACCTGTCTGGCTCACATCACACACTTACTAGGGTCTTTAAGCTTCTTCACATTCCTGCTATCCTTGAAGTACTCGGCCAAGTTGCTTCTGGGGGAGTAAGAAAAAAAAGAGGTGGTGGTCAGAGCAGTGGTGATGCTGCATGTGCTGGCCAGTGTCTGCTGAGCAGCTCTGGTCCTGGGCAGGTTCTGGGATATGCTACTCACCGGGCAGGGTTCTGAGGGGTGAAAGGAATGCTCAGGGAGCAGCAGGCTCCATCATGGTAGGCATCCAGCAGCCGCTGCCGGTCTCCCGAGTCATAAACTGCATAGTACCTGTGGGGCAAAGGAAAGGGGAGGGTTGAGCTCCACAAGCTGGATCCACTAAGGGACCAACAGCTCCCAAGACTGAGCTCTACTGGGGCTAGGCCACTGCTCCCCAGCCTCAGGACACCCAAGATACTTACTGCTGCAAGAAGTGCAGGACCAGATTCTTCAGGGTCTCTGTTCCAAAGTAGCTTCCCTGGAATCAAACAGACCCCAATCAAACAGGACCATGGTACCAGGACTCTCCTCCCAACACAAGTTCTAGCTCTGTGCCCCCCAGATGCCACCCCACCACTTACCTTGCAGGGCGGTAATGTTGTGGGGGCTTCAACATCAAAGGCAATTGGTGGGGGTAACTCATGGCCATCCTGCAGAAAGGAAGTAAAAGACGATGATGTAAACCAGTGAAAGCAGGCTAGAAGAGGGACTTCCCTGGCAGTCCAGGGCTAAGGCTCCCCACTCCCAATGCAGGGGGCTTGCGTTCAATCCCTGGTCAGGGAACCAGATCTAGATCCCACATGCTAACTAAGACTTGGTGGGCCGCAACTGAAACCCAGCGGAGCCAAATAAATAATTTTTTTTTAAAGGCTGGATGAGTAATTAGATGGGAGAACTAAGAGTAAAAGGGTCAGAGGTCAAGTAAGAGAAAGAAATGGAAAGGGGGTCTATGAATCCTGATAGATGCAACTATCATCTCAAGGCATTTTTCTGGGAAGAAGGATTATAACCTTTGTTAATATACATATGAAATCTTTGTTAAGATTCTCAAAGGGCTCCATATCCCCAAATTAGTGATCAAATAAAAGCACATTAGGCAAGACTTTGAGGGTGGGAGGTGCTATGCTACTCAGAAGAGAATGAAAAAATTAGGTACTCACCAGTCGTAGTAGTTTCGGAAATCGCTCTCGAACGGCGCTGTCAAAAATGGGACATAAGTAAGTAATGTTTTAGGGCCACTGTGCCTCCTGGGCTGCTCTAGGAGCAAAAACACCCGTGCCCGGGGGACAGCCCATCCCATCCTCCTTGTGCTCTCACTCTTCCCCAGCCTCTGAGCTCCAGGAAAAATAACCCCACTCCCCACCTCGTCTGGGGCATCCAAAAATGACTGCCTTGAAGGACGAGTCTCTCTGCCTGACTCTGAGCACTGCAGGGGCAGCACTCCCAGCCCAGGCATTAAGCCAGGGCCTCTTCTCCATCCTTGACCCCCTTACCTTCCACCTACTCACCTGTGCAGCCCCCGGAGGAGGGAATGGGGTGGGAGCCCAAGGGCTCCGCTGCCTCAACAGGTATCCATCACTTCTGCCAGGTCTGGCCGTGGCCAAGACCAGAACACACCACAGAAATGGCACAGGATGTTGGGGCAGGGAGGTGAGCAAGGCTCAGGAAGAGGAGAGGCCAAGGAGGAAGAGAGGGGAAGAGGGGAGAGAAAAGGAAGGAGAGGAGGGGGCAAAGAAGAGATGGGGAGATTCAGGCAAGGAAAGAGAAAGCAGAGACAAAGCGACAGCACTACATGGTGAAGAGTCATTTAGAAAGACCAGGGAGAACAAAGGGGAAGAGGCGCCTGACACAGCCCTCTCTTTCGGCTCCCTTCTCCCTGTGGTCCAAGGAGGAAACGAGAAACACATCTTTGCTGTGGTGAGAGGGCAGCTGCTATTGGCCAGGTGTCTGTCTGCTACCTGGGTCCCGATCTGAGCTGGGCGTGGGAAGCAAAGCAGCCATGGGGGCAGGAGATCTCCCTCCGAAGGGGTGAGGGTTCAGGCCCCTGCAAAGTTGGGGGGGTGAGGGTCTGTGCCCCACCACTGTTGGCCCCCAAGTTCTCTCCTGATGGCCCCTCTGCGACTGTGCCTGTCTTAGGTTGTTCCTTCCCTGAGGAATCTTACCCGTCTCTGGCTAACCAGCCATCCTCCGGGGCCAAGCAGGGTGATGTGAGGTGTGCGAGTGAGGGAGGGGCAGCGCCCCCAGAGAGGGTCAGTTCTCTGTCTCCTGGATAGCCTATGCCCCCGTGGCCTCCACGCCCAGCACCTGCCTTGGGATTCCCTCGCCTGCTGGCGGGGCCCCGGCTCTGGTCACATGTCTTAGGGAACCCAGGTTTCTCCTCCAGGGAGGGCCCAGCTCACAGCCTTGGGCAAGAGCGACAGAGTGCATGGCACCAGCCACCAGGAGGCCTCAACCTCAGCATGGGCAGGAGAACCCAGGCAATAGCCTTGGGCAAAGCGATCGTGAGAACTGAGCCCCTCTTGGCAACAGAGCAAGAGGGGCTCTCACCGGACAGAGGAGGGAAGGCCCATCAGCAGGAAGTCCCAGGGAGGGAGGGCTTTCCCTGCCCAGAGGTACCAGGCTCTTGGCTCAAAGCAACTCCACGTATGGGGGTGTAATATGCAAGATACCCCCTGGTCATGGTAGAAAAAGGGAGATGCTCTTCTTGAAACAAAAGGGGAGGGAGAGTCTAGAGAAGGCTGTGTTCAGGAAGGAAGGAGAAAGGCCACAGAACCAGCAGATAGGCAGTCAGCTGAGAAGAAAGGAAAGGAGGCCTGGGGCAAAGCTAGGGGTCACGGGCAGACAAAATGGAGGAACACGCGATCCTCCCCAAGGACAGGTGGTTCCAGCTGAGGGCTGCACATCTCCTGCAGACGGGCAGTGGTCAGGGTGCATCAGCTCAGCCTCCTAGGGGGTGAAGGTCCCCAGGAGGGGAGATAAAGCTTATAACTGACCTGATGTAGGTGGATTGGTCTCGGAAGGTGTCGCACAGCGTGTTTCCGTCAAGCCAGAGCTCTTCCAGCTTCAGCCCTTTGATCTTGTCCAACTCCCGCTCAGACTTTAGCTGCAAACGATAGGGAGGAAAGGCAGGAAAGACACGCTGGTAAAGAAAGCCAGCTAGATCCCCCCGCCCCCACCCTCATCTCTTAAACGCCCCCCCTGCCTCTTGCTGCCACGAGGCAAGCTCTCTCCACCTCTGCCCACCCTATCCAAACACAGGCAGACTCTCAAACTCACTTCATTTCCAGAGAGATTTAGGGTCTTTAGATTGGGTGCTTTCTGTACAATGCTAGACAAGTCATCCAGCCGGTAGAGCTTGTTGTTGCTCAAGTTCAAGGACAATAGCTGTGGGGAGAGGAGAATTTAGAGGAAGCACAACCGGCCAGGGGATGAGAAACAAACGTGCCTCCCAATCCCATCGTACCTACCCAACCCTGCTTCCCCCCACCTAGTGGGACAAAGGCCTCACCTCAGGGATGTTCTCTTCAATGATTCGCAGGGTGGCTGCCATGCAGCTTCTACGGTTCAGGACAACGTCAATATTCTGGGCCACTAAATCTGCAGGAGGCAAAGGGAAGTCTGAGAGGGCCTTCCCAGGCCAGCGTGCCCACCACAGCACCCTCAGATTTTCCGTGCTGACAGATCCCCCTCTGTCTCCCCCAATCCAAGAATGGGTGAGGCAGAATCAACCTGTATCTGACCTGTACCTGGGTCTGAACGGAGGCCCTTGAGGTCAAGTGCTTGCTGGGAGCCATCGTATCGTTTGCTCATGATCAGCTGCAGAGGAAGACAGAGGGTTCAGTGGTTACTGGAGTTGTTGGGGGGGAAGGGTGAGGGGAGGGGGAAACCGCTAAGACTCAGGTGCCAGCCTCACCTTTAGCTGCTCTACTTGTTCTGGCTTCAGTTCGTTCTGCACAGAATGGGGTGGAGAAGAGGAGTTGATGATGATAGATATCTGCAGGGGAGATACACACGGACAGGGTGAACTCCAGGAAGGCCTGAGCCCCAGGACCAAGACTCAGGCTATGCACTGAGCACCAGTCCCCACCCCCAACCAAACCAGGCCCTTCTTACACACCCTGCGGTTCTCCCGATCCAGAATCTTATAGTTAACAGCCTTCAGTGCAGAAGCAGTACTGGCGTCCTCCACAAAAAACTGGGCTCGTGTATTTTCATAGTGAAACTGCAAGAAAAGGGAACAAGGGCATTAGACCAGAGCCCCCTGCCCAGCTGGTACCTCCACCCTCCTTGGCACGCAGTCAGCCACTCAGGCCTTCTCTCACCTCAATGGGAGTAAAAGGGACACTGCACTTGCTCTGAATCACATTCAGGAGCCACGACTTGTCATATTTCCTGCCGTAAGGGATCTAGATGAGAGAGAGAGAAGAGACAGGAAAAACATGTCACTAGATGACCAGCAGACCCTTCCAGTGCCCCTTTCAGCTCATCTGCCAAGCTCCAAAAGACTTTCTGGAGAAATGGTCAATTTAAAAGTTTTCTGGGGTGACTTGGAGCTCACCATTAAAAGGGTCACCCATGCAAAGTCATGGAAGTTTTTTTTTTTGGTTATTAATGATTGTTGGCACATCCTATGCAATATATCTAAATTGAATTATGGTTCCAGATAAAGTTATAGATGGGAATGAAGCTTGTGTATCATCCATCATCATGTGTAATCAATAAAAGATTTAATACCCTCTTGAAAAAAATAAAAATAAAAGTTTTCTGGGAATTCCTGCTGCTTCAGTGATTAGGACTCCAAGCTTTCACTGCTGGGAATTCAATCCCTGGTCAGAGAACTAAGATCCCACAGGTTCCACGGTGAGGCCAAAAAAATAAAGAGTATTCTACTCAAACAAAATGTGAACTCCTTAACCCCCTTTCTGTCCATTTATACTTATTATTCCTCAAATGATGCAAATGTTTGATTCTACAAGTTCTAAGACATCATTTATAACCTACCTGCCCTTCAGAGAACTCAAGGGCCCTCCACTCCACACTCAGCTCCTCACATCTGGAGGAGCTCTCCCACCCACCAACCACAATCATCACACTTCCCTTTCATGGCCTCCCCATCCTGCTGCCCCTTCTTTTCTGAAGCTGCTCACAGATGTTCTAAGATATTGATTCTTAGCAGCAAGTATGGTTCCCAGATTGCAGAGTAAACAGCTGATTTTGTAATGTGAGAGGTAAACCCCTTAATTCTGAGCCCAGCCCCCTAGCTCCTCTGCTCCATGGACCTCTCAAGATACTCACTGTAATCTTAAACCAGTTCTTGGACGTCCCATCCTGGCTTGTGCCAGCCCCTCCCCTCTCCGCAGCAGCCCGATCTCTCCGCAGGGGCAGAGTAACATGAATTCGAGTCCGCTCGTTCCAGTTATCACCCCGACGGTTGGGTCGTGCAGCATAGGGGGTGCTGTGGGGAAGGAGAGAATAAAACATTCACAAAAGTTAGGAATGTCTTCTCAAAGATCTCCCTGCACTGTTTTCAGGACCACAGATCTCAACTACCAGTAAGCCGGTCCTGGCATTTCTCTCTCTTCCAGGTGGGAAGAGAAATGACATGGACAGTAAGAGTGCCACATAAATGAGGGGGCTGCTAAATTCAAACCAGACCAACTGGTTACTTACTATCGTACTCGGGGAGCATCCTGGACATCGCTCATCGCCACGTCTCTGTCGTCGTCCTCCAGGCGGGAGGACCGAATGCTGGCGCCCCCTCTCCCGGACCTCCGGTTCCCCTCGCCAGACTTCCATCGGAAAGGGCCCCGGCCTTTCTTTCTTCTTTGAGGGAAACTAACTCGATCATCGTGCTCTGGGTTTGGAAACACAACAAAAGTTAGAAAATACATCACTGGAGGGCCTTCACTGGTGCTCCAGGGGCTAAGACTCCCCACTCCCAACGCAGAGGCCCCCACGTCTGACCCGTGGTCAGGGAACTGGATTCCACATGCCTTGACTAAGAGTTTGCACGGCACAATTAAAAAAAAAAAAGATCTCGTGTGCTGCAACTAAGACCTGGCGCAGCCAAATAAATATTTGAATATTTAGAAAAGAAGAGAAGAAAATACACCACTGGTTCAGCTACCTTGCTTGGCAATCACACTATTCAGCATCCTGCACTATCAGATGAGGTACACAGCCACCAGAGGCCACCTCTGTTGCACACTCCTCTGCCTGTCCAGGGAAAGAACCCTCTCTGTGGGGTGGCAACAGCAGTGACAGGAAAACTGTGTGAAGTCTTTTTAGAAAAGTGAAGCAGAAACTGGAACTAGAGAAAGGAGAAGCAGAATGTGGAAGTGGGTGTCTCAAGTGCAACTGGATACAACTCAGACTCCTGAGAGTCACCTGAAGTCTGCTTTTCTCAGCCTCCCAAATCTATTTAACCCCACTCAAAAAAACTTCTTAACTTTTTATGTTACATTGGAGTATAGCTGATTAATAATGTGTTAGTTTCAGGTTTACAACAAAGTGATTCAGTTATACCTATACATGTATCCATTCTTTTTCAGATTCTTTTCCCAAATGGATTGTTAACGGAACACTGCTCTGTGCTATACAGTAGGTCCTTGTTGGTTATTCATTTTAAATTTAACAGTGTGTACATGTCCATCCCAAACTCCCAATCTGTTCCTTTCCTACCCACTTTTCCCTGGTAACCATAAATTCATACCCTACTCAAAATTTGATCACATCTGGAAAAGTCAATCACAATGATTACAGTTACAAATACGACCAATTCAAAGGCTTCTTTTAAGTCTTGTTCTCTTCTCAAAAAAATGAAACTAGAACTAGATCCTGCAAATCCACTCCAATTATATATCCAGAAAAAAACAAAAAGTACTAATCAAAAAAGATATATGCATAAATTAGAAAGTTGGGATTAACATCTACACACTATTATATCTGAAACAGATAATCAACAAGGACCTCCTGTATAGCACAAGGAACTCTACCCAGTACTCTGTAATAACCTCCAGAGAAAAGAATCTGAAAGACAATAGATATATGCAGAACTGAATCACTTTGCTGTATACCTGAAAGTAACACAACACAATAAAATCAACTATATTCCAATATAAAAATTTTTTTTAAAAAGCATCAAAACTAAGAAAAAGGGAAGAATACATATGAGCTTCACTTGTTTTCAGGTCAATAAAAAAAGATACCTACATCTCATTATTTAAAGCAACACTGTTTACAGTGGGCAAGATATGGAAGCAACTCATGTGTCCATCAAGAGACTAATGGATAAGGAAGATATGGTGTACACACACACACACAATGAAATACTCAGCCATAAAAAAGAATGAAATCTTGCCACTGCAACAACATGAATGGACTTGGACGTTATTATACTTAGTGAAATAAGTCTGACAGGAAAAGACAAATACTGTATGATATCACATATGTAAAAACTAAAACGAATATATTTAGCAAAACAGAAACAGACTCACAGATATAGATAACAAACTCGTGGTTATCAGTGGGGAGAGGGAAAGCAGGAGGGGCAAGATAAGGTTATGGGATTAAGAGATACCAACTACTAAGTATAAAATGGATAGGCAACAATGATATATTATTGCATGGGGAGTGACAGCCATTATTTTGTAATAACTTTTAATGGAGTATAATCTATCATAATACTGAGTAACTATGTTCACTTTCATGTCATACCTGAAAACTAACATAATGTTGTAAGTCAAACATACTAAAAAACTGCCACTCTGAAGTGAATGTTGAAGTGCTAGTGACCCAAGTGCAACTGGACACAACTCACTCTCTTGAAATCACCTGAAATCTGCTGTCTGCCCACCCATCCATTTAACCCCAAGTGACTTCTCTCATATACAGGTAAACCAATCATGATGATTACATTAACTTCCCAGTAATCAATACTCCTTCTACTTACAGAGTACAAACATCAATTACAAATATGATCAATCTAATGGTTTCTTTTCTTCTTTTTTTTTTTTTATTATTGTTTTTGCCATACATTGTCATGATATCACCATGGGTTTACATATGCTTCCCCTCCGGGTCCCCCCTCCCTCCTCCCTCCCCCTAATGGTTTCTTTTATAAATCTTATTCTCAAACTCTGAAGTTCAGGGAGTGAACTCTTAGTTTCCTTGGTCAGAAATGCCTCTTAACTCAGGAGACAATTCCTGAATTCAGGTTCTAGTGGTAGTTAGGGTGCTTCACCAAGGGTCCTTGAATGTTCTCCAGGAATATGTTCCTCTCAACCGTGGTGTGTAGGAATGGCTTCTTAAAAAGAGATCTATGATTTCCCCCAAAGATCTGTCTAATGCATAGTACTTCGCAAACATTGAATCTCATGAAATGACACTAGGGAAAAAATAAATGACTATAAGGTACAGTTAACATTTATTGAGAACTTTATCCGATGTCAGGCGCTCAACACACACGATCTCTTTTTAATACACACACACACACACACACACACGGAAACAAACTTAGGAGACAGGTACTGTTTCTATCCCCCTTAAGGGGGTGGAAAATCTGGCCTGAGTGTTTAACTCACACAAGATTGGCATGGCCAACGCAGAATTGAAACCTTGGCTGTCGTGTGTTCCTAACCACTACTCTGGATCTAAACCCAATGTAGTGTTCTGGCTAGAACACTGAGTTAATGTGTAGGTCTAAAATATTAAGTCAAAGCTGCGGACGGTGGGGGAGGGGGCAAGATCGACTGGACGCGCGGTAGAAAATAGGGCACCGGCAGCCCAAGAACAGGGCACTGACTCACATTAGTATAGCCGCCAAACTGAACTGACAGGCATCCACCACCCACAAAGTTCAAAGCAATCCAGTCACCCCATCGCCGAGCCACCCGCTCCGAGCTGCAGGTGCTCACAACGCCAGGATTCTGGGATCAACGAACCGGGCACCCACCCTCGAGTTCAGCCAGGGCCCGGGCTGCCTCGCCCCGGGCCCGCGCCACCCACCGCCGTTCCCCGCGGACACCCGGCCCCTCGCGGCCTCCCGCCCCGGCGCTGCGGCCTACGCCGGCGCTGCCCAGCGGGGTTCCAGATCGCCCCTCTCCCCGGCCCAAGGACCAGCACTGACCGTTGTATGACTTCCCCTCGTCCGCCATGGCACAGCTAGAAGCAGGGGCGGGCTGCGTCTCGGGCCGCTACCTAACCAAACGTCCGAATGCCAAGGCGCTCCAGTCCGTAGTGCTCCTACGCCGGCTACCACCGTATTTATACGGAGACCGCGTCGCGCGCTACCTACGTCCCACGGTGATAGGCGGAGCCACTGGGAGATGCGCGTGCGCATTCGACCAGCAGAGCCTCCGGGGCGGGACTTGGGAACAACGCCCCGCCCAGTATCGATTTGTTTACGGATCCCCTAATTAGTTTATCTAGAACTCGCTCTGTCCCCTGCTTTCATCGTCCGCTGGTAGGTGGACGCTGAAGCAGAGATGGCCACTGCACCCCAGGGCTCAAACAGAAAAAGGGAAGGAGGGCCACAAGAAGGGCTTCTGAGGAATGGGAAAGCAGTGCCTTGGAGCAGGGTGACAGCTCATAGACCCCCTAGGAGGATCCAGCCTGGGCTCAAGTCTCAGCTCTGCCCTTTGCCTTCTACAGATCTATGCCTTGCTTTCCTAGCCTATAAAATGAAATAGAAAACTAGAAGGTAAGCTCCAAGAGAGCAAGGAGTTGACTAACTCATGGCTTTTTTTCTCCAGCACCTGGCTCAGTACCATACATAGCACGCACCAGGAACTCAGCAAATATTAGGAAATAAATTTCCAATCTATGCAACCCACCCCCCAAGAGTTGCTGAGTCAAATGAGAAAAACCGCATTTGTCAGCCTTTGATCGTCTTCACAGATCGCCCCACCCACCATCAATGTGCTGTGCTTAAACCTACATTGCATCAACAGTTAAGATGCAAGCAAGAGCACCCCCTGAACACAGGTCAAGGGGAGAGGAAATACTAAAATGCCAAGGCCAAGAAAGGCCAGGGCTTTCCTAGATAACCACCGCCCCCGCCAAGATACTACAGCCAGCCCAATGTGTGATCGTTGTCACTATAGCTTGAGCTTCCTTTGGGGTGTGTGAAATGTGGGTACTCCAGTGACCTCAGAATGATGTAGTTGTGGGTCCTGGTCAGGACTGACAAGCATGTTGACCTTCCTGGAGGGCAGGTATTCCAGGCAAATCTCTACTTCATTCTCCTGTGACTGGCTTGGATTTGGCGAGGGGCTTCAAGGGGACCAAGAGCCTCAGCTGGAGCTGGGAACAAATTCTTCACCTTTCACTCCTGGCAGTAGGCAGAACTCCTGCTTCATCCAGCCCAGGGAAAATGATGGGACTGGAGGATGCAGATGAAACAGGTCCAAATACTTCTGGAGATGGTCCTGGAAGTTACCACTAATCAGAGACCCACTCTGGGATCGTGTACCCTGCTTTGAAGGGAATTTTCCATGTTAATTAAGTACTGCTGCGCTTGGTTATGCCTGCTGAAAGCAGCTGTGTACACGGAGCCCAAAGCCTGGCCCCTCAGGGTCATCAGTCCAGCGCTTTCAGTTGTAATATTGGGCAGTGGGCCCCCTCCATTTCTGCCTAGGCCCTTCTTCGGCGCTCCCACCCAGAAATGACGACATGGCTAGTGAGGCTGACAGTCTTGCTGTAATTGGGAGAAAATGGGCTGCATCACGTTTGGCAGATTGAGAGTCACCTGCAGCCAAAGTTGGGGTTGTGCAGGCCACCGAGGGGCTCAGGGCCCCCTGCCTCATGTGGTGAAGAGAGGAAGAAGAGGTCAAATTCTAACCCAGATGGGAAAGTTGGTCCCTGGGGCAGTTTCACTTCCTCTCCTTGCTCTCAGGAAGGTGGGGAAAGGCATCATCTCCCCTTGCTGCCAAAGTTTCCTTTGTGACAGGCTGGGGAGGGTTTATAAAAATCTCCTGGTGGAGACAATCTCCCCGACGAGCCCCGCAGTTGGCCTCTGCTCCTTTCCAGCCACTTCACAGCAGAGTCCAAATCCAGAACCGTGTGTTTCATGGGCTGGAGGGTGGTGAGGGGAGAGCTGGGTGGCCAGAGGCAAGGAGTGGGGGGCCAGGGGCAGTGGTCATTCTTAGCAGTTCCAAGGAAACAGGGCCCTTCTCCCAAGCACCCTGCGTAGGCTCAGTGGCAGCTCTGGCCACCTGCCCTCCCAGAAGGGTTCAAACCCCCACGGAGTGCCTCAGAGTAGAGAGGGTTCAGGCAAGGAAGACCACAAAGATGATGAAGAAGACAATGAGGATGAGGAAGATTTTGACCATGAGCCACCGGTTGGAGGTGACCGACTGGAAGTACTTGAGGATCTCTGAGTGGGCGGCCTCCACATCCAGCTGGGCTCCCAGCACATTCTCGTCGATCCTGAGGAGAGGTTCAGGAGGCGGGGAAAGAGAAGGATGTTGGATTAAAAAGAATGCTGTTGAACTGTATTTTTTATGTATATATATATTCTTGCCTGAAAAATCCCTTGGATAGAGGAGCCTGGCAGGCTATAGTCCATGGGTCCCACAGAGTCAGACACAACTAAAGTGATTCAGCACAAACACATAGAGGAAAAAGCTCTGGAAGGGTAATATAAACAAGTCTTGGCTCTGCAACTTATCAGCTAATGAACCTAAGCCACTCATTTAACCTAAAATCTCATTTTCTTCAACTGCAAAGGAAGAAAAAACAAGCATAACACAAATCCTAGGTTTGTTGTCAGGCTTAAATGAGTTATATAAAATGCCCAACCCATACTAAGAGAATCCAAAATGTCCATATATTATAATTTTTTGCTCTTCGGTATTTACTAATTTTTGTCTAATGAACAGTGTGTGCTCAGTTGTGTCCAACTCTTTGCGACTCTATGGACCGAAGCCACCAGTCTCCTCTGTCCAAGGGATTTTCCAGGCAGCAATACTGGAGCTGGCTGCCATTTCCTTCTCCATGGGATTGCCCCAATCCAGGGCTTGAACCTGTGTCTCTTGCATCTCCTGCATGGGCAGGCCCTAGGGCCACCTGGGAAGCCTCTAATAAATAGTACTGATTTGTAATAAGGGGGCAAAGGTCACATAAAATCATGGTCAGGAAACCCTCATTCTAAGTGAGAAAGGAAGCGTTCTGAGTGAGAAAGGAAGAACTTGATGATATGGACAGAAAGCCAAGGGATGAGAAAAGCCCTATATTAGAACATGTCTCTCAGGGTATAGAGAAGTCCTCCGAAGAATGGCAATCTCTTGAGACATTGCTGAAGAAAATCAACCATTTCCCAGCTAATTTGCATATACAATCCTAAAAACCAAATATAAACCCTGGTCTTTGCAAAGGGAGTTTCTGGGAGCAGGGAGTTGTGAGGTCAGAAAAGCTGGTGGAGCCTGGTAATCAAGGAAGAAAGTGAGAGGAAAGGCTGGGCCAGTGGTTCAAGCCCAAGGTCCTGGTAAGGTGGTCGGGAGTATGACAACCTGATCTCTGTCCAAATACAGAAGCCTGGATTCTACATGAGCCCCTACTTATGTCAGAGGGGCTAAAGTATTAGGTCCCCGAGTTTTCGGTATAATTAGGTTTCTCAGTGTGGATGCGCTTGTCATCTCATACCCGATAAAGCTCATTCATACTGGCAATATAATGACTTCACTTAACAGAAATGGAGGAACAATGAATGCAACCTGGTATATAAAAGATTGTAAATGGGAGTCCATGAATGAAAACTAGTACAAGGGAAGAAGTGACTATCACTCAGTAGTAATTTTAAAGAGAGGAAGTTCCTTCTTTATGGAAGAATATAAGCTAATTCACATAGAAAGAATGAGCAAATTAGAAAATGACCATTTTGCCACACACACTCGCAAAGGAATCAGGCAAGGATCACCAGGGGGCCAATAAAGAGATAACCTCATAAAGTGTCTACTGATATGGCTGCCTACAGGGATGGCCGAAACTACTGAAGTTAAATTTAACCAGAGGAACAAACATCCGACAAAAACATGTATGAATTTGTATAAGCAGCACTGGTCTCTTAAAAAAAAAGTAAATTATCACACACACTAAAAAAGGCAGACTAAAGAGACACAACAATTGAATGTATGAATGTTGTCTAAATTTTAAATTGAAAGGAAAAGGCTAAATTTTTTTTTGAAAAGTTGGGGAAACATAAGTATGGATTGACTATTGGGTTGTGTTGGAGAAGTGTTCAAATTCTTAGGTTCGATAATGGTATTGTGGCTGTTCAGGAGAAATACTTTTTCTTGGCAGATGCTTGCTGAAGTATCTGGGGATAACACATAATGTCTGAAAACACTGTCATGATGCTTGCACCTACTTGTTTTTTAGCACATGCACACAGCCTTGTTTATTTATTTATTGTTCTGTATTTACTTTTAAATATTTATTTGGCTGCACCAGATCTTAGTGTCGGCATGCGGGATCTCTTAGTTGCAGCATGTGGGATCTCGTTCCCTGACAAGGGATGGAACCCAGGCCCCCTGTACTGGGAGTGCAGAGTCTTAGCCACTGGACCACCAGGGAAGTTCCTATTTATTTTTAATTGGACGATAAATACTTTACAGTGTTGTGGTGGTTTCTGCTGCATATCAACATGAATCAACCAAAGATATACATATGTCCCCTCGTTCTTGAACTTCCCTCGGGTCTCCGGCCCTGCACCTACTTTTAAATGATTCAGGGGAAAAAAAAAAAGTGAGAGGAAGTAAATATGATAAAAAGTCAACAGTTGGTGAATCTAGGTGAATCAAGGATGTCCCTTCTGCTATTCTCCCAATTTTTCTATTGTTTGAAACTTTTTAAGCTACAAGTTGGAGGGAAAAGGAAAATGACAGAGTAACACAAGGAACTCTAGGTCAGCAGCATTTTTTATAACTTAGGAAAAATAAGAATCACCTGTTAAGCATCTCAAAAATGCAAGTTGTTCTTTTTTTTTGGCCATGCTGAGTAGCTTTTGCAATCTTAGTTCCCCATACAGGGATCAAACTCGGGACCACAGCAGTGAAAGCACTGAGTCTTAATCACTGGACCACCAGGAAATTCCTCAAAAAATGCAAATTCTGGAAATCCCCTGGTTGTCTAGTGGTTAGGACTCAAGGGCTTTCACTGCCAAGGCTGGCTCTCTGGTCAGGTAACTAAGATCCCAGAACTTGAGCAGCAAAGCCAGCGGGGAGAAAAAAAGGCAAATTCTTAGGTCTCACATTCTAGGGTGAGGCCCAGGAGACTATAGGTGGAGAAAGTGAAAGTTAGTTGTGCCCAACTCTTCTTGACTCCATGGACTGTAATTCTCCAGGCCAGAATACTGGAGTGGGTATCCTTTCCGTTCTCCAGGGGATCTTCTCAACCCAAGGATCAAGCCCAGGACTCCCGCACTGCAGGCAGATTCTTCACTAGCTAAGCCACAAGGGAAGCCCAAGAATACTGGAGTGGGTAGCCTATCCCTTTTCCAGCTGATCTTCCCTACCGAGGAATCAAACCGGGTCTCCTGCAAGAAATCTGGAATAAATCAGTGGTTTCTCAGGAGTGCTAAAATCCACATCCACTGGCATTTGCAGGAAGCAAACACAAGAGTATCTGTGTCTATTGTAAAAATATCATCCTTTCAGAACTTCAATTTCTTGTTCATATCGTTGCCCACAAATTTTCTCTCCTTTGTTATTTTCCTTTTATGTTTCAATCTACTGCTGGATTGCTTCTGAGCCACTCAACTGAACCTGGTGGCACTGATCCAGTTACTCCAAGCCCCCTGATGCAAGTAACACCTAAGGATCCTTAATTCACATTTCTTTCTCAGGGGCACCAAGAAATAACCACTCCTTCCCTCCCTAAAATTCTTTCCACTTCAGCTTCTAAGCACACATTTCTTTGCTTTTTTCTCTCATCTCCCTAAAACTTCAGTCTCTTGGCAGATTCTTTCTTTCACCAGGTATACCTGGAATCCGTGGGGATCTATTCAGGCCTTATTTTCACTTTGCCCATTGTTCCTGGGTGGTCTCATTTACCTCCATGGCTTCACCAAGAAGCTGCTGACTCCTACGTCCTTTAGCTTGGCCCTCTCTTCTCCGAGCATCAAACCATGCCTCTTGGCAGTCCCTTGAAGTGTGAGCTCACTCGAGATGTCCGGAACAAATCTCATCCTCTGCACCCAGCACCGGTTCACCACCTCCTATGTTCTGTCCCCACCCCCAGATCCAGAAGGACTAGCTCACAGCAGCAGCAACAAATGTTTGCTAAACCAATGAACAGATAAGTACTAACACTGAAAACTACTTACGACACTCTTTCAAGGAAGATTAGTTGTCAAGTTATGTATATACTATCATTCTATTTTTCTGTTTGTTTATAAAAGGCTTTCAGGGACTTCCCTAGGGGTCCAGCGGCTAAGAATCCATCTTCCAGGGGATTCCCTGATGGGCCAGCGGTTAGAACTCTGTGCTGTCAGTGCCAAGGACCCTGGTTCTGTCACTGGTCAGGAAACTAAAAATCCCACAAGCTCCGGGCTGGAGACCTGGATTCAGTCCCTGGGACAGGAAGATCCCCTGGAGGAGGGAAATGGCAACCCACTCCAGTATTCTGCCTGGAGAATTCCATGGATAGAAGAGCCTGGTAGGCTATAGTCCATGGGAGTCACAAAGAGTTGAGATGACTGAGCAACTAGCACTATCACTTTCACTTCATGGGGTGACTAAGCCAACACATCTCAACTACTGAGCCCCCGAATTTAAATGAAAGATCCTGTCTGCTGCAATTAAGACCCAAAGCAGCCAAAATTAAATAAATAAATAAACCTTTTTTAAAAAAAAAAAGGCTTTCAGGTTTTTGGGTTTTTTTGCCAAGCTTCTCTAATGGCTCATCAAGAAAGAATCTGCCCAAAATGCAGGCAGATGCAGGAGATGCTGGTTGGATTCCTGGGTTGGGAAGATGCCCTGGAGGAGGAAATGGCAACCCACTCCAGTATTCTTGCCAGGATAATCCCATGGACAGAGGAGCCTGGTGGGCTACAGTCCAAAGGGTCAAAGAGAGTCAGACATGACTGAGTGACTGAGAGCATGCAAACACACACATACACGGGGGACGGACATGGACACACACCCACACATACCTATGGGGGATCTTAGTACATACACACATACACACTCCCACACTCACCCCCACCCCCACACACAACCAAGGTGGATCTTAGTTCCCAAACCAGGGACCAAACCCAATGGGAAGTTTGGAGTCCTAGCCACTGGACCGCCAGGGAAGTCCCTAACTCTAACAATTTTAAACATATACACTGGGGAAAGAATACAAACATCTTTTACAAATCTGATTCTTTGAATCTATAATATTTTAATATTCAAAATACACTGTCACCTGAAGAGCTCTAAGTGTTTATGGCCTAACTCAGCAAGGGATTCCCTAGATCTCAGGTGAACCAGGTAAGACTCAGTCAATCTTCCTGATTCTAGGACCAAGACAGCTGTCTTCACAGTGCTTTTAAATTGCTCAAATGAATACGTGAGGCTGCCTGATGGATCAGTGTTGGGAAATCCGCTGTAAACAGATGTAGGTGTTCACCCAGTTTCACCGGATCAGCAAGCAAGAGTAAAAGCTCTCTGCTGGTGCTGTGAGGCAGTGAAGAAGCACCAGGACTGGGCGCTGCCCAAAGGCCTCAGAGCGAGTGGGCGGGCGTGTGTCAACCTGCGGATTGCTCAAAACTCCCACACCTTTCCCTCTTGAGGTCCTCTGCTAATGCCTTTTCTTCTTGCCAAACTGAGAACACTGAAGTAGCCTGAAGAACCGGGCAAGGTGAAAACACAGGTTCCTGGCCTCACACTTGGACATTCTCACTCCACAGATTCATGAGTGCAATGGACTTCCAGGAACCTTCATTTTTTTTTTTTAGAGGAAAGAATATACATTTATAATTAGGTATAGCTGATTTAAGGTATTACATTAGTTTCAGGTGTAAAAGAAAATTTTTATAGGTTATACTGCATTTAAAGTTATTATAGGAACTTCCCTAAAACAAAATTTTATAGGTTATACTGCATTTAAAGTTATTATAGGAACTTCCCTGGTGGTTAGGACTTTGCCTTCCAACACGGGGGACGTGGGTTTGATTCCTGGTCAGAGAGCAGGAAAGCATTGATTCCAAATGCTTAGTGGCCAAAACACCAAAACGCAAGACAAAAGCAATATTGTAAAAAATTCAGTAAAGAGTTAAACATTTTCTCTTAAACCAGCCCCCATCTTGCCCCTCTCCTTTCCCTCTCCCCATCAGTAACCACTAGTTTGTTCTCTGTATGTGTCTGCTTCTGTTTTGTTATATTCATTCATTTTTCTTTTCATTTTTAAAATTGATGCTGATTTAAAATATTATATGTTTGAGATGTATGTACCACACAGTGAGCCACAATTTTTAAAGGTTATACTCCATTTACCATTATTATAAAATATTGGCTATATTCCCTAAATTGTACAATATATCCTAGTAGCTTATTTATAGAGTAGCCTGTAGCTCTTAATCCCCTACCCCCATGGTGCCCCTCCCCACTGGCAGTCAATAAATTGTTCCTTATATTTGAGTCAGTTTCTTGTCATATTCACTAATTTGTCTTATTTTTCAGATTCCACATTTAGTGATTATTATACAGTATTTGTCTTCCTCTGACTTATTTCACTAAGCCTATTGCACTCCAAATGTATTCACTGTTGCAACAGTTGCTACAAATGGCAACATTTCTTTCTGTTTTATCGTTGAGAGTATTCCATTGTATACACCTACCACACTTCCTTATCCATTCATCAGTTGATGGATACTTAGAATGCTTCTGTATCTTGGCTATTCTAAATAGTGCTGCTGAGAACACTGGGTCGGGTGAATGTATCTTTTCAAACTAGTGTTTTCATTTTCTTTGGATATATACCCAGGAGTGGAATTGCTGGACAATAGAGTTGTTCTATTTTTACTTTTCGAGGAACCTCCCTACTGTTTTCCATAGTGGCTACATCAACTTACATTCCCACTAACAGTGCACAAGGATTCCCTTTTCTTCATTACCCTTGCTACAATTTATCTGTGGTCTTTTTGATGATAGCCCCTCTGACAGTATGAGGTGATGTCTTATTGTAGTTCTGATTTGCATGTCTCTAATGATTAATGATGTTAAGCATCTTTTCGGGTGCCTGTGGCCATCTGTATGTTTTCTTTGGAAACATGTCTATTCAAGTCTTCTGCTCTTTTTCTTTTTGGCCGCCCTATGCAGCATGCAGGATCCCAGTTCCCCAGCCACTGTACCTTCTGCCTTGGAGTGTGGAGTCTTAACCACTTGACTGCCAGGGAAGTCCCTCTGCTCCTTTTCTTAATCAGGTTGCTTGATTTTTTTGATTTCCTCCTCTGCAGTTTTTTAAAGTAATTTGAAAAGGATAGGTATTAACTCTCTCTAAACATTTGGTAGAATTCACCTGTGAAGCCATCTGTCCTGGACTTTTGTCGGAAGTTTTAAAAATCACTGATTCAGGACTTCCCTGGTGGTCCAGTGGAAAGAAACTACCTGCCAGTGCGGGGGACATGGGTTCAGTCCCTGGTCTGGGAAAATTCCACACGCTGCAGGGCGACTAAGCCGTGTACCACAACTACTGAAGCCTGCAGGCTCTAGAGCCCGTGCTCTACAGCCAGAAAAATCACTGCAATGAGAAGCCTTCACACTGCAAGAAAGTAGCCCCTGCTCGCCACAACTAGAGAAAGCCCACCCACAGCAATGATGAGCCAGCATAGCCGACATGAAGCAAATAAAAACTTAAAAAATTACCGATTCAATTTCATTACTGATAATTCATCTGTTCATATCTTCTATTTCTTCCAAGTTTATCTTGGGAGATTATACATATCTAGGAATTTGTCCATTGCTTTTAGGTTGTCCAAGTTATTCACATTTAGTTTTCCATAGTGATCTCTTTTGATTCTTTGTATTTCTGTAGTATCAGTTATAATTTTTCCTTTTTTGTTTCTAAATTTTATTGTCTTAGGCCCTCTCTTTTTCCTTCTTGATAAGTCTGGCTAAAGGTTTATCAATCTTGTCTATCTCTTCTTAGTTTCATTGATTTTTTCTAATTTTTGTCTTTATTTCACTTATTTCTGCTCTAATTTCTATTACTTCTTTTCTCTACTAACTTTGGATTTGTTCTGTTTCTAGTTCCTTTAGGTGTAAGGGTAGGTTGTTTAGTTGAGATTTTTATTTCCTGAAGCAGGCTTCTACTGCTATAAAAATCCCTTTTAGAACTGCTGTTGGAGGGAAGTCCCACGTATTTTGGATTGTTTTCATTTTCAATGGTCTCCAAGTAATTTTTATTCCTCCTTTCATTTCTTCAGTGATTCACTGTTTGTTTAGCAACATATTTTTTAGCTCCAACTTGTTTGTGTTTTTTGCAGTTTTCTTCTTGTAGTTGAGTTCTTCCTTTTCTTTTTTTTTTGTAGCTGATTTCCACTCTTAGAGCACTGTCGTTGGAAAAGATGCTTGCTATGATTTCAATTTTCTTAAATTTACTAAGACTTGTTTTGTGTCCTATCGCAACCCACTCCAGTATCCTTGCCTGGAAAATCCATGGACAGAGGAGCACGGCAGGCTACAGTCCATAGGGTCACAAAGAGTCAGACGTGACTGAAGCAACTTGGTACACATGCACATTTTGTGGCCTAGCATGTAGTATGTCCTGGAGAATGTTCCATATGCACTTAGAAAGCCTTTGTATTCTGCTTTTGGAGAACTGTTCTCTATATAAGCCCATTTAGTCTAGTGTGTCATTTAGGGCCAGTACCTAAACGACACATTATTGACTTCTCGTCTGAGGTGTCCATTAATATAAATGGGACAGTCAAGTCTCCTACTATTCAATTCCTCCCTTTATGTCAATTTCTCCCTTTATGTCTGTTAATATTTCCTTTACATATTCAGGTATTCTCATCTTTGGAGCCACTGGACTACCAGGGGAGTCTCCCCTTGCTGCTTTTAGTCTCTCTTTCTTTAATTTTTGCTCTTTAATTACAATGTATCTTGTCGTGGTCCTCTTTAGAGTTGATCCTGTTTGGGACTCTCTGGGCTTCCTGGACTTGGATGTCTGTTCCTTTTACCAGGTCAGGAAAACTTTCAGCAATTATATCTCTAAATATGGTCTCTGTCTCTTTTTCCCTTGTCTGGAACCCCTATAACGCAGATGTTAGCACACCTGATGCCCTAGAAATCTCTTAAACTGTGCTCACTTTCTTTTTTTTTCTTTTTAGCTTCAGTGATTTCTGTTACTCTACCTTCCAACTCACTGATCCATTCCTCTATGTCATTTAATCTACTGTTGATTTCTTCTAATGTATTTTTCATTTCAGTTATGTTCATCTGTTTGGTTTTTCTTTATATCTTCTAACTCTTTGTTAAACTTCTCACTGTGTTCATCCATTCTTCTCTGGAGTTCTTTCATCTTTATGATCATTATCTTGAACTCTATCAGGCAAGTTCACTGATCTCCACTTCACTTAGATTTTCTTCTGGGGTCTTGTCCCTTTTATTGGAACAAGCTTCTCTGTAACCTCACTTTCTCCAATTTGCTGTTTCTGTTTCCATGTATCTGGCAGGTTAGTTGTTTCTTGACCTTAGAGAAATGGCCTTTTGTAGGAGCTGACCTGTGCATCCCATTCCCTGATTACCAGAGCTGTATACTCTAGGGCTGTCCCATATTGCGTGGGCCCCTCTGTTGTGATGGGGATGACCAGGCATAGGTGGTCCAGTAGGTGTGGCTGGCCCCTGGTCTGGTTAGTTGCCAGGCCCTGCTTTATGCAGAAGCTGCCAGTCACTGGCTGGCAAGATACTCATTTTTTTATAAGCTCTATAGGGGGTTCCTATGAGCATCCAGCTTTGGCAACCAATGGTTAAAAGGATGTTTATTTATTCAACTAGTAGGCATTGAGCACCAGCCATTGATACAGTGCTGAGTTCAGTTATCTTGATCCCTCCCCTCAGCAGGGAGTAGAAAACAATGGCTTTCCCAGGTATTACTAGCTCATCTTGAATTCAAGTCTTCTATTTATGCACCGGCTACCACTTCCTCTCACTGCTCCAGGACATAAACTTAAAGAATTCTTCCACCTTCCTGATATAATATCAATTTTTATTTCTCTGTAGGATCACTCCCAATACAATGCAAATATACATTTCTTTTCTCCCATTCTTTAAAAAAACAAAACAAAAGCCTCTTGTCTTTCACTGGACAAACTGGGAACAATCTGAACACTGAAAATAATCACTATCCTAATTAACTGTAATACAAAACATAAATAAAAACCTCAAGTCCATAATGATACTCTAAAACAAGGAAGAATTAAAACAAGAATTAAAACCTCCTTAGTCTCTACGTTGGCACCTGCTCCACAAACTACTTTGAAAATACAGGAAAATAATGAAGGTTTTATCCAGCCTGATTAAGATGAACTTCAGCTCATGCAGTTAATAAAGAAAAGCTTTTATTTATAGAAAAAAAAATGCACCTGAATTAGATAAACTGATTCAGACCAGACAAGCATCATAACTGGCTCCTAAAAACAGGTTAAAGGGTCTTGGGGAACAGGATATCCATTAAATCATTTGCTGACTGCAAAGAAGAAATATACTCTTAAAAACAGAGATCATTTATTACCATCTTAATCAAATGATCAAATTTGTTCTTAATAATGTAGTGACAGCTGACATTAAATGCATCTTAATAAGATGCAATTTGTTGAGATATATATATGTACATATATCTCAACAAAATAAATATAAAGTTACAGTGGGTTTTTTTGGGGAGCTGCTTCACACTGCTTGTGGGATTTTAGTTCTTCCACCAGGGATCAAACCCAGGCCTTCAACAGTGAAAGCACAGAGTCCTAACCACTGAACCACCAGGGAATTCCTATAGTTGATTATACATATGTATACATATATATTCCTGGAAGAAGACAGAGAAAGAGGCAGAAAAAATTTTAAAAGAAATAGTGGTGAAATATTTCCTAAATTTTGTCAAAGACATCAATTTACAGATTCAGGAAGCTCAGAGAACCCCAAGCAGCATAAATTCAAAGGAAACCACATCTAGGTACAGAAGTCATCAACTGCTGAAAACCACAGAAAAGAAGAAAAAAAATTAAAAAGCAGAAGCAGCCAGAGATTACATACAAAAGTTAGAATTACCACTGACTTCTCATTAGTAATGAGAGGCCAAAAAGACAATAGAATGATATAATATTTAAAGTACTTTAAGCAGAGAAACTGTTCTTCAAAAATGTGGGTGAAATAATGAAACTTTAGATAAAAGAAAAGTAAAAGAATTTGTCATCAGTAGATCTACACTATTAAAATGTACTAAAGAGGACTTCTCTAGCGGTCCAGGGGTTAAGAATCTGTACTGCCTGCTTATGTAGGGAACACAGGTTCAATCCCTGGTCCAGGAGATTCCTCATGCCTTGGGGCAACTAAGTTTGTGCTTGCAACTACTGAGCCCACATACTCTAAAGCTGTGAGCCCCAACTACTGAGCACAAGTACCCTAGAGCCCCAGGCTCTGCAACAAGAACCTGAGCACCACAACTAGAGAGTAGCTCCCATCCAATGCAATCAGAGAAAGTCTATACGCAGCAACAAAGACCCAGCACAACCAAAATTAAAAATAAATTAAAAAAAAAGATACTAAAGAAAATTCTCCAGGTTTAAGGGAAGTGATGCCAGATGGAAAACTGGGTATTCAGGAAGAAATGAAGAGCAACAATGCAAAGAGTAAATATATGAGTAACACAAAAGACTACTTTTTCCTCTAATTCCTTTAAGATAAAAATTAAACTATGGTATTATGGGATTTATAAAGTTATGTAGATACAACAAATGTGACAACTAGAGCATAAAAGATGGAGAAGGAGGGTTGGAAAGTTTTCACATTTTGTATGAAGCAGACTGGGAAGAGTTAATGAGGCATATTATAACCCCTATGCTGCTGCTGCTAAGTCACTTCAGTCGTGTCCGACTCTGTGCGACCCCATAGACGGCAGCCCACTAGGCTCCGCCGTCCCTGGGATTCTCCAGGCAAGAACACTGGAGTGGGTTGCCATTTCCTTCTCCAGTGCATGAAAGTGAAAAGTGGAAGTGAAGTCGCTCAGTTGCATCTGACTCTTAGCGACCCCATGGACTGCAGCCTACCAGGCTCCTCCATCCATGGGATTTTCCAGGCAAGAATTCTGGAGTGGGGTGCCATCGCCTTCTCCTATAGTAACCACTAAACAAAACCAATTACATATAGCTAAAATACCAACAAATTTATATGAAATTTAAAAAAAATTTTTTGCAACTGTTCAAGATAGGAAAGAAGGAAGAGAAACAAAAAAAAAAAAAGAGAGAGAGAGAGAAGGAAAAAACAGAAAAACAGTAAAATGGTAGACCTAAACTCAACCTTAGCAAATATTACACTAAATATTAATGAACTAAACATGCTAATTAAATTTTCAGCTCTCATCTTGCTTGGCCTCAAAGCAAAATCTGTTACAGCTGATCATTCTTTCCTTGACTTACTTTCTCCTCCTGACTCCTAGGACATCATTTATTTTTCTTCCTACCTCACAAGCTGTGCTCCTGTTCAGTGCCCTCTCCTGGAACTGAGACTTGATTCCAGAAATAGCCTTGGGACTCAGAGCTTGATCCTCCTCTTTCTTAGAACTCCCCTGGCCTAGTTTCAAAGTTCAGTTCTGCCCATTTTTGGCCGATACCTGTCTTTTCAACTCCTTATATCCATCAGTCTGTTCACTATTTCCACTTAGATGTCTAACAGACAACTGTCCACTTCTTGCTGGACAACACGTTCAACACAACTTAGTTTGCCCCAAATCTGTTCTATCTTGAGTAACTAGCTCGGTCTATTTCAAGTGAAGGACATGAATCCCTTCGATCGCTCACATCAAAAGCTTGGAGTGATCATAAACTCCTCTTTTTCTCACACACTTTGCATTCAGTTCATCAAGTAATTGATCCTGTTGGTTCTACCTTCAAAATATATCCAGAATGCAACTACTACTCAAACTACCTTGGCCCCAATTATCACTACCTCCTGCCTGGATTATTGCAAAGGCCTCTGAACTCATCTCCCTGCTTGTATTCTAGGCCTTTGCAATCTGTCCTGACTATGGCAACTAAATGATCCTTTCAAAATAGAAGTCAGGGAGACTCCCCAGGGGAGGGAATCCCCTGGAAGTCCAGTAATTAGGACTTGGCACTTCCATGCAGTGGCCCTGGTCATGGAACTAAGATCCCACAAGCTGTGCAGTGCAACTCAAAACATAAATAAATAATAATAAAATAGAAGTCAGACAGTATAACCTTCCACTAAAACCCTATAATGGGACTTCCCTGGTGGTCCAATCCACCTGCCAAGGCAGCGGACATGGGTTCGATCCCTAGTCTGGGAAGATTCCACACACCACAGGGCAACTGAGCCTATGCGCCACAGCTACTGCGCCTGCACGCCCTACAGCCACTGCTCCAAAACACCGAGAGAAGCTACCTGCTCGCCACAACTAGAGAAAGTCTGCTCGCAGCAATGGAAACCTAGCATGGCCAATCAATCAAATCAACCAATACCCTGCAATGACTCCCCATTTGGGCTTCCCTGTGGCTCAACTGGTAAAGAATCCACCTGAAATGAGGGAGACCTGGGTTCGATCCCTGGGTTGGGAAGATCCCCTGGAGAAGGGAAAGGCTACCCACTCCAGTATTCTGGCCTGCAGAATCCCATGGACTGTGTAGTCCATGGGGTCGCCCAGAGTCAGACACGCCTGGGCAACTTTCGGTTTCACTTTTCACACTGGCTTTAAAAGGCCCCACTGACCTGGTCTCCCATCTCCCCTCTAACCCCACCTGGCACTGCTCTTCTTCTCGCCTGTCCCTAGATGCAGTGGCTTCTTTGTTGTCCTTTAACTCAACAGACATATTCTTGCTACTGCTGCGTCGCCTCAGTCGTGTCCGACTCTGTGCGACCCCATAGACGGCAGCCCACCAGGCTCCCCTGTCCCTGGGATTCTCCAGGCAAGAACACTGGAGTGGGTTGCCATTTCCTTCTCCAGTGCATGAAAGTGAAAAGTGAAAGTGAAGTCACTCAGTCATGTCCGACTCTTTGTGACCCCATGGACCACAGCCTACCAGGGCCCTCCGTCCATGGGATTTTCTAGGCAAGAGTAGGGTGCCATTGCCTTCTCCGTGACATATTCTTGCCTCAACGCTTTTACACAGGTTCTTCCCTCCGCCTGGTACTCTTCTCCGTATATCCACACAGCAAACTCCCTCACCTTCCCCCAGTCTTGGAGGGATGTCATCTTCTTAATAGGGCCTACCACAGCCATCCTATTTAAAATCACAACTTACTCCTCCAAACCTAGAACTCCTGATTAGTTTACCCTATTCTACTTTTACTTATGAATTTATCACTGGTCAAAAATATATACTGGACCATTTACTTATTACATATATTCTAAATTATCTGCCCTACTATGATGTACGTTCCACAAGGGCAGGGATCTTTGTCTCTTTTGTCTTCGGCTGTATCTCTATGACTGAATGAATGCCAAGTGCCAAAGAGGAGGAGCAGAAAGAATGCCTTGTGCAATAGCAAGGGCACCAGCAGAATAGGGGCCCTCCCATGGGGTGGCTCTGCCTACCTCCCTCCAGTCTCATCCTGCACTTCTCTCTTTCTGTTCATTGCTTTCCAGCTGCACTGGCCTTCTTGATTCTTTAATAGAATAAGACTGTCCCATCGTATGGCCTCTGTCTGGCTGTTCACACTGCCTAGACTACTCTTACCCTTTCCTTTGTGTGATTGGATCTCTCTTATCATTCACATCTCTGCTTCAATAGGAAGCCTTCAGAGCAGCCTGCCCTGCCACCCAATTTGGTATTCCTCCTCCATCACTTTCTCAACACTGCATCTTAGCTTTCAGTATTAGCCCTTATCACCACCTGAAAATTTCTTCTCAATTCTTTTTAAACAGTTGTCCTTCCTCACTCTATCGAATTCCATACTACAAAGTAAGTTCCACAGAACAGACTAACTGTTCTACTCATCACTGTATCCCCAGCACCTATGACAGTGCCTGACATGAAACAGGTCCTCAATTAATACTTGTGGTGTGGGTGGAGTCAGGTGAACTGGACCTTCTGTGTGGACAGGATTCACTCTTCTCTTCCAAAGGGCATTAAGCTGTCCCTGGGGACCTTTAGGATGCCAATCCACAGGGAAGACAAGACTTCTGGTTTTGAGGTTAAAGAGAGTGTCTCACCTCTGAATGGTTTCTTCCTGTTCCTTAACCATGTGTGCCAACTGCTGGAAGATGGAGCCCAGCTCAACAATTGTGGATTCAATGTTCTGCATGGTGTCTGCCCGGCTCTGGATGTAAGAATCCTTCAGAGGAGAGAGAGAGTACATGAACACCAGGAGCTTCTGAGGGTGGGTCCTGCCTCTTTGGGACTTTTCAGTTTGCCATTACACCCAAGGCACATTCCAGACACTTGCTTGTGACCACACAGGAAAACAAGGGAGCAACTCCTCCCCGCCTCAGAACCTGGGTACCTGCTCATCAATGAGCTGCAGCTGCTGGCTGGTCCTAGAGTCCATCATGTCAATGGCCACATCCCCAGAGGCTCGGGACTCCGCCCCCAAAACCACAGCTCCGCCTCCTGGGGGGGAGAAAGAAGACATGGCACTTCTTTGCAGTTAAAAGGTTCAAAGCCCATAAACTCTGGATTTGAATCCCAGCTCTGGCACTTACTAGCCCCGTGACCCTTGACAAGTTATTTAACCTCTCTGAGCCTCAGTTTCCTTACCTGTAAAATGAAGGATAATGATAGTTGCTTTCTCAAAGGGTGGTTTTGAAAATGAAATGACAAGACTGTGAATATAATGACTAAATGGACCAAAAATACCAGAAAACTTATTCTTTTGAACATGATTGGATTCACCCTCAATAGGGAGAATGTGGAGATTAGGTACGGATCATAGATCCCAGGCATCGGGAGTGACCTCTGAAAAAGCCTAGCAACTTCCTTGACCCTCCACTCTCCTACCCAACCCCTGCCTTAGGAAGATACCCTCAAACCCAGAGTCACTATGCCTTACCCCTCAGGGCTCCCTAAATTGCCCATGACTTACCCAGGTGGTTGGGGGCAAGGGGCAGGGCTGATACAGGCGCCCGGGAGAACTGCTCCCGCCGGCTCCTCTGCTGCTTCAGGTTCTGGGTTTGGGGAAGAAATGCAAAGGTCCTGAGGCTTCTGGAAAGCGGGCACATTAGATTCCCCCTGGTGCCCGTGACCTTGTTGCCCTTGCCCTTCCCACTGCCCTCTGGGGCCCTCATGCCCAGATTCCTATCCCTCCTACACAGCTTCTTCTCACCTCTGTCCTCACTTCTAAAACTGACTTGAAGTCGTTGGACATGGAGGCCAGTTTTGACTGGAAGAGGAGGAGAGAGGGTCAGCCAGAGAAGATGACGCCTCCTCCCTTCTGCCGCCCCCTCTCCCTGGTCCCACCTGCAGGGAGACCACAATGGTGTTGGAATGGGTTTGTAGGTGCCGGCCACTCTGGCTGCCCTTGGCCCTCACGAAGTCCTGAAGCTGGGCGATTTGTTTGTTGAGGCTATTGATGTCCTGGTGAAAAAGCCAACAGGAAAACTGAGTATCAACCGGGGGTTCCTCAGCCAGCGTCTCTCCCACATGTACATCTCTGGCAGGGATGGCAGGATGAACATGCTAGCAGGGGTGATGCTGTCTCAGACAGTCAGACCAGAACGGCCTGCTGATACAGTCCAACCTCTGGAGGTTGCTCTGGCTCAGTCCCTGCAGAGCAGAGCCAGAAAGAGGTGAAATATGGCCTCAGCCGTTTGTAAAGAACTGAGTTATTTACTCCCTGCACTCTACCGCCCTACCCACTACTGTGAGGCCATGCTCATGACCACAGAACCCCTTAAAAGGCAAGAATCTCAGACCCAGAGCATGCTGACCAACAAAGCATCTGTGCTGTACTCAGGAGATGGGAGGAGTCCTAGAAACATAAATGAATTGGTTTTTATACACACAATTCCTTTTTAAAAATTACTACTGCAGGGACTTCCCTGGGGGTCCAGTGGCTAAGACTTTGCACTCCCAGTGCAGGGTGCCTGGGTTCGATCCCTGGTCAGGGAACTAGATCCCACACACCACAACTAAAGATCCTGTGTGCTGCAATGAAGATTGAAGAATAAATTTTGAACTGCAATAAAGCTGCAACTAAGACCCTGTGCAGCCAAATATATATATATGGGCTTCCCTGGTAGCTTAGACAGTAAGGATGCGAGAGACCAAGGTTCGATCCCTGGGTCAGGAACATCTCCTGGAGAAGGAATAGCTACCACGCCAGTATTCTTGCCCGGAGAATTCCATGGACAGAGGAGCCTGGTAGACTTACATAGTCCATGGGGTTGCAAAGAGTCAGACATTAAGCGACTTACATACATATATATTTTAAATTATTTTAAACCTATATTTTAAATTATTTTAATTAATATATTTTAAATTACTATTGCAAAAGAGTGAAACATATGACTCGTTGAACTTTCTACACAAGGCCAGTGGATCCCCTGCTTTCCCAATCCAGTCTGCTGAGGGCCTCATAAGACAAGGGAGATAAAGGATTGACTGGGAGTGGCAGAGAAAGCTTGCCCCAGAGCAGCCAGGTCCAGGGCAGGACCAGAGGAGAAACAGGACGGGGAGGGGAAAGGGGTCACAGATAGTTCAAAAAATAGGCTAAAAAATACTGAATCAGGCAACTTCCAGAATCCCTCCTACAGTCCCCTGAATTAGTACCCTAGTCCCAAGGATTCTTGAGTCCCCTGGACATTTTCTGCTGCTGACAGCCACGTATTGTATTGTACCCGAAATTGTATTCCAGGTTTCCTCCCATAAAATCTCCTCCCCCAGGAGCTCGGAAACACCACTACTCCCCACTTAGGTGCCCAAGCTAAAAGCTTCTAAGTCACATACTGACAACTCCTTAACCCAGCCTATATGCCACAGCACAACAACAACCCTCACTGAGCATTTACTGTGTGTTCAGACTTTGTGAGCAGAAAGCAGCCCCGGGTTTGACAACCGTGCACCACACAACTTGCTAAGCAGCTTATGACTTTCTCTTCAACTTAACACAGAAAACAACTCTTTATCCCCCACCTGCCCTGAAAAGCTATTCCGCCTTCCTCTGTGCCATTTTGGCAAATGGCACCGCCATTCACCAGCTGCTGGGACCAAACACTTAGCAAGTCATCCTCAATTCCTCCCTTCCCTTAATCTACAAGGAACTCACAAAGAGCCCAGCTGATTTCAATATACACTCTGTCCACTCGTTTTCTTCTCTAACAAAGGCACTCTAGTCCAAACTGTCCTCTTTCTCGAAAATCGCCAAGAGCCTCCTAAGTGACCTTCTTTCAGAGTCCGCCCCCAACAAGCCACTTCCTACACAACAACCAGAGTGATCCTCCAAACCGAAAACAGGGCATGTATGTCATCCCCACTCTTAAAAGCTTCTAAGAGCTTCCCACTAAATCTAGAAAAGAATCCACATTCCTTACCTAGCTTACACAGCTATATGGTCTTGGTCTGCCCACTCCTCTGGCCTTACCGGGCCAGCCTCCTTCTCACTGGCTGTGCTGCAGCCACACTGGCCTCTTCCACAATGTATCAAAGTCACTCAGGCCTCAGGGTCTCTCCCTTTGCTGCTCCCACTTTCTAGAATGTGTCCCCTGCAATCTTGAGATGACCAATTTTCCCCTTACCATTCAGTTCTCCATGTCCCTTCCTCAGCTAGGCCATCCCAGATCACCCCATACAAAGTGGCCTCTACCCTGAGGAGCTCACTCTCCTTATTTAATAGGATGTCCTGAAATTGTATTTTCTGTACTTATATACTGTTTTGGAGAAGACAATGGCATCCCACTCCAGTCCTCTTGCCTGGAAAATCCCATGGAAGGAGGAGCCTGGTGGGCTGCAGTCCATACTGTTGCTAAGAGTCGGACACGACTGAACGACTTCACTTTCACTTTTCACTTTCATGCATTGGAGAAGGAAATGGCAACCCACTCCGGTGTTCTTGCCTGGAGAGTCCCAGGGACTCGGGAGCCTGGTGGGCTGCCGTCTATGGGGTCGCACAGAGTCGGACACAACCGAGGTGACTGAGCAGCAGCAGCAGCAGCAGCATATACTGTTTGGTTCATCCACTTGGAAAGGAAGTTCCCACAGGCAGAGATCACATGGGTCTTCTTTGTTGTTGAATCCCCAGAACCAGGCAGCCAAAAGTCACTCAGTAATGTGAGGGATTGAAAAAATAATCCAATGAAGCCTCACAGTAGCCCTGCAAGGTGGTTACTATTATCATTGCCTTTTTCTTTAAAAGGGGTGTAGCCTGCCAGGCTCCCCCATCCATGTGATTTTCCAGGCAAGAATACTGGAGTGGGTTGCCATTTCCTTCTCTAGGGGATCTTTCCCTTTCCTTCTCCAGGATAAGGTCGCTTACCCAACGTCATATCATAAGTGGTGAGCCTGGGATTTGAAGTCTGTCTCAATCCAGTCAGCGGTTACCTATGCAATAATGCTCCAACAGGGACTTCCCTGGTGGTCCAGTGGTTAAGAATTTGCCTTGCAAAGCAGAGGACTTGGGTTCAATCCTTGGTTAAGGAACTAAGTTCCCAACCGGTCTGAAGCAATTAAGCCAAGATGCCGCAACTACTGAGCACACACACCATAGCCAGAGGATCACTGAGCTTTGAGGAAAGATCCCCCATGACGCAGTGAAGGTCCCACGTGTCACAACTAAGACCCAATGTAGCCAAACACACAAATATTTTAAAAAGAGTAATAACACCCCAATAGTTAATGGAACTCTCTCCCATTCAGCACAGCATGTCTTCAATGCGCCTGCCCTTTGGCCTTTGCCATAATCATCTTCATACCGAATAACTACCCGAGCCTCTACCCGAGCCTCTCTGCCCATTCATGCTCCAGGGTGTTTTTTTCCTCCGACGGACATTCAGTTTCTCATGTTATCCTTATTACATTATTCTGGGAAAGAAACAAATCATATTGTTAGAGATGCTATACCGGTGTCTTGCAGACAGATCTGGAATGCAGGGTCTAATCCTCTTTGCAGCCCACACATTTAGAGTGATTCTATACTCCTTTGCAAGCCCCACGATGGTCTTCACAATCAGCTACCAGTCTACCTTTTCAGCCTCATCTGCTGCCAATCACTCATTTGATCAACAAGTATTGAGCAACGACTATATGCCAGGAGATTCCCAGGTGGCACAGTGGTAAAGAATCTACCTGCCAATGCAGGAGACATAAGAGACACAGGTTCGATCCCTGGGTCGGGAAGATCCCCTGGAGGAGGGCATGGCAACCCACTCCAGTATTCTTGCCTGAGGAATTCCATGGAGAGAGAAGCCTGGTGGGCTACAGTTCATGTGGTTGCAAGGAGTCAGACATGACTGAACAATTGAGCACTACACGCCAGACACTGTCACAGGTGTCTGGGATACATCCGTGAACAAAGAGAAAGAAAAATGTCTGCTCTTGTGGCATTCCCATTTGTTATTTTCCTTTTTTTTTTGATGTGGATGAGGTAAGTGGGAGGAAACAAACAACAGACATAAGCTTTATAGAAACTATTAGAATGTATCAAGTGCTATAAACAAGAAAATAGAGCAAGGCAAGGGAGATTAGAGTTCGAGGGGCTGGGGTATTAAACAGCAAGGTAGAGCTCCCTGAGTAAATGACATCTGGGCAAAGACTTGAACTTTTCCCATTTATGAGACATGCCTCTGCACAGTTTCCTCTGTCTCAAATGTTCTTCTGTTGCCTCTCTACAAGCCTTGAAACAAGTTCAGTTTTCACCTCCTCAATAAAATCTTTCCCAGCGTACCCAGAAGCTCATTCATCCGTTTGTTCAATCTTTTCTGTTCACTTGCTGCCTATTCATTGTAAGTGTGAGTTTATGGGACTGGATACCTCTTCCAAACAATAAGCCCTTAAAGGCTGGTATCTGCCTCATACTACTTGTGTGGCAAGTGTCCAGCACAGTGCTTTGTACACAGCAGACGACCACTGACACAACAGAGGAGTAGGATGTTTGGAGTTGACTTGAGAAACTTGCTCTGAGACTCTAGAGCAAGGGAAAAAGATGGAAGTGATGCAACTGGAATGCCCGACTCTCCTGATGGCTAGTCGCTCACCTGTTTGATGATATAAGTTAGCTCCTCAATTTCCACTGCCTTATCATCAAAGAGGGACTTGCGCTTTGCCACTGCAGAGACAAACAAGAAGCCACCACAGGTGAGGTCGGAGACCAGACTCAAGCCGGTATGGTTCCTTAGCCCTCCGGTGTTCACTGCCCCAACTCTGACAGGTCCAGGAACACTCACAGATTGTCAGCTTCTCCAGCTTGGCAAATGTGTTGCTGAGGTCTTTCCCAATGCGCCTGCAAATGAGCACAAGTGAGAACACTGTGGAAGGGAAGGAGGGGGGCCTTTCCCACCTTAGCAGGAGCACAACCAAACCCAGTCCTCCCAGCAAGATCACCACAGGCAAGACTACCTCTCCTCAGACACTGGCCAACCCACCACATAACTTCTCCCAACTCACTTGGCCATGAGGGTAAATTCACTGCGCTGCCGGACAGCACGCAGAGCCGGCTTGTTTGTCTGGATTCCATTCTGAAAGGCAACGTCAAAAGTAAAACTTTAGTTCTTCCTTCCCATTGCCAGCTTTAACTGTTCCCCAGGTATCCTCTAAACTCGCCCTCTACTACTAGTGGCATCCTCTACTGGACAAGCCACACAGGGAGACCTGGCTTCAAAACCTGATGCCACCACTTACTAGAAGTGGGGTTGGAGACAAGTGATTTAAACCACTCTGAATCTCTGTTTCCTCTTATGTAAAATGGAGACAATTCTACACATCTCCTTTTGTTGTTGCTAAAATTAAAAAACATAAGGGTTATAAATTATTTTAGCCAAATACCAGGTCAATGATAAGCACTAAATAAATGGTAACTAGTATTACCATTCTATTCCTCCAACTGGGGAACTGAGAGGATAAACAGGAAGCTCTTGGAGATGATATAGAAGAGCAGTTGTAAACAAGAACTGAGCAGTAAAAATATTTAAAATCACAGTTACTCAGTTTCCACTTCGATTCAGAAAGTCTGGAACAAAACAAACCAATCTAATTTTTTAAAAAAGCACTCCCAAGTGATTTTTATTAAAATTACTTTGTTTGGAAAGTTTCTTTCATTTTACGGAAATAAAAACTGAGATCCAACTAGATTAACTTCTGTGTTGTCACGAAGCAAACTTGGTAGAATTATACTGGAATGCGCATTTAAAGCATTTGTCTCTGAGCTAAATAAAGCCTCTTTCTAGAATCTGTTCCTTAAACAAACCAAATATACTGTAATCATTTCTCGCCCTGAGATATTTGTTCCAAAATAGCAACCCTAAGTTCCTGATTAAACAAAACAACAACAAAGCCTGGATCAGCTAGCCCACCTTTTCTCTGCTGCTTGTAAGATCCTACCATCCCAAGCTGGACCAGGTCTCCATCAGACTCCCCCAAGAATCACTTCAATCAACGGTGCTGGAGCACCCCCTCTCCCACCTTTGAGTAAGACTCACTCTGCCTCTCCCAGTCCAGGTCCTTACCTGACGGCTCTGCAGGGACTTGCAGGCTGACAGGAACTCCTGGGTCCGATCCCGGCAGGACATGGTGTCGGGAGGGGGAGGGACCAGGGCCACTGGGGGGGGCAGAGGGGCGATGTCGCTGCTGCTGCTGCCAGCAGTTGCAGGGGATAGGACCTGTGTCTTTGAGAGACCCAGGTAGACACCCTGATCCGTGTTCTTAGATCCGTAGCGTTTCCGCGGGATCATTGAGACGCATAACCTCGGACTGTGGTGGAGGGGAGAGTGTCATTCCCCAGGCAGCCTCCTTCTCCACCAATCCCCCGCCCCAACCAGCAGTTCTTCGGGGCCCCTCTGCACTTGGCACGGAGTTTCGAGCCCGAAGCCACCCGCAGATCCTGGGACCGGCCCGCAGCTGACAGGATCCTGCTGCTTCTGCGCCCCAAGCCGTCCCCCTCCTCAGACTCTTCTTCCAACTTGGTTCCGGCGGCCACAGCGCGGGCCGGGGCCCTGAAGTAGAGGCAGGGCCAGAGCCAGGTCCTGTGGCCCTGAGGCTCCAGCCCGTCCCGTGCAACTGTCCCAGGCCCTAACTGGGCCCTCTGGTATCCACGGATTCCTCCGACTCCTCAAGGATAAACGGTGACGGACCACCTCAGAGGGACACACTTCGGTGGGCGGAGGGGGGGAATCTCTAGGTGTTTATTGGAAGCAGGAAGTCCCACCCTCACCTCGCCCAAGTCCCACCTTCTGGAAATCTGCAAACACTGATTAGCTAACGCCGACGTCCTTCTTAAAGGGGCTTTTCTGATTGGACGGAGAGGTATTCGCTCACTCCGGCCGGGCCGGCAGGACTTGCCCGCTTTTCCCTAGTTCCCTTCCCCCCGCCCGGCGCCGTCCCCGGAAAGAGCGGCCCAGAGCAGGCATGGCAGCCAGTCCCTATCGAGTCCTACCTCCTTTCTGCCGCCTGCCGCCGCTGCCACTGCTACAATCTCTCAGATCGTCACCGCCTCCTTGCCCTGGAGCCGAAGCCGCCGAAACCCGACCAAAGACTGGAAGCCGCCACGTCACCCACACGTAACCCCACCCCCGGTGACGGGAAGGCGGTGCCACGCCTTTTCGAGCCCGGCGACCCGAGAGACAAGCCTTTCCACCGAAGCGCAGTTGTCAATTCGCCCTCCCATTGGCTAGGCTCTAGTTCCCGCCCCCAAGGAACTAGAGCCGGGGGCCCAGGGGACTGGCCAGCCTCAGGGAAGGAGCCTTAAAGAGCCCGCGACCCTGGTGGTGCCCGCGCCCTGCGTGCCCAAAGCCGAGGCACAAGCGCTCAGGCAGGTACACGTTAGAAACTTTATTCTCTGAAGGCTGGGGCGGAGTGAGAACAGGGCTGGAGTCACCCCTTCTCCGGCTCCTCCTGGATACTCTCCTGATCGCGCTCCTGGATCCTACTCGCCGGCTTTAGATTCTGGACTGCCTGCCTCTTGGTTGACCGAGAGGAACCCCGACGGCTGAACATGGATAGCCGCCGCCACAGCACAGTGATCAGAAGACTTTCGTTCGACCTGCGATCCCGTTGCTCCACCGAGTCCGCATCACTGCCTGCGAGGATGCGAGGCCGCTGAGTTCTCCTTTCCCCAGTCCAACCTCCCGGTGGTCAAGTCCCCACTCCCAGCTCCCTGGGCCCCCAGGTGCGTCTCTGGTCCCACCTTCTGACCCGGCCTCCTTGGCCTGCTCATCTGAAATCTGAAAGTCCTTATCTTGACAGCAGCCCATGGCCCCACATGCGGCCTTGCACTTGGTGCCACCCACGCCAGCCGCGGCCGGGTTCCCGGCCCTGCTTTTGTGACGTCAGATACCCCCACCACCCCAGCTCAGGGAGCCACCACCACTCTTCCCATCACAAAAGGCTCAAGGTCAGGGTACGTTTTAAGCTGTTTATTTACAAAGTGAGCACAAGCTCTTCAGGAGCTGGTGGACCCAGGCCGTTTCTTCTTTCTCTGTCTGCCTTGGAGAGCCCCTTGGGTCTGTTCCCTATCGGGGAGCTTCCGCTTGGCAGCTGCCTCCAATGAGGCCCAAAGTTCATCTGTCTCTGTGTCTTCTGAGGGCACCTCGCTGGGCTCCTGAGACTCTTGCGGTTCATCCTGGTGTGTGGAGAAGCCCTCAGGAGTCAGAGGTATAATAACAGACCCACAGGGAGGAGAAATATTCCTCCAGGCACCACCCCTTGTTTCCTGCTCCTAAAAACCATGCCCATCCATGCTCCTGGACTTCCCTGGTGGCTCAGCTGGTAAAGACTCTCCCTGCAATGTGGGAGACCTGGGTTCTATCCCTGGGTTAGGAAGATCCCCTGGAAAAGGGAATGGCTACCCACTCCAATATTCTGGCTTGGAGAATTCCATGGAGGAATTCTGGTGGGCTACAGTCCATGGGGTCACAAAGAGCCACACATGGCTGAGCGACTTTCACTTCACTTCATCCATGCTCCTATGTTACCCTTGGCAATGACCCTGTCAGGACTATACCAGGCAGGTGGATGGACAGTCTTAGGTCTAAGTTCCGGCTGCTTCCCTTTCCTCGTCACAGAGATATCCTCACACCTGTACCCTTAGCTCCCACATTCCCACACCCAAGAGCTTACCTCCCAGTTATCCCTGCCTGACAGGAGGAGGCAGTTCAATTGAGATTTGAGATAAACCTGCAAGAGATGAGGGACCTTAAGGGGCCAAGTCTACTGAAACAGAAACAAGAATGGGGGAGAGAGGAGGGCACAAGAGGCAGGAATGAGTGGTTTCTCGCCTTATGCTCCAGGCCCCGTGGATTCCGGATCCTGTGTAGCCTCAAGACTCTGTCCAAACCACAGGAGGCTAGTAGGGGCTTTGAAGGGTGGCACTGCAACCCTCGGACGCTGCCTGCCAGTCCCTTTAGACAGCCCAGTAGGCGCCCTGGAAAAAGGAGGTAGGTATCAGTGCTAACCGGTCAGCCAACAACCATTTATTGAGTGTTTTCTGTTCAAATCACTTTCTGTCAACATTTAATCCTCATTTAACATAATGCTGACATGGCAATTACCATTAACATCTCCATTTTTCAGGTGAAGAAACTAAGGCACAGGGAATTGACAAAGTAATTTGTCCAAGATCACACAGCTTTTGGCAGAACCAGGACTGAACCTGGTTCTGGCACCTGAAAGAGGGCTCAGCAGCTCCACCACCCCTTGTCAGAGGGGAATCCTGCTCTTCCTCCCCACCCTTGCCCCCCAACAAGGCTCCCTGGTCTACTCACCTTGCCGAAGGTCAATTTCTGCCAGCTGCCCATGAGTATTCCCCACAATCACTGAACTGAGGAGACCAGAGAGACACACATGGGGTAAGTCAGCAGGAGCCCCCTGGAGTCCTCCCCAAGCCCCACTTTGCCCTCTACACACTTGCCCTCAGGAGTGAGGGTCATGGCTGTCAGTGGGTACTCTCCGTAGGTGGCCTCGAGGACTGGCCTGCGCTGAGGGGAGGCTGGATCATAGACACGGACCTGGAAGAAGACTGAGGCATCACAATAGTACCTTCACTCTGCACCCCCCCTGGCTCCTCTACATCTTCACTTCCCCTCATTTGTTGTTGTTTAGTCGCTAAGTTGTTTCCAACTCTTTTGTGACCCCATGGACTGAAGCCCACCATGTTTCTCTGTCCATGGGAAATGTCCATGCCATTTCCTTCTTCAGAGGATCTTCCCAACCCAGGGATCAAACCCGAGCCTCCTGCATTAGCAAGCAGATTCTTTGCCACCAAGCCACCAGGGAAGCCCCCCTACCCCATACATTGCTTTTACAATTCACTCTTTCAGAGAAGCTTTCTCATTTGAAACACACCCTTCTTCTCTGAGGAGTACAGGAGAGCTGCTGAGGAACAGGAATGTATAGACCTGAGGACAGAGGTTCCCCCAGCCTAGGAGCAGCAGCATCCCCATGGTGTGCATGTGTGAGCATTCCATCTGTACTCCCCTCTCAAGATGGAAGAGCAAACAGGCCCAGCTGTCAGAGTTGCTGAACTCAAACAGAGAAAGACGTTAAGCCTGGACAGGAAGGAGAGAGGAAGCCCTCATATGTGTTCTGAGCAAAAGGGTATTACCAAGGGTAGACTTAAGTATGCAGAGCAGAGGAAGCAGTGCAAATGCAGGCCCCCCTCCCCCACCAGTCCTGCCTGGGTCTTAGGAGTTCAAATTCCCTGGTGGTCCAATGGTTAGGACTCTGAGCTTCCACTTTGGATTCGATCCCTGATCAGGGAAGTATGATTGCCATGCATCGCAGTCAAAAAAAAAAAAAAAAAACCCAGCTGAAAAGATCCCCAGTTGGGCCTTTCCTATACAGCTGGGGGGCAGAGACCAGATATTACAGATACTAGAGGGTCATGCTTGGGTCCCAAAGCAAATCAGAGGCTGCCATCAGGACCAGAACCCAGTTCTCTTGATACTCAGTCCATGTTTTCTCATAACACGGGCCCCATGTGATTCTACTGTGAAGGGGACACTCCCTTCTTTCTTCCAGGTGGGAGGAATAGGAAGGATCACAGTTCAAGCAACTCCTTCCTAGAATGTAGTAAGTGAAGGTCACTGGCTTAGCCACTCAGCTGGGAACAGATGGGGGAAATAGTCCTTCTTCTGGGAGCTCAGGGATGACAGAAGGATGGGGAGAAGAGTGGCTGTGCCAAATGGTGGGGACCGAGCCTGCAAAGAACAAGCCTCCTATTTCTCCAGGAAGCTGCGTGAGCCCAGAAAAAGAGAGGGGTGAGGTGTGTGCCTCACCTGGTGGTACCCTGTACAGGTGACGAGCTTCTGTGACTCTGGGAGGAACTGTATGTCCTGGTCCCAGATGGGAACCCGAAGGTCGAGCCAATCGTTCCGTACCTGGTGGAGTCAGTAAATGAGGGACAGAGCAGCTCAGTGTCCCCCTCCCAGCTGGGACGGGCCCCTTCCTTCTGCCTCTGTCATCATCCCCTAAAACCCAGCCGGTCTCCAATTCATAATTAGTGGCCTCAACTCTGGGAATTCAGACCCAGGTCCTCTCCACCCACCATCACTCACGTTCTTGGCCCTGAACAAAGGCTCCTCAGATCCCTGCAGGTCCCACACCTTCAGAGCATTCTCCTTCCCACCTGTGGCAACGATGTGGGGGCGTGCTGGGTCTTGGCGCATCCTACATACCCCAGGACCCACCCTCAGTTCCAGGAGCTGAAAAGAAAGAGGGGAGATAAGAGTCACTTCCAGATCCTTAATCCTCCTCCCCCAAAGCCTTCATTGGCTCTACCCTGGGCCCCACCTTCCCCAACCATCAGGATCAGGACTGGGGGGCCTCACTGGGTCAGAGGATGCCTCCTTGTCCTTGTCATGCCAGACTCGAAGAATCCCAGAATCCACACATGTGATGAGGGTGCTGCAGGCAAAGGGAGGATAGAGTTAAGAGAGCAGGGGTAAATGGTGCTCTCTGTCCCCAGGTGACCCACCCCCAAATTCATATGAACCAGACTCCCTCCTACCAGCCCTGTTCCTAAGGAAGCCTCTAGGTAACTCAGGTCTGAGCGGGGCTTAATGGCTGTTATTTAATTTCCTCATCAAGGTAATGGTTTACCGGTCTTTTAAGTAAGGAAACCGAAGCTATGAAAAATTATAAGATTTGCCACTTAGTTATAAATGTCAGAATCAGAGTTCAGGCTCTGGGTTTTCCTGCGCTGTGACAACAGTCTCCCAAATGCCCCCTCTCCAATCCATCTCCACATTCCTGCAGGTTCACAGCTCCGACCACAGTGTTTCCTGCCTAAAAACCAATCATGCCTCACTACCTGCGAAACTGCAGATTGCTCAACCTAACACTTAAAGCACTTTACTTAAAATCCCGACTTACATCATCCATCTTATGCTTCCTAATAAATTTTTAAAAAGGGGAAAAAAAAGTTTCCTGGGCTTCAACCCCCCGTTCAGTTCAGTTGCTCAGTTGTGTCCAACTTTTTGTGACCCCATGGACTGTAGCACGCCAGGTTTCCCTGACCATCACCAAGTCCTGGAGCTTGCCCAAACTCCTGTCCATCGAATTGGTGATGCCATCCAACCATCTAATCCTCTGTGATTCTCTTCTCCTGCCTTCAATCTTTTCCAACAGTTCTTTGTATCATGTGACCAAAGCATTGGAGCTTTAGCATCAGTCCTTTCAATGCATATTCAGGACTAATTTCCTTTAAGACTGACTGGTTTGATCTCCTTGCAGTCCAAGGGACTCTCAAGAGTCTTCTCTTCAACCCCCAAATGCTGTTTATCTTCCCTGTGATGTGCCCTGTAGCCTCACACCTTGGCCTCTGCTCAGGCAGGAGCCTCTTTCTAGAATGCCCTTACTCCTTTCTCCACCTGTCAAAATTCTACCCAACCTTCAAGGCCAAGTTCAAATATTCCTCCCCTCCCCGCTCCAGCCTTCCAGACTCACCTGTCAGAATTAGCATCACCAAACCTACACAGTCAGCTCATAGCCTCTCTCTTCCCCTTCAGAAGAAAACAAAGCCTGCAACCCAGCATTTCCTATTCTTTACTTTAGGAGCTTTACCACTTTGTTGGTGGTTGTTAGCCCCCATTTAAAAACATACTCTAAACTTCCCTAGTGGCTCAGTTGGTAAAGAATCTCCTGCAATGCAGGAGACCGCCTGCAGTGCAGGAGACTCAGGAAGATCCACTGGAGAAGGAAATGGCAAATCGCTCCAGTATTCTTGCCTGGAAAATGCCGGACAGAGGAGTCGGGTGGGCTACTGTCCATAGGGTTGTAGAGTCGGAGACGACTGAGCGACTAACACTTTCACTTTAAAATTATTAAATAACGTGCTCAGGGTCATCCAAAAGGTTATTATGCCAAAACAAAAAAACAAAACTCTGGAAGAAGCAAACTCTATGATGGCAGATACTCTGTCTGGTTTACCTAAGCCTTTGCGTTTCGCCCAGTGCCTATAAACAACCGAGTAAGTATTCCATATATGTTTGTTATAGGAATGAACGGACGAAGGCAGGAAAAAGGTCCCGGTGACGCAGACAAGGCTCATGTCTCCTCAGGGTTGATCGCCATTACTCGGTGGTCCAGCGGGAGCCTCAACGCTCTCGCTATAACCTGAGCGTTTCTGCGAGGGACTTGGTCTTACCCGTCGACCTGGGCGAGGCCTCGGAACGTGCCCTCCCCTCCAGGACAATGCCTCTGGCCCTGGAACCTGCCTTCCTCGGTGCTGAAGTACTTCACTGTCCCATCGGCACAGCCCACCAGGATCTGCGGGCAGAGGAGCACGGGATGGCGAGGAGAGCGAGGCGGCCGCGCCCCAGACTCCCAGCTCCGACTGTCAGCGGTCGCTCACCTGTGTCTCGCCGCCCGCACCCCAACACAGGGCGCTCACCGCTTCTTCGCGCCGCGCTTGTCCTGACGCCGTGAAGTTCGCCGCCTGTTTGCGCTGAAGGTTCACTCCTGCGGGACACGGATGTCAATCGCGTCAGAGTCGCGAAACGGCGACGCCCGTAGTTCCCGACGCCCGACCCCGCTACCCACCTTTCAGGATGCCAGTGTCGGTGCCAACCCACACATGGTTCCAGCGTGCAGCCGCAGCCGCCATAGCGGAGCTCGGGAACCCAAGGTTCACACTTCCGGCGCAGCGCCTGCGTCACCAGAGTGCGCCTAGTCGGATCCGGAGGAACTACATTTCTAGGCCTTTAAAGAACCGGATGAGTAAAAATATTCTCCCCCGCCAGTTGGTTTTGCTTTTTACAAAAATGAAATCAGGAGACTTGTTCGTGGAGATCTGAACAGTAACTTGTGTAGAGTCTGGGTAGAGCATAAGCGCCTCTATTTTATTTTTTTTTCCTTTTATTCTTTTTGCCATATAATGCCATGATATCACCATGGGTTTACATATGCTCCCCCTCCAGAACCCCCCTCCCTCCTCCCTCCCCCCGGGAAATCTCGAAGCACCAGCCCCGAGCATCAATCCTGGGCTGGCGATTGATTAGACATATGATAACTGATATGTTTCAATGCCATTCTCCCATATCATCCCACCCTTAAGCGCCTCTATTTTAAAACCCAGACTCCATCTTGTGACAAGCTAGTTCCAGAAAAGATCACCAACCTGAAAAACAGGAAAAAAAAAAAAACCCAGACAGCACCCAATCAGAATACGGCAGGAAAGTCCCTGACTTCCTCAACGTTCCATTTCCCCATAGGGTGTTTTTTTTCCTAACGTCCCAACCAATCACCTAAAAGATCAGCAGCCTTTAACCAATCCCAGGACGCCAAACACAGCTCCCCCAACATTCGCGGGTTTTTCCCTTAAAAGCTTCGTGCCATTCAGCTCGGGTGCCGCCCACACGCCGCTGGGTCGGCGTGTGTGCAAGCGGTCCGGACCTGGGTCTGCAATAGACTCTGTCTTGCGCTTGCATCGGTATATGGCTCCCTGGTGGTTTGTAGAGATCTGGATCTGGACATAACATAACACTTGACCATTTTACATTTGGAGTAAAAAGCATACTATCTGAACCACGATACCGGATCCAGGCCGCCATAGTCTGTTTCTCTGCTCTAAAGCAATGTATGTTTTCTGTACAAGAGAAGAAAAGAGCTCATTTCAGGAGCGATTCAAATCACTATTAAGGCGCAGGGCTTCAACTTCAAGCGTAATAGGACAAGATGAACAAAGTTGGGGGACATGAAACCGACGAGCTCGGTTTTGGAAAGTGAAGGTAGGGTCGTTATTTTTATTTCCTCACATTGAAATTTGCTGATGGCATAAAACAGCACCATGGGCAATGAAGATCTACAAAATTAAAAGAAACAATTCTTCCAAAGGTAAGCTCCAACTTTAAAATCTCATAACGGCCCCCTTCTTTGAATGACTTCTCTGAAATAAAAGTCTATCAGAAACTTGCTGTTTGAAATTATATCAGTAAGAATAAAGCATCCCACTCTTGCCTGGCAGATCTGTCCTCCACAGAGAAACAGTCTTGATTGCCACCTTAGTTGGAGAACAGCCAAAGTATAAGTTTCAGAGCTTAACATTCTAGGCAAGCCGCGCGGTTAGGCGACGGAAACACAACAACCACCCCCCACACACCCTAAAGTAAATCTGAACGGTCTCTTTCCCTGAAATACTATGATTTCTTTTATGAGACGTTCCATCATTTCTCTGCTCGGAAATCTTCCTCGCTGTGAGGCCAGGTGCACACCTAGAGTTTTCAAGTGCAGGGAACTAGACGAGGACATTTACCCTTTATAAAGAAGAGTATTAAGCACTACTCAGTATCTTTCCTATGGCAAATAACTTCTCTAATACGTGCACGTCATTATTCTTAAAATTGCAGTTATTTAGTTGCTAAGTCGGAGCCGACGGTTTTGGCGACTCTACGGACTTAAAACCCAGCTGGGCTCGTCTGCCCAAGGGGTTCTTCAGGCAGGAATACCGGTGAACAGGGAAAAATCACTCAATCTAGTCTGAAGCTTTGCCACCCCTGTCCATGGGATTTTCCAAGCACGAATACTGGAATAGTAAACTATTCCCTCTAGGTTAATCTTGGCGGCCTCGGGGAATCAACCCAACATTTTTTGGTTGACTGTTTTTTCGGTTTTTGTTGAAACTTTCAAAGAGCCCCAAATATATGTAAAACCACGCCCCAATCACCCAAACTGTTACCATTAACATGTACCAGAACCCTTACAAATTACTTAACTACATTACAAAGTTACAGAAACTAAATTAAAGTACCATACTTAATAAAGTGTTAAACACTAAAATAGAAACACTTAGACATATCAGCCGTGAATCAATACTTACAACCCACATTTTTAACAACAGAAACTCAAACTCACTCATGATTGATCTTTCTGGGTGTTAATACTATTGCGGTGTGTCGGCTGTAAGCGAATTTCAAATATTTAGCGCTAAAAAACTAGCACTGAAACTTAATACCGGGGGAATCTTTGTATTTGAGTCTGTTTTTTGAAACAATATTTGTTCCCCCGAAGGGGGGGGTGCACCGTTCCTGGAAGTACTGCAATACCAGGTCGATGCGTGGAGTGGACGGAGCAAGCTCCTATTCCAACTCCTAATCCCAAAAATCCATTTAATATATTGTCCTCGGATAGAGGACGTATCAGATATTAAACTGATAAGAACAGATACTACACTTGATCTTAGCCAAAAGGCCGAGAAGCGATAACAGAAACTCTGCGTCCGGGTCAGCCTTACTCTTTGTATAGCTTTTACAGTTGTGGTGACTTTTATGACCCATTCATTACATTTTTCCCAAAGTTCAGTTTTGCTTAAAGCCAATTTTTCCTCATTTTCGATTCATAGTAATAACTAAAATTTGAAAATAGACCTTAAATTGTGTCCTTTACTGCTTCGCGTTCCGGCTCACTCCCCGTGTGTTTTGCATAAACCCGCCCCGCTGCCCTTTCACTTTCTGGGATTGGTCCCCTTGCTAGACGGGATTTCTATGGCCGCCTGGTATCTTACCCTCGGAGACTGGCGATCTCTCCCCGCCTGAAGGGGCAGCCGAGCTGTGGTGATTAGTCTGTTGAAGCGGATGCAGGGCGGCGCCCCTCTTCCGGACATTTACTTGGAAAGTCCCGGACACTTACTTGAGCGCTGACTTTGGTGTCCAAAGGACCGAGTTGGGACCCCTGTCTGCCAGTTCCTGATTTGATGCCACGAGGCAAGTTGCTTGCGGTTCCCAGGTGGCACTAGTGGTAAAGAATACCGCTGCCAAAGCAGGAGACATAGAGAGGCAGGTTCGATCCCTGAGCCGTGAAGATCCCCTGGAGGAGGGCACCACCCCCTCCAGTATTCTTACCTGGAGAATCTCATGGACAGAGGAGCCTGGTGGGTTACGTTCGCAGAGTCGCACACCACTGATGGGACTTAGCATGCACGGCACGCACGCAAAGCTTGTTGCTTAGGCTCCTGTCTTCTCCTCTGTTAAATGGAGGAATAATAACCCGCGCTTAAGGGGTCCTTGTGATAACTGAGGACATGCTGCTCTCGGTCCAGAGGTGACAGTGGAAGTTGGCCTTTAGGACTGTGTTCCCCTCGCATTATGGGGCTCTAAGCTGGCGTCTGCTACTCCCCGCTCCCTGATTTACTGTAACATCCGCCCCCACCCCAGTTACATCTTGCCGTTTGTACTATCCACTACCCACTGTTGGCCCCACAGCGGAGGAAAAAGCGGCCTGAGAAAAGCATTTCGGAGCCTCCTGATTCCTAAACCCAGGAACCAGCGGAGAGGGATGAAGCGATGCAGGTCAGATTTAACAGAAGGTACTTTTTCCCTTAAAGTACCCCATTAACAGAAGCGGTACTTTAGAGGCTCAGAGCAAAGCCCAGCTGTATGAAAGGTATTAATGTCAGGCTGTTGCTCAGAAGGGACTTGAAGTCCTGTTTCCTTGGTAACTATGTTAGTGTGAACGTAGAACGTTCTATCTGAAACCTCCTTAACTGAGCTCTACATCTGGGTCGGAATTAGAGGCCATGTCTCTGGAGCCCGGTGGGGTACGAATCATGGGTTGCGAAGAGGCGAAGAATCTCAGACACGACTGAGCACACGACACACACACGCACAAAGACACACATCGTGCCTGGGTTGAGATCCTTCTTCCAGCAAGAGTAGGACGTTCTATTTTCACTGATATGATTACAGCTAGCAAAGTCTGATTATCTATGACTTTACAGACTGTGGTTTCTCACATTGTGTACCTGTTAATAAACAGAAGCAATTTCTACAGGCTTCACAGATAAATCCAGAGCCTCTAGGGAGATGCCGAATTAAGGGAATGTGGTAGACAGAATAATGCCTCTACATGCCCATGTCCTAATTCTTAGAACCTCTCATTATGTTACCTTACATGGCAGACAAAAGGTTATTCACATATATGATTAAACTAATAGTTGTGAGGAGAGATCATTCTAGACTGGGCTTCCCAGGTGGCAATAGAAGTAAAGAACCTGCCTGTCAGTGCAGGAGTCATAAGAGAGGAGGGGTCAATGGCCCTGGTAGGGAAAATCCCCTGGACCCACTCCAATACTCTTGCCTAGAGAATCATTGACAGCTAAAAAATCCGACAGAACTGAGCAACTTAGCACCTGCATCTGCGTTCTGGGTTATCTGATGGGCTCCATGTACATAATCACAAAGATCACGAAGGGAGACAGGAGACTCAGTGTCAGATTGATGCAGCATCAGAAAGATTTGATCCACCATCACTGGCTTTGAAGATGGAAGAGGGTTGTCAGCCAAGGAATGGGGGTGGCCTCTAGAATCTAGCCAAGGCAGAGCAATAGATCCTCCTTAGGAGCTTAAAGAAAGAAACACAGCCCTGTTAGCACTTCTTGATTTTAGCCCATTGAGACCTATTTCAGATTTCTGACCCCCAAAACTGTAAGATAACATATTTGCTTTGTTATAAGCCACCACGTTTGTGATAACTTGTTCAGTCACTAAGTCACATCTGACTCTGCGACCCCATGGACTGCAGCATGCCAGGATCTCCTATCCTTCACACTGTCTCCTGGAGTTTGCTCAAATTCATGTTCATTGAGTCAGTGATGCTATCTAACCATCTCATCCTCTGCACCCCATTATCCTTTTGCCTTCAATCTTCCGAAGCATCAAGGTCTTTTCCAATGAGTTAGTGTAGAGCCTAAGTGACTCCCTCTTAAAAAGAGGAGCTGCCATCTTGTGATAGAAGACATCACTCAAGTTCCCCCACCCCCAGGTCACCACCCTAGACACGACTGCCAGTCAGGGGTTAGCACTGCCAATCAGGGGTTAGCGCGAGAAAATCCCCTCACCTCCCCTCCCGTCCTGGCCCGTCATGGGATGCTGAAACACATTACCCCATCCGAGCCCTCCTACCCTTTGTCTCTTTCCCTTAAAAACCTTGTACCATGCGGCTCCGGGCCGCCGCCCTCACTCCGCTGCGTCGGTGTGTGTATGGGTGTGTGTATGTGCAGTCCGGACCCGGGTCTGTAATAAACTCCCTCTTGCACTTGCATCGGTGAATGGCCTCCTGGTGGTTTGTGGAGATTGGGATCTGGGCACAACATTAGCTCTTCACATCTGGTGGCCAAAGTATTGGAGTTTCACTTTACCATCATTCTTTCCAGTGAATATATGGGGTTGATTTCCCTTAGGATCGACTGGCTTCATCTTGCAGTCCAAGGGACTCTCAAGAGTCTTCTCCAGCACCAAAATTCAAAAGCATCAATTTTTCAGCGTTTAGCCTTCTTTGTGGTCCAACTCTCACTACTGGGAAAACCATAGCTTTGACTATATAGACCTTTACCAGCAAAGTGATGTCTCTGATTTTTAATGTGCTATCGAGGTTTGTCAGGGGCTTTCCTAATGGCTCAGATGGTAAAGAATCTGCCTGCAGTGCAGGAGACCCAGGTTTGATCCCTGGGTCAGGAATATGCCCTGGAGAAGGGAATGGCTACTCACTCCAATATCCTTGCCTGGAGAATCCCATGGACAGAGGAACCTGGCAGGCTAGTCAATGGGGTCACAAAGAGCTGGACACGACTGAGCAACTAACACTTTCCAAATTGGTCATAGCTTTCCTTCCAAGGAGCAAATGTCTTATAATTTCATGATTGCAAGTCACCATCTACAGTGATTTTGGAGCCCAAGAAAATAAAATCTGTCATTGTTTTCACATTTTCCCTTTCTATTTGCCGTGGAGTGATGGGACTGGATGCCATGATCTTAGTTTCTTTATTGTTGAGTTTCAAGCCAGTTTTTTCACTCTCCTCCTTCACCCTCATCAAGAGGCTATTTAGTTCCTTTTCACTTTCTGCCATTAGAGTGGTAACTTACTACAGTAGCAAAAAAAAAAAAAAAAAAAAAAGCTAATATAAAGGCAAAAGCAAAACTGAGTTTCTTTGGGGACTTGCCTGGTAGTCTAGTGGCTAAGACTCAGCTCCTGATGCAGGGGGCCCAGGTTCGATCCCTGTACAGGGAACTAGATTCCACATGAAACTAAGAGTTCAGGTGTTGCAACTAAGACCTGGTGCAGCCAAATAAATATTTAGGGAAAAAATCGGTTTCTTTTCTTTAATATTTATTTGGCTGTGCTGGGTTTTAGTTGTGGCATGTAAACTCTTAGTTGCAGCATGTGGGATCTAGTTTCTTGACCAGGGATGGAACACAAGGCTCCAGCATTGGAAGCTTGCAGTTTTGGCCACTGGGCCCCCAGGGAAGCCCCTTCAGTTTCTTTCAATCCCAACCTTCTCTAAATTCTGCAAGACTCAGCCTGGGGCAGACCATAGCTCCCTAGCCAAATAAGCTTCAGTCTGTCCATGCAGGCTGCAGTTAAGCATTCCAAGCACAGATCTCTGGGGGCTTTTCCTTGACAGGTTTCAGCCTTCAGGTTGGCAGTAGCCTTGTTCCTTCTCTGAATTAAAGGTTAAGAGGGAATAGCTCTGTCACTCGCATCTATTGTGACTCCTGCCTGTTGCTTCGTGGGTACTGGGGGCTGATAGTGAGGGCCCCACCTGAACCTGGAAACCTGTGCTCCCTGGGAAGCCATTTGTCCATTTGTTTATGCTCTTTGAGCAGACACCCTACAATGATGAGCAAAATCAGACATGGACTTTGCCTTCATTAAGTTTAAGGTCTATGGGGAAAGGAAGAGAAGGCTCCTGATCCTCCAGGCAAGAAATAAATGTGACTTACTGGGTGGGGGTGGGTAGCTGTGTGGCAGAGATGGGAGAGAAGTGGAAGAGGTCATGGAGAGTTATTGGCTTTGATAATAAGCAAAGCAAGGCCAAGGGAATATTCTTTCCATGTGGGTACACTTAAATTTTGTAATTTAATGTTTTATTTTCATGAAAGTTAAATAACAATGCCCCTCAATTTACATCCCCCTTGTTTTTTGCTACACCATGCAGCATGTGGGATCTTAATTCCCCAATCAGGGATCAAACCCATGCATCCTGCAGTGGTTAGTGTGGATTCGTGTTTTAACTGAAGGATAGTTGCTTTACACTGTTGTGTTGGTTTCCGCTGCACATCAATGTGAATCAGCTCTACATATACATATATCTCCTCCTTGAGCCCACCAGATTCCTGCCCATGGGATTCTCCAGACAAGAACACTGGAGTGGATTGCGATTTCCTTCCCCAGTGTATCTTCCCGACCGAGGGGTCAAGCCCAGGTTTCCTGCACTGCAGCATTCTTTTACCATCTCAGCCAACAGGGAAGCCTATTAGGTTCTTCCACCTCACAGCTGACTCACTTTTGTTGTTTAATGGATAATATTCCATTGTGTGTGTATACATGTATCTTAGCCACTAGACTACCAGTCGTTTAGTCGGTCAGTTGCCCCATTGTAACCCCAGACAGCAGCACGCCAGGCTTCTCTGTCCATCAACTCCCAGAGCTTGCTCACTCATATCCATCCATCTCATCCTCCTTCTCCCCGTTGTCTCCAATGAGCCAGCTCTTCATATCAGGTGGCCGACGTGTTGGAGCTTCAAGTCCTTCCAATGGACAAATTTTCTTTAGGATTGACTGGTATGACCTCCTTGCAGTCTAAGGGTGAAGGGAATGGAAAACCACTTCAGTATTCTTGCCTTGGGAACCCCATGAACAGTATGAATACTGAAGACCATCAGAGAAACCCCTAAATTGCATTTTACTTTACCAGTCCTGACACAACCACATTCTAAATATATGAAAATTTAACAGATGAGCATTCTAGTTCATCCATTTTTTCCTTTTATTGAGAAACAAAGGTGGTTATTATCTGAGACCACCTGTCTGGGACCACATGGTTGGACAGAATCACAGACTCAAGGGACCGGAGCTTGAATAAGCTCTGGGAGATGCAGGACAGGTCAGCATGGCGTGCTGCAGTCCTTGGGATCACAAAGAGTTGGACATGACTGAGCAAGCAGTGCATACATTCTTGCCAGAATTCTATGGACAGAGAAACCTGGTGGGATACAGCCTATGGGGTTGTACAGGACTGAAGTAATGTAACATATTCCAAGCGCGTACTAGTGCAGTTCCTTTCTGAAGTTCTGATTGTAGGCCCAGGGCTGTTAAACTCCACAGAAATCACAGACCCAAACACAGGAATCAGTGAAGGTTTTAAAAAAATTTTATTTAGAAAAACTGAAATGATTGTATGCTAATTTGAACAGGCAATCTGTACAAGGATTTTTCAGTTTTGATATCTTCCACATTGGATTCCTGTAGAGAAAAAGAAAAAATGAGTTTTTTCTTACTGGATTTTCTTAAGTGCATACTTAATAGGTTTAAAACAGTTATCCTTTAAATATGGTTAGTGTATTTAATTCAAGTACATGAACAGATACTTACTGTTATGTGTGCTTTGTTCTTCAGATCTATAGGGAAAAAAAAAAATCTGCTTTTCAACCAGTCATTTATTCTTTGCCTTGTTTAGAAATTCTCATGATCCCTCAGACAGTTCCCTCTGGAACAAGCTTTCCTCTTATCTCCCAGCCAGCCCCAGTGGGTTCACCTTTACAGGCTCTGGGACTAGGACAGGAAGTAAGACTTGTGAATATTTCTTCACTGGGAAATTTTTACTTGACACACCTTGTGTTTAAGAAGTTTACTCACCTCTCAACTTCAGACTGGAGTTGAGCAGGTATATGGCTTGCTCCTTTCCCCTGCAAAAGATTGTTTGGGAATTAAGTCAACTGTCCCCAGGACAGGCCCATCTATAAAAACTATGTAGGTTCACTGGACACTACAGAAATCACCAGCTAGTCCAAAAATGTTTCCTGGTGGCTATAAAGCCACTCAACTTCCCACTAGTCACTTTTTACTCCAAGGGAAACTCACAGCTCAGAAATACCTTTCAGTCATAGTGATCAGACTGGGGCGGTATTGAACTCATCACTGGCGAGTGGCAATGTCATGGGTGGTTCACTAATGGCCAAAGACAAACTTTGGATTGAGCAAGAAATGCCTGTAGTTACCCAAAGCACCAGACAAAAACTGGTGAATTCTATACAGCAGCCATAGATAACAGACTTACCTCTAATCATTCTCACGCATCAGACAAGGAGCTGTACCTTAAACACAAAGACAACTGAGTCAGCAATGCTTGCTTCTTGCATTATAAGCTGTCCCTCTCTAAGCTACCACTCCTAGAAAATCAGATTTCCGAGTCTCAACAGCAAATCATCAGCCGAACGAGATTCCATGTAAGTCATCACAGGTGCCTAAAAAGGCATTTTCTCCCGCTCAATACACTGTATGCACAAACACACATGGGGATCACTCACCTGAGCAACGTAACTGGCAATGGTACCTATGGAGGGACAAAGCTATGAGCGATACAAGTTCCTTACATACAGTACCCCACTGTTGTCTTTTCCAGTTTCTCAGGTGTTCATATCTTTTCATTGTTTAAGTCATAGTGAGCTAGTTTGATTCATCATAGAAACTGCCTACTTGGTGGCGTATGCCATACACACATTTACCAACTAACCTTTTAACTCTGGAGGCTTTCCAGGAGTGTACAGCAACAAGCTGCTCCTGAATGAGAAGATCATGTAATTAGCAAAGTATCTAAAACAACAAAATATTCTAACTAGGGTTAATGGATAACCCAAGCCAAACAAATGCTGTTCATTTGCTGTACCTCAGACAATTTCTTATGGAATGAAATTTCATCCTTTCTCCCAGTTAGCCCCAGTGGGTTCACCATTACTGGCTCTGGGGCTAGAACAGGGGTAAGACAGGATGCCTGCTTTCCTCATTGGCACTGGAGATAATCAACAAGCAAGGTTACAAGTACTCACCTCTTGACTCTTTGCAGGAGTCATTCTGAGCAGATCAAGAGACATCTAGGAAATTAATAAAGATAAAATAAGAGATCAAGAAACAGCACTATCACAAGAGAAACCCCTCCATTTCCCACAATACTGAGAAGGAACTTACTGTAAGACAGATGACTCCATTAATGCTGTGACAGCCTACAAAAGGTGAGAAAAGAGTTACTCCAAAATACTAGGATGAAGTAAAATTTCTTCATTAACAGAAACTGCCATCAGAACTCTAACATGCTATTAACTGTGGTACCTCACGGAGGATCAGTATTATCAATTCAAATCATCTGACAGTGCTGTGTGGGTGAGGGAGGAGCACACCCTCACAAGAAAGAACTATGCTGCTTGCTGGGTTGCTGACCCCCTCCCTCTCCACGAAAACCATCCCAAGAGGAACAAGCTGGAAGGAGCAAAGACGCAACATCGCTCCACTGACCATTTGCTCTCCTGGGTGTTGCAAACACCAGAGACCACAACCAAACCTCCCATTTGAAAACTTACCTGCATTCACCCTGGGAGGCAGTTGAATTCCTCAGGACTGGTGAGGAGATGCTGGACACAGAGAAATGAGGCATTATTTTTAGTACTTGAGAACTGCCATTAGAAGACCCTCGATGGAACATTTTGGGCCCACTTTTCAGTAGAAAGATGACATCACTTTTGAGTTCAGGCATATGCTTGTCATTTTACATTCATCATGGAGTGGCCAGTGCAATTTCAACCAGCAAGTCCCATCCCGATACTGTGTTTCTACCCCTCGACTGCATAAAGCATCGCGTACCCACCTGCACCACCACCACACTTGATCCACACAGGGATAGGTCTTGTCTCATCCTCCAATCTGTAAGCCCCTTTGAATTAAACCACATCTGGTAGGGAAAAAAAAACACCCCTTTTTACTTTTCTATCTTGTTCTTTAACTGTCCCACGTTTGTGCCTTAACAACGCAGGGCTAAAAGCCCAAACGTTTGCGAGAAACGGTGCTACTCAGAGTTTTTATGTTTTCTCCACTAATCCATCAGAAAGAGAGAGTTCAATTTTTGAAATCATCCCCGTAGCACATCCCATCGGACTCCCTAATAGTCAACAAGGAAAGAAAAAAAGACAATGAAAGGAGGCCAGAAGCACTTACTCCAATGAGACCTGTTTGCGATCCTTCAGCACGCCCGAACCCTGCAGACAAAAGGATACTGGGTCAGCACTGTGTCTCGTAAACGCTTTGTTCTCCGGAGCTAAGACTGCGTTGCCGTGCAAGGCCAGTCTCCTCAGAGTTTCTTATCCTCACGGAGCTCAGTACAGGTCTGTGAAAAGGGTCTCATCACAGAAAGGCCCGTCGGCACGGTCCGCCATCGCCATCTTGTCCTTCACAAAGCCCCTGTTCCTTCAAGGCCTCAACACTAAGGCCACGTTTTTTTCTCCTCCCCCACGAACCCAAAAGGTACAACAAAGAGAGGCCAGGGTGCTGGCACGTTTGCACAGCCGTTTTTCTCGTAAAACTCAATAAAACAGCAGACTTACCGAGAGTCGCCGATAAATGAGACCGAAGGCCTACCGCGAGACACTTAAATACCATCTCGCAGAGCCTCACGGGATTTGGGGGCGGGACTACGGCGGGCGCAAGCGCAGAGGGAGCTTGGCGGATTGTGGGTAGAGATTTCTAGAGGAAGTACGAGAGGCTGTGCGCTTCCTGAAGCGGTGGCGCGAAAAAGGTGCGCACGAGCCTTAGGGAGTGCGCAGGCGCGACTGACGTGCTGCCGCGGGTTCTTTACTGCGGCTTGTTTTGGCGCTGAGGCGACGAGTTCCCGGCTCCGCGCAGATCCTGGGCAGACGCCCAGTGTCGGTCACAGCTGACTGCCCCACACCCTTCCCTGAGCATTCCCTTGCTTCCACACACTTTAAATCCGCGTGCAGGGTCCTACTCCATGGACCGCGAGCCTCACGAACCTTCCGCTGGCGTCATGTCGGTTCCAAGCCAGCCGCCCAGCGAGCCCTCTGGGCCTGGTCCTCAGGGGCCCAGCGCGGGGGGCGACTCAGGTATTACTGGGCCCCGGGCCGATCTCGAGTGGAGGGCTCTTGCATGGAACCGTTTTGGGAAAGTGAATCAGGTTGTACGTGCTCTTGAAATATTATAACAGTTTTCGAATATTTTCTGTAACCGGCCACCTTTGTCCTACTGTCTGGTCTGATTTTGCTAGGAGCTTGTAATGGGGCTAGCGTTAATTGACATTTGAAGCGCCGTTTTAAGCACGTTGCGCGCGTGTGTGTGCTCAGTTGTGTTCGACTCTGCGATCCCATGGACTGTAGCTGGTCAGGCTCCTCTGTCCATGGAATTTTCCAGTCAAGAATACTGGAGTGTGTCGCCATTTCCTACTCCAGGGGCTCCTCCCTACGCCAAGGGATCTTCCCAACCCTGGGATCGAACTCTCGTCTCTTGCGTCTCCTGCCTTGGTAGGAGGAGTCTTTACTAACTGCGCCACCTGCGAAGCCCCTTAAAGCAGATTACCTGGAGGGAATCTAGGTGTGGAAAGCTTTTGCAGAGCCGCGTACAACTCCTGCCTGATTGGCAAGGTGGTTCCAGTCATCGATACCCTTGTTACTGAGGCCACCCAGTTGAGTTTAATCGTTTGTGGTGGACACCTAGGGTACATGGCCGTTTTAAAACCGTTTATTAAACTGTTACTGTGTGGTCTCCTGGATGACCTCATCTGCTACAACCCTAGGAAGAGGCAATAAGGTAGTGTTAAGGATGAGGAACCTGAAATCTGGAGGGGTTAATTAACTTGCTCAGAGTTACCCAGCTAAGAAATCCAGGCAGTCTTGATGACAGAGCCTGCACTTTTGATCACTCTGCTTTACTGCTGTCATCACGCACTTCTCTGGGTATTTGGGGGCAAACAAAGTACACAGGAAACAAATAGCATGATCCCTGTTTCTCAATTTTTTTTCTTGTTGTCTTCCTCTCTCCAGGAGCCTTTAAAAAGCATTTCCCCCTCTAATCCCCACCATGAAATTTTAATAACACTCATATAACTGTGTATTTGCTTATATACTGTGGCCCTTCAGAGGGCCAGAAAGCTGTTTAATATCTAGGATTTTCTGCCCTCTTTCTGTTCCAAAAGAACCAATTTTCACTCCTTGGGTGGCAGTGTTGTCCCCATGCATGTCCCATTGAAACATAAGTGACAACAAATACTGAAAGAATTCCAATTTGAAAAATGTTATTATAGCTCGAATTCATGTATTCAATAATGTTAGATGCTTGTCCAAGTGAGTGATTGAAAAATTGTAACAAAATGTATAGAAAATGAAACAGGTAAGTTATGGAAAATTCCGAAGGTCCAGAGTAGGCAGGGAGGTTGTGTGTGAGGTATGGTATTTGGAGAATGTTTGTGGAGTGCCTGGGCCTTGAAGGGTAGATAAACAGCCAGGAAGGAAATTCAAGTTAGAGAAATAATTTGAGTGACAAGATGGAGCTGGAAAAGGAAGTGTATGAATATAGTTCGTGAAAGATGGGTTGAAGGGGAATCATAGAATATAAAGTTGGAAAAGATTTCCTAGGGAAAACCAAATGAGAAGGGCTTGAAATGCAAAGCTAAATAATTTGAACAATAGGTAGAATAACCTATAAACCAGGACTTAACCTGATGGTCCCGTGGTTAAGACTCTGTATCCACTGCATGGAGCATGGATTTGATTCCTGGTTGGGAATCTAAGATTCCCACATGCTACACAGGGCAAGGCTGAAAAGAAAAGGGGGTAAGTTGAGACAGGACATTAATTAGGTTGTCACAATAATTTAGGCAACAGATAAATGGATTCAAGCATAATGAAAGGGAAATAGGAAATGATTTATAATACATCAAGAGTCCTCAACTCACCTGCAGGAATATAAGTAATACAGGCAAGCCATAGGAACCTGATAGGGATCTTGATATTCTTGTCTTTGCTCCTGCTGATTGTGCCTTGCTAGAATATTAATCTGTGAAAAATCTGATCAGGAGAATCCAAAAATCCAAAATTGTTGATTAATTTGTTCCTTAAAAATGTTGGCATTTAACTTAAAAATTTTAAGCATTTTCTCTGAGCCAATCAGAATATGCCTGTATATCCAAGGTGGCCCATGACTGAATTTGTAGCAAATTCTTCATTAGAAAGGGGGAATGTTAAAGGTTGGATATTTTTTTTGGAAGCTGTAAACAGGTTGAGTGACTTAAACAAACAAACAAAAAAAGCCAATGTTTGTGGCAGTTGGAGATCATCGCCTTCACTTAACATTTATTCTACCAATACTATTTATCTGTTGAGCACCTACTGGGTACAGGAGATATAACAAGGAACAAAGCAGACAGTCCCCTATGCTCCCTTGGAGCTTATATTCTGGTAGAAAACACAGAAATCGATGAATAATATGTCAAGTGGCGTTAAATGCTGTGGTGAAAATTCGACTTTGCTGGTGATACAATGGTTAAGACTCTGAGCTTTCACCACAGGGGGCATGATTTTGATCCCTGGTCAATCCATGCAGGATGGCCACACACAAAATTAAATGAAATGTGTGTTTTTCGCATGTGTAAATTTGTTTGCTAGAGTGGTGCAAAATGACTGGACTGTCACGTAATGGGAAATGAGAAAAACAAGGTGAAAGTTGGTGGAGGGTGTTGAACTTTAACATGTATGAAGTGCTTTCTATGGCACCTTCCTGGTACTGTACTAAATGCTTTACGTATGTTCAGTTCAGTTCAGTCACTCAGTCGTGTCTGACTCTTTGTGACCCCATGAACTGCAGCACGCCAGGCTTCCCTGTCTATCACCAGCTCCCTGCTGCTGCTGCTGCTAAGTCGCTTTAGTCATGTCTGACTCTGTGCGACCCCATAGACGGCAGCCCACTAGGCTCCCCTGTCTCTGAGATTCTCCAGGCAAGAACACTGGAGTGGGTTGCCATTTCCTTCTCCAATGCAAGAAAGTGAAAAGTGAAAGGGAAGTCGCTCAGTCGTGTCTGACTCTTTGTGACCCCATGAACTGCAGCACGCCAGGCCTCCCTGTCCATCACCAACTCCCTATGTCCATCGAGTCGGTGATGCCATCCAGCCATCTCATCCTCTGTTGTCTCCTTCTCCTCCTGCCCTCAAGCTTTCTCAGCATCAGGGTCTTTTCTGATGAGTCACCTCTTTCCATCAGGTGACCAGAGTTTTGGAGTTTCAGCTTCAACATCAGTCCTTCCAATGAACACCCAGGACTGATCTCCTTTAGGATGGACTGGTTGGATCTCTTGCAGTCCAAGGGACTCTCAAGACTCTTCTCCAACACCATAGTTCAAAAGCATCAATTCTTCGGCGCTCAGCTTTCTTTATAGTCCAACTCTCACATCCATACATGACCACTGGAAAAACCATAGCATTGATTATATGGACCTTTGTTGGCAAAATAATATCTCTGCTTTTTAATATGCTACCTAGGTTGGTCATAACTCTCCAACCTAAGTGCCTTTTAATTTCGTGGCTGTACTCACCATCTACAGGGATTTTGGAGCCCAGAAAAATAAAGTCAGCCACTGTTTCCACTGTTTCCCCATCTGTCTGCCATGAAGTGATGGGACCCGATGCCATGATCTTAGTTTTCCGAATGTTGAGCTTTAAGCCAAGTTTTTCACGCTTCTCTTTCACTTTCATCAAGAGGCTCTTTAGTTCTTCTTCATTTTCTGCCATAAGGGTGGTGTCATCGGCATATCTGAGGTTATTGAAATTTCTCCCGGCAATCTTGATTCCAGCTTGTGCTTCTGTCCAGCCCAGGGTTTCTCATGATGTACTCTGCATATAAGTTAAATAAGCAGGGTAACAATATACAGCCTTGACGTACTCCTTATCCTATTTGGAACCAGTCTGTTGTTCCATGTCCAGTTCTAACTGTTGCTTCATGACCTGCATGCAGGTTTCTCAGGAGGCAGGTCAGGTGGTCTGGTATTCCCATCTCTTGAAAAATTTTCCAGCTTGTTGTGATCCACACAGACAAAGGCTTTGGAATAGTCAATTAAGCAGAAATAGATGTTTTTCTGGAACTCTCTTGCTTTTTCGATGATCCAGCGGATGTTGGCAATTTGATCTCTGCTTCCTCTGCCTTTTCTAAAACCAGCTTGAACATCTGGAAGTTCTTGGTTCATGTATTGCTGAAGCCTGGCTTGGAGAATTTTAAGCATTACTTTACTAGCATGTGAGATGAGTGCAATTGTGTGGTAGTTTGAGCATTCCTTGGCATTGCCTTTCTTTGGGATTGGACTGAAAACTGACCTTTTCCAGTCCTGTGGCCACTGCTGAATTTTCCATATTTGCTGGCATGTTGAATGCAGCACTTTCACAGTGTCACCTTTCAGGATTTGAACTAGCTCAACTGGAATTCCATCACCTCCACTAGCTTTGTTCGTAGTGATGCTTCCTAAGGTCCACTTCACTTCACATTCCACGATGTCTGGCTCTAGGTGAGTGATTACGTATGTTACCTCAATTCAAAAAAATAGTTCTTGTTGTTACCATCCTCTTTACAAATAAGAAAACTGACTTTATATTAAGTGACTTACTCAGGGACACATAACTAGGGTGCCAGAGCTGTTATTCAAATCTAGTCTCTACTTTGACCCTGTTAAGAAAAATTATCCAAAACTTGGAAATAGACAAAAGTTATTACTAGATGTCCTTTTGATAAAGGTAAAGCAGGCCTACCTAACTTGGGGATTACCTGGTTTTCCAGTAGGGTGTGTACCTTAGTTTGATGTCCTTTTTACCGTTTTTCTAGGTATTTTGTAATTTGATAAGATTGCCTTCTAAGACATTGGCTGATTTTGTATCTATGTATTAGAATGCAGATTCATATCATTCTTATCTGGACTTTTAGCTGATGATCCTCTTTTCCTGGAATTCTCTTTTGAGCCAGTTTTAAATCTTATTTATTCTCTTATTAATTAATAGTTTGAATAAAATCTTTTGACATGTGTTTATATCATCAGTCATGTTTTCAGTTTTTAAGATTATACTTTAACAACCCCTGGGGTACACTGCCTTTTGTTGACCCATTTATTTATTCATTCAGAAAATATCTGTTGAGAGTCAGGATTTAAACGCAAGAAGTCTGACTCTGGAAGGAGCTTTAGACAATGTGCCAGTGCGAGTCTAATACCGTGCCACCCTCTGGCTGACATCTTGTCTTGCTCTTTCCAGCCAGTGTCTTTTACTTTAAAGAGCTATCACACCTGCATCACCTGGGTGTCTGTTAGAAACACTGAATCTCAGATCTCTCCACAGACCAAACGCATTTGCACTTACTCAGGGTCCCCAGGTGGTATATATGCACACTAAAGTTGAAGAAGCACTGGCTTTGTACAGTACTGCTCACTTCTTTCTCAGGACACTTTTCTCTCATCCTACTTGATCCCTCAGTAGCACCTTTTTATCCTGTTGACCCATTGCCTTTTTTTTAAATTTGGTTTTTCTATGCCATTACAGAAACACATGATAACACCCTTTAACCTACCATGTCTGTGACCGCATTTCCTGTTTCTTAAAACGATTTCCACAGTGCTTCGGACACTGCCCTCTTCTAGTGTTCCTCTTATGCTTTTGCTATTAATAACTTCTTCATGGTCCTTTGAGGTATATGTTCTGTCCCATTGTTCAAACATTAATGTTCCTCCAGTTACATGTTGTTCAGGCACTAAGTTGTGCCTGGCCCTTTGGGACCCCGTGGACTGCAGCATGCCAGGCTCCTCTGTCCTCCCCTGTCTCCTGGAGTTTGCTCAGATTCATGTCCATTGAGTCAGTGATGCTAACCGTCTTATCCTCTGCCATCCCCTTCTCCTTTTGCCTTCAGTCTTTCCTAGCAGCGGGGTCTTTTCTGCTGCTAGGAGTTGGCTCTTCGTGTCACACGGCCAAAGTACTGGAGCTTCTGCAACAGTCCTTCCAATGAATATTCAAGGTTGATTTCATTTGGGATTGACTGGTTTGATCTCCTTGCAGTCCAAGGGACTCTTAAGAGTCTTCTCCAGCATCACAATTCGAAAGTGTCAGTTCTTCAGTGCTCAGCCTTCTTTATGGTCCAACTCTCACATCCTTCCACGACTACTGGAAAAACCATAGCTTTGACTATATGGACCTCTGTTGGCTTCTTAATATGCTTTTTTAATATACTGTCTAGGTTTGTCATAGTTTTCCTTCCAAGGAGCAAGCGTCTTTTGATTTCATGGCTGCAGTCAACCTCTGCAGTGATTTTGGAGCCAAGAAAATAAAATCTGTCACTCCTTCCACTTTCCCTCCTTCTATTTGCCATGAAGTGATGGGACCAGATGCCATTATCTTAGTTTTTTGAATGGTAAGTTTTTAAGCCAGCTTTTTCACTCCCCTCTTTCGCCCTCATCAAGAGGCTGGGTTAGGCCTAGCTTTTTACTTTGCCTGGGCCACCTTATCCACTCCCATTATTTTAATGCCTGCCATTATAAGGGAAGCTTGGCATGCTGCAGTCCATGGGGTCAAAAAGAGTGGGACTTGACTTAGCAACTGAACAACAACAATGCGTATAGCTCCAACCCAGGATCTTTTTCCTGAGCTTCAGAGCTATGCATCCAATTGCCTTCTGGATGAACAGTATTACTTGGATGGTTCACAAATTCTTTTGGTCCACAAAATTCATTTCCAAAATGAATAGAGCCCATTCCTCCTATTTCACTCAATTGTCCAAGCTACCCCACTGCCACTACCCTAATTCAGGCCAGTGACCTGGAGGTTTTTGCAACAAACGTAATCTGGCTCCCTGGCCCTGGTTTGCTGTCTCTAATCCATTCTTCATCTTGAAGCTGAAGTGACCTCTCTAATAAAAAAAATTTGGTCCAGTCTCATGCCTCAGTTCATAATTCTTCAGTACCCCTCCACAGTCTTTAGGTTACTGTCCAGATCATCAACATAGCCATTGAGACCCCTTCATCACTTTCCTTACCACTACCCCCTCCCCAAGACAAATCCACTCTGCCTCCCCACCATAAGCTTCCCAAGTTTGGGGATCAGGTCTGTGTAAATTATATATTGTTTCCCTATGGCCTAGCAGAGTACAGGACACAAAGTAGGACTCAATGTATGTTAATTTACCCCTATAAATTTTCAAATGACTTTCCCCAATCCTTACCAAATGAGCTGCTGAGAGAGGTCTGGTGATTTTTCTGAGAGAGCAACCCTGCCCCCACGTGGCAGCAAGAGGCACTGCTTCTGTTAGTCCAGGAGTAGGAATATGCAAACGCACAGTGAGTGCCCTGCGCTGAGCTTGGAATAGGATGTTTACCTGTAGGACAAAGATTCAATCTGGGAACAGAATTTTCTTATTTCCTGAACCCCGTGGAGGAATATGCCAGTGGGAAGCTTTCCCAGAGAAGGATTAGACTGGGTTTTGAAAGAGCGAAATTTGTGAAATTTTTAAAGGAACAGCTTTAAGGTCGCGTTTGTGACCTTGAATAAAGTTTGGGAAGCAGAGCCTGATGAGAATATTTTTTTTCAACTGAAGTATAGTTGATTACAGTGTTGTGTTAGTTTCAAGTATACAGCACAGTGATTCAACTACAACCACACATACATGTATATAAATATATATATATTCTTTTCAGATTCTTTTGCTTTATAGGTTATTATAAAATATTGAGTATAGTTGCCATACAGTGGGTCCTTGTTGGTTAGGGAATCTTAATTATAGGTTTTTTCTTTGGCTTTTGGCCCAAGATCATTATCTGTTCATATCATTTAACATCTCGTAAATCCTCTACCTGAGGATGCTTTTATTAAATGGAATTTTGGAACAGGGAGATGAACTCAAGGCTCACTCCATCCATTCCCCATGTCCACCAGATGCCACAGTTCCTCCGTGAATGGTGTGGTTCTTTTGGGATAGGATGTCATTAAAAAGGAGACTGTTGGTGCTCTCGTATCATTTAGTTTTTGGAAAGAATTTTAAGGTGAATCTACTATTTCCCTTTTCTTTAACCATATTTTTGACACACTTTTCCTGTCTTTTTGTGCCCTAGCTCTTTAAAATTTAGTTTTTTATATACTCTAGATTCAGTTCAGTTCAGTCGCTCGGTCATGTCCTACTCTTTGCGACCCTATCAACCGCAGCATGCCAGGCCTCCCTGTACATCACCAGCTCCCTGAGTCTACCCAAACCCATGTCCATTGAGTCGGTGATGCCATCCAGCCATCTCATCCTCTGTCGTCCCCTTCTCCTCCTGCCCTCAATCTTTCCCAGCATCAGGGTCTTTTCCAATGAGTCAGCTCTTCGAGTCAGGTGACCAAAGTATTGGAGTTTCAGCTTCCACATCAGTCCTCCCAATGACCACCCAGGACTGATCTGTTCTACAAATTATTTTGTCCCCTAGTGATAAACCCTTTTACAGGTTTTAAGTTTTTACTGCTATAATCAGTACTGCAGTGAAATCTTTTGTATGTTGCTTTCTGCACGTGTATGAGTTTCTCTGGGTTATGAATCCAGGAGTGACATTGATAGGTAATATCTAAGAGTATTTTCAGTTCTATAGGCTTTTGTACATTGCTTACCCAAAGTGATTATACCAGTTAATGTTGCCACTTAGGCAATTTCTTGTCTTTGTCATCACTTGATTCAGTCAGATGTTTTGCCAATCTGATGGACATAAAATTATATTATTTTGTGATTGTAATTTGCATTTTATTGATTACTAATAATCAGTTGATTACTAATCTGTCAAGAGTTCACTGGCCATTCTTTTGTGTATCCAATTTTGTGAACTTACTGTTCCTAGTCTGTAAATTGTTTTTCCTGCTGAATTGTTGCCTTTTTCCTTACTGGTTTTCAGTGAAACTTTATATGTTTTATACAAGACTGTTGTCTTACTAGTTTCAGATACTATGTGTTCTCCCTTTTGTGGCTTGTCTTTTCAGTTTGTTATGGTCCCTTGTGATACTCAGATTTTTCTTGTAGAATTTATTAGTTCTTTTCTTAATAGTTTGTGCTTTTGTGTCTTGTTTAAAAACTCCTTCCTTACCTTGAAAGTCAGAAAGATACTCTCATTTTTTTCTAAAAATTTAAAATATTTGCTTTTCATATTTAGGTCTTTTAACCACTTGGTATATATTATTGTGTTTACTTTTAAGTAGTCACCTAATTTTTTTTTTCAGTGCCATTTGATGAATAGCTATTCTTTCCTCCAGTGGTTGTAATATTATCTTTGCATATATTAAGGTTTCAGATATGCATGAGTTTCTTTCAGGTTTCATATTCTGTTCTGTTGGCCCATTTGTCCGTCCCTTTGGCTATTTCATATTATGATTATTACTTTAGCATGTTACTGTTATTACTTAGGAATATAACATGCTTGATATATGGTAGGATTTGTCTTCAAAAATATTAATTAAAAAATATCTTTACTGTTTTTGGCCCTTTTCTCTTACACATGTGTTAAAGAATCATAAAGTTCCCAAGAACGGATATTAAGATTTGTATTGGAATTGCAGTGGATTGATAGACTGTCTGTGGATGTTGATGAAAATAGTTAATCAGTAGTCAATCTAAGAAAGTACTAGAAAATTTTCTTTGAGCCAGCTGGAGGATTATAATCCAGGAGATGATCTTTCCGAAAGCTCTGAGGACTGTTCCCCTGGTAGAGGTCAAAGCAGAGTTATAGAAATTTTTGAAACAAAGGGTTATACATCAAAGTAACATAGTCCAGCAAGGCGAGTTGTGAGTAATTGTGACCCCTTACAGAATCGAGCAAGGAATGTTATTTTCTAAGGAGTTACCTTCCTGGTGCCAGGAGGAAGCTGCTCTTGTTTGTTTTTGCAAGTAGGCATTGCTGTGACTTCTGAGGGATCTGGTTGATGCAGATGCACGCTGCACACCAGGGGGGAGAGGGTAGTGGCTAAAACGGCTGGCAAAATTTTATGTTAACTTCTTTTTATCCTGCCTTAAAATTTTATTTCATCAGGGAACTTTAATTTCTTTATGACATCAAATCTTCCTGTTTCCAAATATGAGACGTTTCTCCTCTTGGTCTCTACACTTGCTATTCCCTCACCTAGAAAACTTAACTGTTAGGAAGCTCCCTTGTTCCTTTACCTCTTTGGGTCTTTGCTCAAGTATCACCTCATCAGAGGTGCCTTCCCAGAATCAAGTAATCTCATCGTACTCTGCCTTTTCACAGCACTTGTCATCATTTGGCATGTTAGGTGTGTTTGAATATTTATTTGTTAATTTTCTTTCTTTCACTTAGTGAAATTAAACTTCATAAAAGCAGGCTCTCTTTCCTTGCTACCACTCCAGCTCATAGAAAAGTGCCTGGCATGTACTAGGTTCTCATTATTTTTTGTTTGAATGTGTTTCTGTGGGATATTATCTTTTCCTTCATAAAGAAATCATCTATTCAATGTTAGACTTAATCTTAGGTCTCTTAGTTTTCATTGCTAGTGTATATGGCAGCTTAAACAAAAGAGACATTTTTTGGAGAAGGAAATGGCAACCCACTTCAGTATTCTTGCCTGGGAAATCCCATGGACACAGTAGCCTGGCAGGATACAGTTCATGGGGTCACAAAAAAGTCGGACATGACTGAGCGACTTTTACATTATATAGGCATGATCATTGGCCATTGGTGATTAATCAGGCTTAAGCTCCTCTACCCTCTCTGGAGAATGAGGGGTGAGGCTGACAGTTCCACTCTTTACTCTAGAGATTCCAAAGATTTTAGAAGTTCTGGTGCCAGGAAAGAGGACCGAAGACCAAAAATGTTTTTGGTCCACACAGCATGTGGGATCTTAGTTCCCTGATCAGGGATTGAACCTGTGGCCCCTGCCCTCCTGCAGTGGAAGCTCTGAGTCTTAACCACTGGACCACCAGAGAAGTCCCAAATATTTATTTCAGTATCACAGCCTGTTATTGCAGCACCTCTGGGAACGTGTCACTGGGGACTTAACGATGGTTAAGAAACTGTGAAAATCAGGCTGTGGTAATAAGGTGACTGTAGCTGTTAATTCTTTAGTCCCTATCCTAGGAATATGTGTTTCTTCGAGGAAAAAGTTTATTTCCTTTCTCAGACTGGTTGCATTCTAGCTAGCATTTCATTAGTGCAACAGTTTCTATTTTAATTAGAAAAGAGGGTTTCCCTTCTTAGTGATGTGCTTTACTTTTTTTAGTTTGTTTTTAATTTCTCTGTAGTTCAAATTATTTTACAGAGTGTTGTTGAAATTAACCAATTTAGTTGCAATGTAAGGAGCTATTTTATATTTTCATTCAGGTTTCTATTATTCCATACTTGTCCCTAAATGTCTACTTCTCAGCATTATATACCCCCTTTTCACCTTATTAAATATAAAAACATATTTTAAAAATTTAGTTAGGCACCTGTTTCCCTCTATGGAGCCCTAAGATTTTTCCTATAACTGACCCAAAAAGGAGCATAGGTAGGAGCAGGGGCAGATGTGGGCAGAACTATTAAAATACTGAGTTACTTGCCTTGAGGGAATGAAGGAAGAGTTTATGTTCGGGAAATGAATATTGAAATCAAAGATCCCAACGCCTCACTATGTGTCTTTAGGATTGTATTGCTGGAAAGCTCTGGTAATATTTAGCCACGTTGAATGAATGTCTGTGAAAATCAAAAGTGCTTGAGAACTTGGTTTATTTATTACATTTATTAATATTGCTTATATAAATATATTTGTGTAAATACATTTGTAAGACGTTTGAAATACTAAATGCAGGAGCAAGAACTGGCGCATTTTAAGTCTGGATGGAGACTTGGAACCGTTTCCAGTTTGTCTAGAGAGTTTCATGATGGCATACGGCAGAAGCTTGTGTGTGTGTGTGTGTGTGTGTGTGTGTGTGTGTGTGTGTGTGTGTGTGTGT
>ML664188.1:5345619-5394357 GCA_007570785.1 Antilocapra americana | reverse complement strand
TGTGTGTGTGTGTGTGTGTGTGTGTGTGTGTGTGTGTGTGTGTGTGTTTTCCTAAGTGGAGATTATTTTACCTGTATTAATCAGGCTATAGAGTGTATACCAGCATGTAGCTGGACAGGGAGGATAGGAAGATATAAGAGCTAAGAAAATTGCCCATGTGCTAGAAAACTGGAAGAATAGCTGTGTCACTGACTGAACTGTGATGCTGAGCAGGAGGACTGAGGAGGAGAGGCCATAGGGGGTTGTGGGAATCGCAGGATCAGATTAATTTTGGTTCACTAGAAATATAGAGTTAGCTAAAGGTTAGTGGGTCATAATATTTGCAAAGATTTGGAGGTCATTTATTTGGCTCGAGAGTAAATGGGTTCCTTGAAGGACTGAGTCAGGTACAGCATTTTACTTACTATAGCCAGTTTGTTATGAAGGCTACAAGTTTGTTATGAAGGAACAGCCAAATGGAAGAAAGCTAGGGGAAGGAGTGGGGGTGTGGGTGCCATGCTGCCAGCACCTTGATATGCGATTGTGATTGTCAGAAATTGTGATTGTCATTAGATATTGTTACGTAGGTACGGTTGATTAAATCCTTGCCCTTGATGATTAACCCAATCTCTAGCCCTCTCCTCTTTCCAGAGGTTGGGGAGGGGGACTGAAAATTTCATCACTCAAGTCATGCCTTTCTGGTAACCAGCCCTGATCCTGAAGCTATTTAGGAACCTATCAAGAGTGGCCTCAGAACAAAAGGCATTCCTATCACCCAGTAAAGTCAAAGGGAGTTAGGAGCTCCGTGTCAGTAGCTAGGAACAGAGACCAAATATATACGTGTCTGTATTTATTTTTGGCCGCACTAGGTCTTTATTGCTCTGCTTGGGCTTTCTCTAGTTGCTCTGAGCAGGCTTAGTAGTTGCTCACTGGCTCTAGAGCTGGGGCTTAGCAGTTGTGGCACACAGGATTAGTTGCCCTAAGGCATGTGGGATCTTTCCGGACCAGGGATCAAACCCATGTCCCCTGCATTGGCAGGTGGATTCCAATCCACTGTACCACCAGGGTAGTGCTATGTATGTATTTTCATCGCATTATAGTTATCCATCTGGAAAAAATATGAGCGTAGTTCCCTATCGTATGCCATATCAATTAAAGATGGATTAAGGGTTGAAATGTCAAAAGTAAGAGCCTTTTTTCTGTGGAAAATATAGATGAATATCTTTCAGGCCTTGAAGTAAGGACAGATTTTAAAAGTAGGACACCAACCCCTCCCCCCAAAAAAAGTGGAGTATACAGGAAATACATACATACATACATACATATATAATTTAATTATTTATTTGGCCATGCCACGTGGCTTGTGGGATCTTAGTTCCTGACCAGGGGTTGAACTCACTTCCTCAGCAGTGAAAGCAAGGAGTCCTAACTACTGAACTGCCAGGGCATTCCCAAGACATTTTGGATGGATAACTTTTGTTTCTCAAAAGATGGCTGAGTGCCCATATCTTGACTTCTAATACTGTTCTCCAATAAAAGGGACTACAGCTCCTTGGAGAAATGCTATTTCTAGGGCTGGAACCCTAGAGAATATACAAGATGAGCCTGAAGCATCTTATAGTGCTAGAAAATGAAGTGCTCAAAAAAAAAAAAAAGAAGAAGGGGAAGGGGCAGGGGCAGGGGCAGGGACAGGGGAAGGGGCAGGGGCAGGGGAAGGAGAAGGGGCAGGGGAAGGGGCACGGGCTGGGGAAGGGACAGGGGCAGGGAAGGGGCAGGGGCAGGGGAAGGGACAGGGGCAGGGGAAGGGGCAGGGGCAGGGGCAGGGGGAAGGGACAGGGGAAGGGGCAGGGGCAGGGGAAGGGACAGAGCAAGGGGCAGGGGAAGGAACAGAGGAAGGGGAAGGGACAGGGGCAGGGGAAGAGGCAAGGGCAGGGGAAGGAGAAGGGGCAGGGGAAGGGGCAGGGGCAGGGGCAGGGGGAAGGGACAGAGGAAGGGGCAGGGGCAGGGGAAGGGACAGAGGAAGGGGCAGGGGAAGGGGCAAGGGCAGGGGCAGGGGCGTGTGTTAAAAGGACACAGTGGCCAAAGCGAGAGCGCTCACAGTGACAGAAGCTGGAGTAACTGGATCAGTACAGCAGTGTAGTGTTGGATTCTAACCCAAAGTATAAAATAAGTATCCAAGAATCCATACTGATAGAAATAAATGAATAAATAAATAAATATATGAGAGGGAAGAGAGAAATCTTCTGTACAGAAAAATCCCAAATAATTTATGAAGGTATGCCTCCCTCTGGGAGGCAGAGTGTAACTTCATCCCTCTTGCATGTGGCTGCATTTAGTGACTTCCTTTCAAAGAATGTGATGATAGTTTTGAAGAGCACAGGAGATGGGGAATACTGACAATACCCACGAGTATTGTGTGACCAGCACTGCAGAAGGAGCTGATGTTGGAGTACTTCAGTGATCATTTAAGGAATCATTTAATCTCTTATTACCAATTAGCCTTTTGATGAGGTCAGTATTCTATCTCTGATCAGTTGAGTATCTGATGTCATCTATCCAAGAGAAATAACTTCTCTATCTCATCCATAAATTGATGGGCTGTATCTCTGGTGTTTCTCTTTTAATATTTGGTTGCATTAGAGAGAATGACTTGCTTCAGTGTTGTTCAGTTTATTTGAGTATGAGATACTTTGCAGATGGTGCATTCATGTCTCTTCTGCAACGAGAAGGCTTCGGTTGTTTTTCCTTTACTCTTTTTTTAAAATTTTTTTTATTTTTTTATTTTTTTTATTGTTTTTGCCATACATTGTCATGATATCACCATGGGTTTACATATGCTTCCCCTCCGGGTCCCCCCTCCCTCCTCCCTCCCCCCCGGGAAATCTCGCTGCACCAGTCCCGAGCATCAATCCTGGGCTGGCGATTGATTAGACACATGACAATTAACATGCTTCAATGCCCTTCTCTCATATCATCCCACCCTTACCCTCATCCCCAAAGTCCACGAGTCTATTCTATATTTCCTTTACTCTTAATGGCTTTTATCCCCACTCACATTCCTCACCCTGAGAGTAAGACAACTCTGACAGTTCTCTTCACCAGCCAGTGTCCCTCCTGCAGGATTTGTAATAACAAATAATATTCCAACACTGCTTCTTCTAATAATAGCTGCCAAGTGGGCCCCTTTGGTTGGGATCCCCTTCTGTCTCTGCTTTCATCTCGGCGGCACTTTGACTTCTGCCATCGTCCAGTTTTAGAATGGCTAAACTCCTCAAGGCTGATGGGTAGTTTAGAGGCAGAGCCTGGATGCTCTTTTTCTGGGTCTTTGGAATTATACCTTAAGCTTTGGCAGTGTTGCAGAGTCTGTTGGATAGTCTCCTAAGTTTCTAACTATCTTCCCATCTTTGCTCTGTTTTTGGAAATCTTTTTTTTTTTTTTTAAACACACTGAGGGGAGAAAACTTCCATATCTTTAGCTAAGATCAAGTAATCCTCGCCTGTTGGGAAACATGGGACGTGAATTTTTGCAACAGGGGATTAGAAAGGAACTTTCTCTGTGGACTTGGCCCTCTGAACTTCAGGGCCCCAACTGCCCCACCATTTGCTTGAATGAGTGTAAAGTCCTGAAGACTTCAATGACCTCATTGATCTGTCCTTATTGGCTCTGGACTCTTGAACTACCTTTTTCCTTGCTTCTCTTGAAGGCTAAATTCTTCTTGAACAAATTACATACTTTGAATTCTACAGTAAATATTAAGTTCTGTGTTTAGCAACAGACACTGTGGGATCGGGGGATCTCTAGCCACCTTCAGCCCTCTTTCTCTGCTGTCTTGCTCTGGTGCTTCAACCAGATTTATTACTTTGTTTTATTTGGTTGAACAGTTACAAGTCTTGGTTTGTTTTCCTGCATAAACAGCTTCCTCTTGATACCACACAATGTTGTTTAAATTCCTTTTCATTTTATCCCTTTATCTTCACATACTATGTTTTTTCCTGCATTTTTTAATTAAGAAATTTTAAATACAATTTAAAATGTTACTTTCCATTTACAGTTATTACCAAATATCAGCTATATTCCTCATGTTGTATACATCCTTGAGCCTGTTTTATATCCAGTAGTTTGTACCTCCTGGTCTCTTACCCCTATAGAGTACCCCCCCCACACACTGGTAACCACTAGTTTGTCCTCTATATCCGAGTCTGCTTCTTTTTTGTTATATTTACTAGTTTGTTGTATTTTTTTAGATTCCACATATAAGTGATATCATACAGCATTTGTCTTTCTCTGTCTGACTTATTTCAATTAGCATAATGCCCTCAAAAGTCCATCTATGTTGCTGCAAGTGGCAAAAGTTCCTTCTTTCTTATGGCTAAGTAGTATTCCATGTATATATTCTGTATCTTCTTTTACCCACATTTCTGCTGAAGGACCCTTAGGTTGCATTCATGTCTTTGCAATTGTGAAAGCTGCTGTGAACACTGAGGTGCGCGTTTCTTTTCAAATACATGCTGCTTTTGTTGAGTTGCTTCTAAGAAGGGAAATACTGCGTTTTAATGATAATAGTTCATCCACTTATTTACTGCACACTTATAAAGTGCCTGCATCTGAGCAGGCAGGTTCATCCACAAGTAGCAAAAGGCTCTGCCACTTGTCTTGAAGTGCTGACACTCAGATAAGGAAAAGTAGTAAACAAATAGGATGTGAATTGTAGAAGAGATGGGTGCACAGTGGATGGAAAGTAATTCTTTCAGGGGATTTGAGAGAAGCTTATCATTTGAGCTAGGTCTGGAAAGAGTTGGAGTTTATTAGGCAGAAAAGGAAGGTCAAAACACATAGGGATGGCGTGCACAAAGACGCAGAGGCCTGGCGTAGCTGGTTGTGTGGCGGGACTGACAGGTGTTTGAAGGCTGATGTTGCTGGAGGGTGGTCCCTGTGACAGGTGTGGTGGGTGATAAACTTAAGGAGGCAAGTTGTTAGCGTCTTTATGGAATGCAGGGGGCATTGGTTTCATCTTTCTGGAGCTGTGGGGGATTGTGAGATACTGGGTGTAGGTATGGGAGTGTTACGTTGAAACATCTCAAAGAGAGTGTCTGACCCCGCAGTTCTTAACTTTGAGCTTTCATGCTGGTAATAGTCTGTTCAGAGGCCCTGGTTGGCACTTATTTGGCATATAGCCAGGGCACCTTGGACTTGCTATCATCATTGAGCACAGGGGTGGGGATGGGGATGAGTCTGGTGTGAAGAGGGAAGAGGAACGAAGGGGAAGGGCAGAGGGTGAGCTTTTTCACGGTCTCAGCTCTCCTTTGGTTCATCTTCTATTTCTTCAGATTTTGATTTCTGTTTTCTTCCAAATACACAGCTATCTTGGCTTCCAGCCCAGGTGAGAGAGGGCGAAAGAACCTACTTCCTTCAGGTCCTCTCTGAAAATAACCCAGCTGGCGCTGCTTAGGAACAAGAAGTTCTTGAGAGTGTTGACACCTCATGGTGTTGATGTCCGGCTGAACCTTGTCTCACTCTCAATCCAGGGTCCTCTGGGGGGAGAAGTTGGGTGGTCTTCAAGGTCTTTGCAGTACTTGGGCCATCTGATGCGAAGAGCCGACTCATTAGAAAAGACTGATGCTGGGAAAGATTGAAGGCAGGAGGAGAAGGGGCGACAGGATGAGATGGTTGGGTGGCATCACTGACTCAGTGGACGTGAGTTTGAGCTAAAGGTAGTGAAGGACAGGGGAGCCTGACATGCTGCAGTCCATGGGGTCTTAAAGAGTCAGATGACTGAGCAACTGAACAACATGCAAGTCCAAGGTGCCCTGGCCATATGCCAACAAGGCCTCAGCAGTACCAGCTGCCTCCAAGGCCTGGCACAGCGAAGGGACAGGGAGGTAAGGGAACTCTGGCACCTGGGGTAGGGGAGCACTGGGCTAATCTGCAGGAGGCCCTGCAAAGTGGGGAACAGTCTGGCTGTGGCATCTTCTGATCTGTAGTCAGAAGATGGATGCCTCCAACAGAGGCCCAGCCCCTGCATGTTGGCAGTCCATCAGTCTGTTCTGTATATAGGATTCCTAGCTGCCCGACATCCTGGCGCCAGAAAATAGGGGCCGGTTAGGGTAAAATGGGGAATGTCAGCAATTTTCCTGTCCAAACGGGTTCATCATAAAATATCATGAAGAAGACTAGGGTTAATTCACTAAAGTTAATGAAGCACACTATTGTATGGGCACTCAATAAATAGTTGCTGCATGATGAATTAATTGAACTACACTCAAGATATCTTGAAAGAGTGGGAGTAAGCCCTGCGGTGAAGCGCTGTCCAGTGCCAAGTCCCAGAGGCCTGAGAAGACAAGGCCCGGTAAGGGAAAGAGCTGAATTGAGTTTAGTTGACTCTGAGTTCAAGTGGCCAGAGCAAATGGAGGATGGTGTGCTGGGAAGTCACAAACGTTCGGAGTGGGCGAAGAAGAAGAGCCTCGGAACCCGCACAGTTCTGGATATCCCCTTTACGCCCACTTAGGCGGCGGCGGGAGGGGGCGGGAGGGACCGTTGGGGGCCGGAGGAGGGACAGATCGCAGACTCCACCAGCCTAAAGGTGGCTCCATGCTCAGCCATCTGAATGTCCGAACGTTAGGGCTAGATGGTTCCAGATGAGGAAGTGGACCAGGGGAATTGAATCACACGGCCTTCGGAGTTGAGTTACCGAACGTTACTCCCTCGGCTGCCGCCCACCTTTTCAGTTCCTGAAAGAGCAACCCAGGAGGTTCCACTTTAAGGGACAAGCAGGGCGGGCCGGGGCGGGGCTCCTCTACTCTAGCCCCGAGGCCGCGCCCACCGCACCGCAGACTAGGTCGGGGAGCCGGAGCGGAGCCACGGAAGTCTGGGAGGCTGTTCTGGGGCCAGGAGATCCGGGCAGGTGTCCAGCCACTAGCTGACTGCTGACTCCGTTTCCGCAGGCACCATGAACCAGGACACCGAGGTGGACATGAAGGAAGTGGAACTGAACGAACTGGAACCCGAGAAGCAGCCGATGAACGCGGCGTCTGGGGCAGCGATGGCCGTGGGCGTGGCGGGCGGCTCCGAGAAGAACGGTCTGGTGAAGATCAAGGTGGCCGACGACGAGGCGGACGCGGCGGCCGAGGCCAAGTTCACGGGCCTGTCTAAAGAGGAGCTGCTGAAGGTGGCGGGCAGCCCCGCCTGGGTACGCACCCGCTGGGCGCTGCTGCTGCTCTTCTGGCTCGGCTGGCTGGGCATGCTGGCCGTCGCCGTAGTCATCATCGTGCAGGCGCCACGCTGCCGCGAGCTGCCGGAGCAGAGATGGTGGCACAAGGGTGCCCTCTACCGCATTGGAGACCTTCGGGCCTTCCTGGGCCAAGATGCGGGCAACCTAGCTGGTGAGTCCGGGGGCCCGGGCCCCCCCCCCCCCCCGCCGTCCCCGCCCTTCCCCCCCCCCCCGCCCCGCCCACCCCATAGGCCCTTGGTTTAAATGGTCGCCAACTTCGACCTCTGTTCCCAGATTGACCCAGGCGGTTCTCTACCCTGCTCGTTACCGGTCACCGCTTCCCTAGACGTAGCCTTTCCTTGCTTTCTTTGGAGGAAGCTGCCCCCAACTCACTCTTTCCAGAGGGTGGCTGACTCAGCATGCTCCCCTCCCCCTCCCGGCGCCTGTAGCCTGTTGCAGCGTGTTTCTGAAGCAACTTGCTAGCCACCTTACATCAGCGTCTCAGTCTTGAGATCCAGCCTCACGCCCCACACTTGGTCCGGGGGAGAATAGGGCTGATCAAGGGCCTCGGCGAGGCCTCACTGTCACTTTGCTTCTCCATTTCAGGCCTTAAGGAGCGGCTCGATTACTTGAGCACCCTGAAGGTGAAAGGTTTTGTGTTGGGCCCAATTCATAAGAACCAGGAAGATGACCTCACAGAGACCAACTTGGAACAGATCGACCCCATTTTTGGCTCCAAGGAAGATTTTGAGAGTCTTCTGCACTCGGCCAAGAAAAAGAGTGGGTATCCTAGAACTGGCAGAGCAGCAGCTAGAGAGGACTTGGGCTTCTGGCCAGGGGAAAGGCTGGAGAGGATTTTTGTCTGGTTTATTGCTGACTGGCTCACAGTTTTCCTAGGGCAGGTCCAGGGGAGGTTTGTTAGGCTTCAGCCTAAAGTGAATTTGTCAGGTGGCTCAGAGACTTTGTATACTTGGATGTATGGTTATTTATGGGCTTCAGTCCCCTTGTTTGCAAAATGTAGGCTTTTGCCAGATCACTGGTTTTAAAACTTAAGGGTAGATCCTTTGGAGGAAAAAAATTCAAGTAAAATCTTGTCTTACTTTGAAAAAAGTTCACTTTGGGAGTGAGGGGGCCAGGGCTTCATAGCTCAGCCTTCTCTGTTTCTACTCCTTCCCAGCACCCCCCCATACTTGCTCATATCTTTGTTTCAGTGAAATGAGTTACACCAGGGTTCAGATCTAAGCTTTCATACCAATACATAGGGAGTATTCTCTTGACTTACATTTGTTGATTTCTTCCTTTTCCCTTCTCCCAAAGTCTTTCTATCAACCACCTCTTCTTCCTCTGTTCTAGGCATCCGGGTCATCCTGGACCTCACTCCCAACTACAAGGGCCAGAGCCCTTGGTTTCAATCCACTCAGATTGACACTGTGGCCACCAAAATGAAGGTGAGTGTATTGGTGCTGACGGCAAGTGGGAGCCGGATGCTGGGGCTGTTTGGTCCTTTCATAGTGAGTTCTATAAACGAAGCCTGGCACCACCTGAGGGGCCCCTGGCTCCTTGTAGCCAAGCAGGCACGCTCTTCTCACAGGCAGAAGGACAGGCAAGCAGCGCACCCCTCCTTTGTTTATTCCTTTGTTGACCTCTTGTTTTCCTTGTTTCTCTGACCCTGAGGGTGACCAGTGCCATGGATGAAATTTTTCAGATGTGAATTTTCTTCCTTTTGGCGGAGGAAGCCCTTTCTCTGTGGGAATCCTGTCCTGTCTGGTTTCCCATTTCTTATTTGATGTGTTTTGGAAGGCAGCCCAGTCTGAAATTGTAAGCCTTGGGGTCTTCCTATGTGTCTGGGAGTGTGCCGAGTATTTTTATATAACTTCTTTAATCCTCTATAACCAAACAAGGTTCCTACCCATATCCCAAGTCTGTAAGTGAGCAAGCTAAGGTTCAGAGGGGCTTTAATATGCCCTGGGATTGAAGGTCCCAACTAATCTTAAATCTCAAACCTGCCTTCTCTGAAGGCGTAAGGCTCAGACTCTGTACCCTGTAGACTGGGAGTGGGGTTTTGAAAGTCATCCCAGTTCCTAATGCCTGGCTTCTAGGGCACTGACCAGTTCAGAAGGGATAGGACAAAAATGGAGGCAGACTCTGACCCTCTGCTGGCAGCCAGGATTCTGAGGTAGAATTCTGTACTCCCAGCATTTCAGCTGACCTTTGGGGTCATTTGGTTCATTCCTTGCCACTTGCTAGAAAACCCTTTAAAAGTTACTGAGAAGAGAATGTTTTCAGATGTTAAAGTGTGAAGTGTGGTAGCCTCAGATGAAGATGGAGACCAGAAGAGAGAACTAGGAGCAGAGAGAACCCGGAGGAGAGGCGGGGGTGGGGTGGGTGGGGTGGGGGTGCTGTGTCACGTGCTGCACGGAGGCCTGGGCCTATTCTGTGGAGCTGGCTTCTCTTTTCAAATCCTTGGGTAAACTGCCCTGGGGCTGTGCTTTGAATTTCAGGCTTTTGTCCTGAGTCTTCTGAATGGCTCTTTTACTGACACCCTCCCCAGGCTCCAGGAAGCTGGGAGAGGAGTGAGTACACTCATCTTGGGGTCTTGGTTAGCATTTTAGGTCCCTTCACTGTTGCTCTCTGATTGTGGCCTTGGGCATGCCTCCTTGCTTCTCTGACATTGTCTCCTTATCTGTAAAATGAGTGTATCAACATTCTGCATATGCTAAGTGTTGAAGGAAGTTATATACAGGCCTTTGCTGTAGGTGTTAAAGGCAAAGCTTTTCGGTTTAGAAGAGTAGAGAAGAGCACTATATCACTAAGAGGATTAGTGATGGGTTAGGATGGAAGGGGGGCTGAAGGCTAAAGCTTCATAGTAGAAGCAAGAAAGTGAAACTGTCCAAGGCAAGTGCTTCTCCTGGGGCCACGGGGAAGTATGGGGTAGGCAAGATTTAGTGTGGGCTGGAATCTTCTGAGCTTTTGCATCAGTAGTGAAAGCTTTCCTCTGTATTTCTGCCTTCCTCCCGATAGGAAGCTCTGAGGTTTTGGCTGCAGGTCGGTGTGGATGGGTTTCAGGTCCGGGACGTGCAGAATCTGACAGTGAGTACCCTTTCCATGTGAGAACAGAAGCCTTGCCAGGGCCCAGTAGCCTTCTCTTCCTTGTGACTCTGCTCTTTTCCTTTTAGGATGCGTCTTCATTCTTGGCTGAGTGGCAGAATATCACTAAGAACGTCAGTGAGGATCGGTGGGTGCCAGACCCCAGCTTCCCCAATTCAGCTCCACTTTGGGAACCCCCAGCAGTAGAGTATGAGCCCCAGGAAAGGGAGAAGTTCCTAGCCCAGAGAACCTTCTTTGCCTCCATTCTTCCTGTCTTGTCCGGTACTAACCTCAACTCCCGCTCTGTTCTGTATAGGCTCTTGATTGCAGGCACAGACTCCTTCGACCTTCAGCAGATCCTGAGCCTGCTCGAACCCACCAAGGACCTGTTGTTGACTAGCTCTTATCTGTCACACTCCAACTTAACTGGGAATCATACAAATTTCCTGGTCAGCCAGTATCTGGACACCTCTGGCAGCCACTGGTGCAGCTGGAGTGTGAGTACCACAGTGGTGGGAGGAGGGCAGGAGGCCTTTCGGAAGAGAGGGTATTGGGAGGCAGAGGCAGAAGTGGGCTCTGGGCTCACAAGTGTGTCTATTCCTGCAGGTGTCTCAGGCGGGGCTCCTGACTTCCTTTGTGTCACCCCAACTCCTCCGACTCTACCAGCTGCTGCTCTTCACCCTGCCAGGGACCCCAGTGTTCAGCTATGGAGACGAGATTGGCCTGGAGGAAGCTGGCCTTCCTGGACAGGTAACGCTTGCTGCCTCCCCAGCACAATGGGAGAGGTTGTTTTCATCCATCACAGTGGTTCTGTGGCTCGCAGCGGACGGACCATGAGCCTTGGAGAGGAAAGCTTGTTTGCTAGTCAGCCTTCTGGTCAGTCACTGTTTGGCCTTGGCAAGTTATTTTCTCTCTCTGACTCTTAATCATCTTTTCTGTGATAACTGCATTCCTTATAGAGTATTATGGAGAAGGAAATGGCAACCCACTCCAGTACTCTTGACTGGAGAATCTCATGGACAGAGGAGCTTGGTGGGCTGTATTCCACGGGGTCACAAAGAGTCGGACATGACTGAACCACTAATAAACGCAGAGAGTAATTAATGACTGAAACAAGGTGTATTTAAAATGCAGTGCCTGCTCCCTGGTAGGAGTTCAGTACGGCAGCCATTACTTAGCCATTTGTTCAGTCACTGGACACTGGCTACTCTTGGTTAAGCCCTGTGTTCTCCAGAACTCAGAGCTTTGTAGGGGACCAGATACATGCAGTGAGAGCCGAGGTGGGGTAAGACCGTGAGGGCGCCCACTTGGCTTTAACCACAGGGTTGGAGGTTGACGCTGAGCTGATATTCATAAAACCCGTGTATGCGTGTGCTAAGTTGCTTCATCGTGTCTGACTCTGCAACCCTGGGTACCGTAGCTTGCCAGCTTCCTCTGTCCGTAGCGATTCTCCAGGCAAGAATACTGGAGTGGGTTGCCGTGCCCTCCTCCAGTAGATCTTCCTGACCCAGGAACTGAACCTGCATCTCTTATGACTCCTGCATTGTCAGGCGGGTTCTTTACCATTAGTGCCACCTGGGAAGCCCATTTATAAAACCTGTTATTCACTTATTCCACAAAACTGACGGAGTAATTCCTGTGTGCTATGCACAGAGGATACAGCAGTATACAAAAGAGCTGGAGGTGATGAAATTAGATGATCAGCACATATAATAAGGATGCCAGGTGCTGACATGTGCTTTGCAAAAGAAAGCAGGGTACGGGGCTTTGAGAGTAGGGGATACAGTCTTTGTTATATCAAGTGGCCTCAGAAAACCTGAAGGAGGTCCTGGAGCAGGGATCAGAACGCAGTGAGGGACCAGCCTGTGGCTGTCTGGGAGAGGCGCCCTCCAGGCTGAGGGGACAGTGTGTGCGAGACCCTGAGGTAGAGGAGGTTATAAATCTGGAAATGAGGGGAGGAGTTGGAGAGCGGCCAGGTTTTTTTCCAAGTCCTCTTTTCCCTGGTTTTCAGCCTGTGAAGGCCCCAGTCATGCTGTGGGATGAATCCAGCTTTCCCAACACCTCAGCATCTATAAACATCAGCATGACTGTGAAGGTAAGGATTTTCCATGGGCAGGGCCTGATTGGCAAGGGGTGGGGGCCAGTGGTTGGTAGGATTTTGTGCCCTGGGGAGCCCTTCGTCCCTGTCTGAAGTATCTTTATCATTTTATCACCGTTTGCAGGGCCAGAGTGAGGACCCCAACTCCCCCCTCTCCCTGTTCCGCTGGCTGAGTGATCAGCGGGGTAAGGAGCGCTCCCTGCTGCATGGAGACTTCTACAACCTTTCCTCGGGGCCCGACCTCTTCTCCTACATCCGCCAGTGGGACCAGAACGAGCGTTTCCTCGTAGTGCTCAACTTTGGGGATGTGGGCCAGCTGGCCAGGCTGGGGGCCTCCAGCCTGCCCCCCGGCACCAGCCTGCCAGCCAGGGTGGATCTGCTGCTCAGCACCCAGCCAGGCCGCAAGGAGGGCGCCTCCCTTGAGCTGGAGCGCCTGAACCTACAGCCTCACGAGGGGTTGCTGCTCCGCTTCCCCTACGTGGCCTGACTCGGGCCCACTCCCCCTCCTCTCCCCTCCCCAGGCCCTTTGGGTCTGGTTTCTCTCCTTTTTTTCTTTTAAAACTGTTACAGATGAACCCCCAAATAGGGTGTTTTCTGGTTTCAAATAAAAGTCACTCCTGCCTGGTGAGGCCATGTCTTCTTTCTACCTGCCGTCAACGGCAGGAATTTCTCTCTCCTTACCCTCTCCCCCGCTGGACCCCCTCACAGGGATCAGGTGCAGAGCAGAAGGGGCCTGCCGAGGTCAGAACAGCCGGGGGATGTCAGGCTGGACTAGCACCCTGCCTCCTCCCCCAGCCTGGGCAGGGTGCTCTCTCCTGGAGGTCTCAGCTCTTGCTGACTCTTTGTGTTTTTAACCTCCCTCAACAGTGGTCTACAGCCAAGCATGGTCACTTTTCCTGTTTTGCAGACTTGGCCTTTCTGGGAGAAAAGGTGGGTGTGGGGTGGCCTGTTTTCTAAAAGTACTGCAGGTTCTTCATTCAACAAGGATTTAATGTGCACTCAGCATGTGCCAGAGACTGTTTTAGGTCCTGGGGTTACAGGAGGAAACAGTGCAAAGATCCCTGTCTCCTCAGGGCTCATCCTCTAGTGAGGAGACGGGGAAGAAATGAGATGCGTTAAGTTTGGAGTTTGGTGGATGTGGTGATGGTGCTCAAAGAGGGAAAGTTAGAGCCGACAAAGAGGTGTGTGGGCATTGGGGAAGTTTGGGGTGGGGGCTAGAGGAGGCCTCACCGGGGAGGTGACATCGATCAAAGGTCTGAAATCTGGGAGGGAGTTTACTTACTAGATGTCTGGGAAGAATTCCAGTGCCCTGGGTGGAATGAGGAATGAGGAGGGGGCAGGTGGAGAGGACCAGGGGTGAAGTCTGCTTGGCAAGGGTGGGCAGATGATGAAGGTCATAGTAAGGCATGTCGTCAGGGGGAGCAAGTAGTTGGCAGACTGCACCACGGCAAGGTGCGGTCCCCACAAGACGCCCCCATTTCAGACACCCGCTGTGAGTTCTGAGTCCCTGTGACCGTCTTTGGGGGGTTATTTGCTAAAGAGACTCAGAACTGAGCAGCACCGAGATTACAGATCGACTATAGAGAAAGGATACACATTCAGAAACCAAGGACGCAAGCACCAGGCTCATCTGGGATTGGCTGATCTGGGGTCCAAACACGAAGCATCGTCTAGTGGTCCTTTCCCAGTTGAGTCCAGTGGAGCCCTGTACACAGACCTTCTGACAAACCCACACACAGAGTGTGGCCAAGCAGCGACGCTCACCTGACCCTTCACTGTCCAGAGTTATTCTTGAGGCTTAATCACAGAGGCCCATGCAGCTAATGTTTGTTCTCCAGCCCCTCTCGGAGGTTCTGGCTAATACCTTTAGTCTCCAGCCCCTCCAGAGGCCCTGTTTCACAATGCCCTTGTCGTAAGATCACATAGGAAAGTCCCCAGACTAACAAAGATTCCTATCAGGACATTCCAGAGGCCTAGAGATCACCTCCCAGTAGCTGAGGGCAAAGGCCAGACTTCAGAGGTGGTAGGCAGTGCTGGGATCCTGCAGGTAGATCCACAGGACTGGCTGTCATAGTGATTCTTAGGTCGGTCTCATAGCCTTTGGTTGAGCTTGGCCCTCCTGGTTTTCTTATGGAAAATAACAGTGAAAAATGTAGGACAGGGCCTGTGTGTCTGAGTGTCTTGATGTAAGGGACAGAGTGAAAGATTGGTGGTTTAGTCGCTAAGTTGTATCCAACTCTGCAACCCCTGATTGAAGTCCACCAGGCTCCCCTGTCCATGGGATTCTCCAGGCAAGAAGTGGATTGCCATTTCCTTCTCTAGAGGATCTTCTGCACGCAGGCACGAGGATTCTTTACCACCGAGTCAACCAGTGAAGAAGCCTGATCGAAAGATTAGATGCCCCAAATTAAGGTCCAGTCCTTGTCTGCTGAGCTTTGGCCTAGGGCTGTGGAGGAAGGCTTCAATTCCTGAGAAGACACACCCTGCAGCCTGCCAGCTGGCTCCCTTCTGCCTGGGTTGCCCTCCCCTCCCCACAGGCCCTACCCCTTCTGGCCCACGTCTAAGCAGGGCCTCTTCTCTCCCTGAGGCTTCCCACCCTTCCCTTCTCCGTCCTTTCCTAGGGTCCCAGCTGCAGCCCGCCCTTTCCCTCTCTTCCTCGGACCCCTGGCCTCCCTCTGGCTCACAGTTTGTACCATCACGATTGTGTGCTTTGCAGCTTACTGTGAACTTAACAGTTAAAATTGTGGTAAAATATACACAGCATAAAACTACCATATGAGCCATTTTTAGGTGAAAGCTCAGTGGTCTCCAGTACATTCACAGTTCTGTGCACCCATCACCACCATCCATCTGCATAACTTTTTCATCATGCCAAATTGAGACTATCCATTAAGGAATAACTCCCCTGACATTCATTTTAATAATCTTAAAAAAATAATTATTACATAAATTTTTAAATAAAAAATAATATTTTTTAGTTTTGGCTGTGCTGGGTCTGCATTGCTGCACTTGGGCTGTCTCTAGTTGCGGTGCATGGGGCAGGCTTCTCATTTTGGTGGCTCCTCTTGTTGCAGAGCAGGGGCTCTAGGGCTGGAGGGCTTCAATAGCTGTGGTGCACAGGCTTAGTTGCCCCCCGGGGCATGAGGAATTTCCCTGTGCCAGGGAACGAGCCTGTGACTCTGCATTGGCAGGTGGATTCTTGATCACTGGACCACCAGGGACGTCCCCAACATTCATTTTTAAAACAAAATGAATAAACCAAAAATTAAATAAAGACATTGGAATTTCTACTGGTGCTATGTAATAATATGTAATAATTCTGGTAATACTCTGACCTCTGTGCTGTGGAGGAACAGCTGAGAATATGAACTTGCAGACCCTCGGAGATCTGCAAGAGCTGTGCCATTACGGGTCTCTCCCTCACGGTTCACACGAAGACAGGAAGGGATCAGGCAGGCGCATTCACAGAGGCTGTCTCAGCCCTGCAGCTGTCCTTCGAAGAAAGAATCCTCATCTATTATCTATTATCACAGATGAGGAAAGTGGCCAGGATATCTCTCCCCAGGGCAGTCTGAGCTGACAGCAAGACTTACCTGACATGAGGGCAGAGGGCCAAGGGCAGGTCGCTCCCACAGAGAAGCACCTCTGCTTATACAACAAGCAGCTTTTTAAAAATTATTTGGCTGCATTGAGTCTTAGTGGCAGCCTGAGGGATCTAGTTCCCTGACCAGGGATTGAACCTGGGTCCCCTGCATTGGGAACTTGAAGTCTTAGTCACTGGATCACCAGGGAAGTCCTCAACAGTGTTTTGAGTTACTCTTCTGTCTGAATTCAGGGTGAAAAAGAATCTGCTCCTAATATGGTTTCCAGTTTCCAGAGGACCAAATGTTGGCCTTCTGAGCACTGAAGTCCACCTCTTTAAGAGTTAAACACACTTGTATTTAAATGAGATAATCAGTTAACTAAGATTTCACTTTCTTTTTTCCTTTTTGAGCCAGTGTGATATATCTATGAGGACTGTGGGGACCTTCTTTACAGAGTGAGGAACATTCTGCTATCGATTCCTTCTAGTGTGTTATTCATCACTGTTTGTTCTTTAGTTCTTGTAGTTCTTTGGTAAACATTTCTTGCACCTTCTCCATTGTTTTCCTGAGATTCTAGATCATCTTTACTATCTTTATTCTGAATTATTTTTTCTGAAAGGTTGTCTATCTCCATTTAGTTGTTTTTCTGGGGTTTTATCTTGTCCCTTCATCTGAGACATTACTTTCTGCGCTTTCATCCTGATTAACTTTCTTTAATGTGGTTTTTGTTTTAGCCAATAGTAGTTCTTCTCGCTTCTTCTGTCTGCCCTCTGATGGAAGAGGCTAAGAGGCTTGTGTAAGCTTCGCGATGGGAGGGACTGGTGGTGGGAAAAACTGGGTCTTGCTCTGGTGGGAAGAAAAGTGAAAGTGAAATTGCTCAATTGTGTCTGACTCTTTGAGACCCCATGGACCTATCAGGCTCCTCAGTCCATGGAATTTTCCAGGCAAGAGTACTGAAGTGGATTGCCATTTCCTTCTCCAGGGGATCTTCCTGACCCAGGGATCGAACCCTGGTTTCCCGCATTGCAGGCAGACGCTTTACCATCTGAGCCACCAGGGAAGCCCCATTAAGCTTTTTTTTTTTTTTTTAATAAAGGCATTTACTTTATTTTTCAAAAAATATTTTTGCTAGAAGGTTTGAGTAATTTTACATGATCACAATCTTTACATTTTCTTCTGACCAAAAGGTACCATTTAAGTGGACAGCTTGTCTAGATCTGCTTTTGTTAACACCCAAATACAATTAGCATGTCTGATGGTATTCCCTAGGTATTCTTAAATTATCTACAGGCCAAGAGGCAGAGCCTAGCACATAACCAAGTATGTGCTTTATAACTGCTGATTAGTTCAGTTTCATAACAAGCAGAGCAGGTCGTCAGTATATCTGATTCACACTATTAACACACTGGTTCTTGCCTGAAGGGTCTGATTCATGCAGAGCTTCTAACCCAGGAAGCAGTAAACCACAATTGCAGAGAAAGGGGGCAGCTCTTCTTAGGCTAGCGCTGGCGATGTCTCAGGTCTGTTCCTTTGTTCCAACTACGAATTCAAGGTGACCAGTGTTAATTATATTCAGTGATACGTAGGAAAATAAAATGCAAAGCCAAAGAAAAGATCTGGGGACTGCTGGCAGCAAGTAGCTGCTGCTTCTCCCTTTCTTGAGAGAAGATTGGTTGTCTATGATTGAAAGATCTAAAAGTGAAAGTGAAGTCGCTCAGTCGTGTCTGACTCTTTGCGACCCCATGGACAGTAGCCTACTAGGCTTCTCCATCCATGAAATTTTCCAGGCGAGAGTACTGGAGTGGGTTGCCATTTCCTTCTCCACCCATTAAGCTTTAATTCAATTATCTGCTGATGGATGGCGTTGTGCTCCTTCCCTGGTAGTTGTTCAGCCTGAGGCAACTCAGCCCTGGGGTCTATGGGCTCTTTGGTAGGCTTAATGGGGACCTCCAAGACGGCTTACGCCAAGGGGCCCCTTCCAGGACTGCTGCTGTCGGTGGCCCCATCCCCACTGTGAGCCCCTGCTGACCCACGCCTCCACAGGACACCCTTCAACACTAACAGGTAGTTTTGGTTCAGCCTCCTGTGGGGTCATTGTTCCTTTCCTCTGGGTCTTGGTATGTGCAAGATTTTGTTTGTGTCCTCCAAGACTAGAATCTGCTTCTCTCGGTCCTGTGGAAGTCGTATAATCAAATCCCGCTGGCCTTCAAGGTCAGATTCCCTGGGGGTCCCAGTCCCTTTGTTGGATCCCCAGACTGGGGAGCCTGATGTGGGGCTCAGAACCTTCACAACAGTGGGAGAACTTCTTTGGTATATTGTGCTTCAGTTTGTGGATCGCTGACCCAGCAGGTGTAGGATTTGATTTTACCATGATTGCACCCTTCCTACCATCCAGATGCAGCTTCTTCTTTGTCTTTGGATGTGTGGTTTTTTTTTTTTTTTTTTTTTTGATGGGTTCCAGTGTCCTTCTATCTATGGCTGTTTAGCAGATAGTTGCAATTTTGGTGCTCTCGCAGGAGGAGATGAGCATGTGTCCTACCAGAGCGGCTGTTTGGACCCGGGCCTTAGCCCCGTAGTCAAGCCCCCTGTGCCACTGGACTTGGTCTTTCCCCAGTGCCTCTAGCTTGTTGTTTAGCTGTTTAGTCGCTAAGTTATGTTCAACTCTTTTCGACCTCTGGACTGTAGCCCATAGGGTTACAGGCTCCTTGGACCATGAGATTTCCCAGGCAAGAATACTGGAGTGGGTTGCCATTTCCAGGAGCAGCTCCCAGAGATCTTCCTGACCCAGGGATCGAACATGCATCTCCTGCTTTGTCAGGCAGGTTCGTTACCACTGAGCCACCAGGGAAGCCCACACTCTCTTGTAGCATCCTGTATTTTAAAAAGGTCATGGGGGAATAACTTCAGGGAACCAGACGTGGTTGTTGGAGTTGACTGATGCCAGCTGTCGCTGTTTTGAAATTTTGCAAAAGGAAAAAAAAGCAAGATCTTCACTGGGATATAAAACCTTTCCCTATTCCCCAGGGCAGGGTGGGGCACAGTTTTTGAGCCTACTGTGCTCCCTCTTGGCCTGGCAAAGAAATAAAGCTACTTTTTTCTTTTCCCTCCATAAATCAGTCCCTGTATTTCTGTTCAGCGTCAGTAAACAGAGCCAAGATTTTTGGCCTCAGTACCTGTGCGTGGGCCAGGGAGGGAACTGCCACTTCTGTTGGCCTGAGTACCAATCAGTGTGCTGTGTGTTGGGGCATGTGCTTGCGTGTATGCTAAATCACCTTAGTCATGTCTGATTCTTTGCGACCCTATGGACTGTAGCCTGCCAGGCTCCTCTGTCCATGGGATCCTCCAGAAAAGAATACTGGAGTGGGTTGCCATTTCCTCCTCCAGGGGATCTTCCCTACCCAGGGATCAAATCCAAGTCTCATATGTCTCCTGCATTTGAAGGCGGGTTCTTTATCACTAACTCCACCTGGGAAACCCCATGTTGGGGCATAAAGGAAACTAAAAGCCTGCCTAGTGTTCTGGGCCTCACTGACTGGAGCGGAAGCAGATATGTGCATAATTGCAGTTCTGAGGCTATGGCTGAGGGGCAGCAGTGAACTGGGCCTTGTGGGTACATAAAGAATGTTTAGCCCAGGAGAGACCAGGGAAAGCCTCTTGGAGCCTTCATTTGAGCTGAGACTGAGGCACCTGGAGGCACTTAAAGGACAGGGCCACCTGGAGAGAGGACATTATGTACGCACAGCCACTCGGCTGAGACTCCACAGTCCGGGAAGATCCAACATCCCTTGGAGCAGTTAAGCCCGTGCGCCACATCTATTGAGCCTGTGAGACACCACAGTGGGTGTGGGTTTGAACAGTTTGGGAGAATGGTGACAGCCAACTGGAGACAAACACCAAGGCCTGTATAGCCACGCTCTCAAGTACATCAGTGGCTGCCACCCTAGTTATGCAGAATCCTCCGGAAAAGTCTCTCCCATTCAACAACCACTGAACTGGAATCTCCAAGGGGGTGAGTCTGGGAGTCTGTTTTTTATTAACTTTCTGAAATAATTCCCACAGCAGTTTGGGAATCACTAGCTCAATGTTTGCTTAGCTATGCCTAAGGATGATGATTAGAGAGAAAAGTCCTGGTTTTTCTCCTGAATGTTCTGTTTCAGAAGGTTTGGGATAAAACATGAGCGTCTATAAGAAGCTCAGATAAGGGGCGTCCCTGGTGGCTTAGTGGTAAAGAATTTGCCTGCCAGTGTAGGAGACACAGGTGCAATCCCCCATCTTGGAAGATGCCACATGCCTCGGAGCAGATAAGCCCACGTGCCGCAATTACTGAGCCTATGCTGTAGAGACTAACTGCCGAAGCCTGCGTGCCCTCGAGCCTGGGTTCCACCACGAGAGAGGCCACTGTACTGAGAAACCTGTGCACCGCAATGAAGAGTAGCTCCCGCTTGCTACAACCAGAGAAAAAACCACACAGCAGCGAAGACCCAGCACCACCAAAAAAATAAACTTAAATTAAAAAAAAAGCAGCTCACATAAGAATGAGAAAAGAAACCACTGAGATGTGTTTGGTAGGGAGTGACATGGTCAGCATCGAGTTCCAGAAAGCTCACTCTCTCTTTTCATAGTTAGACCATAGGAAGGCTGAAGACTGACGAATTGAGGGTTTCGAATTGTGGTGCTGGAGAAGACTCTTGAGAGTCCCTTGGACAGCAAGGAGATCAGTCAGTCATAAAGAAAATCAACCCTGAATATTCATTGGAAGGACTGATGCTGAAGCTCCAATACTTTAGTCACCTCATGTGAAGAGCTGACTCACTGGAAAAGATCCAGATGCTGGGAAAGATTGAAGGCAAAAGAAGAGGGTGGCAGGGGATGAGATGGTTGGATGGTATCACCAACTCAATGGACATGAGTTTGAGCAAACTCTGGGGGCAAGCGAAGGACAGGGAAACCTGGCAAAGAGTCAAACACGACTGAATGACTCAACAACACTCTGGCTTGGCTGTTGTGGAGGAAGCTGAGGGAGATCAGGACCGAGGGCCCTTTAGGAATCTGCTGATTCTGAAGAATGAGGCAGAGGCTGTGGGGTTGCAGAGGTAGGGATGGCTTAGACAGATGTTTCAAGAGAAGCTTCAGGATTTCACAATAGCCTAGGAGGGATGGAGTTGATGTGAGGGGAGAAGGCTGCTGTGTGGTGACTCCTGAGTTTCTAGCTTAGAAGGCTGGAGGATCAGCCTGGGGAGCTGGTGTGTGAGGGGGGCGAGGCAGGCAGGAAGGGAAGGAGCTGTGGGTGGGAATGGGAGCAACTCCTCCGACTTGGAGGTGGCGGTTTCTGCAGAGGAGAGGATAAGGTGAGTGTGAATGATGTGGTGGTGAGTGTATGCGGTGTGAAGGGCGGAGGGGGAGGTTGGGGGCCCGAGGACTGGCAACATTCACGGGATGGACAGTAACAGAGGGACCCGCAAAGGGGAGGAAGAGAGAGAACAGAGTTCGAGGACATGAAGGCAGGAAGAAGAGGCCAGAGTGGGCCCTTGGAGGGCTGCGGTTGGATGACTGGAGGTGGTCGGCGTTCTTCTCCACAGCCCTTCCAGGGAAGGGTGGAGAAATGGATTTTTCTAATTTTAAGGTTGGGAGGTATTTGTAAAAGCTTTGAGATAGTACTGGCTGGAGTTCCCGGTTTTCTTTTTTGTTTTTTGAAAGATTGGAAAGAAAATTTTAAATGTCATTATTTGAATGTGATTGTATGAAAAATCCAAAAGTCTTCACAGAAAAGTTATTAGAATTGATAAATTAGTTTAACGAGTTTGTAAGATATAAGGTCAACAGACAAAAATCAATTGTATTTCTATATACCAGGGTAAAAAAATGGAAAGTTTCAGAAACAATAGCATTTATAATAGCTTAAAAGCATCCAAATTTTACATTGAATAGAGGTACTCAAGACTATTTCACAGAAAAAAAACACACACCACATTTTCTGAGATTAAAGTGACTGAACATAAATGTAACAATAATCCATGTCATGGTTTAGAGAATTCAGAATCATAAAGATATAATCTTGCTCCAGCTTGGTGTAAAAATTTAATGCAGTCAATCAAAGTTTCAACAGCCATTTTGTAAAACCTGAGATGATTCTCTCTCTTTTTTTAATATATTTATTTAAATTGGAGGCTAATTACTTTACAATATTGTAGTGGTTTTTGCATTACGTTGACATGAATCAGCCACGGGTGTGCATGTGTTCCCCATCTTGAGCCCCCCTCCCCGTTTTCTGGTTTTCTTAAGCAGAAAGGCTGTCAAGACCTGCCAAGACCAGACTCGGAACATGCGCAGGAAGCGGCGCCAAGCAGCAGGAAGTACAGTTGTCTTCTAAATGGAAGTGCCTGGGAGGCTGCCACTGGGGGCGCTGCCAAGGGTGTGCAGTCTGGCATGGAGCCAAGGCCGCGGGTGAGGCTGCAGGGCAGAATTGCTCCACCTGCAGTGGCCCTGAGTCTGGGATGGAGGCGTTCCCCTTCTTTCTCGAAGGGCTCCGTTCTGTTGCCAGGTCACATACGAGGTACTAGGTCTGCACTGAAGAGGCCCCCTCTTCTAGTTCACATAAGGGTGCTGGTGAGCTGAGGAGGGGCTAGATATAGGAGAATCAGGATGTTGTTAAGGTTTTTGGCCTGAGCCAGCTAGACCACTGGATTTGCCACTTATTGAGGTGGGGAAGATGGTTGGAGAAATAGGTTTAAATGAGCAACTACGGACTTCCCTGGTGGCCTAGTGGCTAAGACTCTGTGCTCCCAGTGCAGGGGGCCCGGCTTCGACCCCTGGTTGGGGAACTAGGTCCAACGAGCCACAACTAAGAGGTCATATGCCATAAGTAAAGATTCCATGTGTTTCAACTAAGACCCTGCACAGCCGAATGAATACATAAAATATTAAAGAAAAATGTCTTTAAAAAGTGAGGAGGAACTAGCAGCTCAGTTTGGGCCCAGATGCTTTCAGGTCTAGCAGACATCTGAGTGGATGTGTCAGGATGTTAGTTGGACATGCTGCTCTGGTGACGTAAGTTTGGGAGTCATGGAAGCGTGGAGTCCTAACGACCTCCAGGGAAGTCCCTACTTTAGCTCCTTAAATATTTATATTTTTTAGTTTATTTGGCCTCTCTGGGTCTTAGTTGCGGCACTTAGGATTTTCAGTCTTCATTGAAGCATGTGGGATCCCTGAGCAGGGATCAAACCCAGGCCCCCTGCATTGGGAGCTCAGAGTCTTAAGCCACTGGTTCACCTGGGATGCTCCCTATTTTATCTTTTAATTGAGGTATAATTGACATACAACATTATTGAGTTTCAGATATCCTGGTTCAGTTTTCCTGATTCGATATTTGTATATTTGGGAAAGTGATCACCACAATGGGGGTTACTCTATCTAACATCAGACATAGTTACAAAGGTCTCTTTTCCTTGTGGTGAGAACTTTTAAGATGTACTTTCTTAGCAACTTTCAAATATGTAACACAAGGCTATTTATTTATTTAAGATGGGCACAATGGCAGCATATGTGCCTCAGTGGAAAGGGGGAAATGCTGAAGAGAGGAAGCCTGCTGGACAGATGCCTTTGAGGTCAAGAGAGGGAGTGGGATCTAATGTGGGGTGGAGGGGGGCGGCTTTTACTGGGAGCTCGTCACGGAGAAGGTGGAGCACCAGGTATAGAGTTGGTGAGTAGATGGTGGGGTGGGCTGGGGAATGGAGTTTGTGGAATTCCACCCACAGATTGCTTTTATTTTCTCAGTGAAGTAGGAAACAAAGTCAACAGCTGAGAGTGTGGATTGTGGACTCCCAAATGTTGGAGGTTTGAGGAGAGGAAAGAAAATATGAATAATTATCCAGGATACTATTCACAATGTCTATTTGGGACCTGATGTGAAGAGCCGACTCACTGGAAAAGCCCCTGTTTCTGGGAAAGATTGAGGGCAGGAGGAGAAGGGGGCGAGAGAGGGTGAGATGGTTGGATGGCATCACTGACTCAATGGACAAGAGTTTCAGCAAGCTCTGGGAAATGGTGATGGACAGGGAAGCCTGGCATGCTGCAGTTCATGGGGTTGAACATGACTGAGTGACTGCACAACAACAAAATATGGGACTAAGTACATCATCTACTTGTTGGACATGCAGACTCTCAGGCCCACTCCAGACCTCTTGAATCAGAATCTGAATCAGCTTTCTACTGCCAGCTGACTCACGCACACTGGAACTGGATCGGCCCTAATGGAGCTAAATGGTAGAACCGCTGTCTAGGGAAATGTAGACGCATGGGCAGGCAGTGTGAACAGCCTGAAAGGTTGTTGTTGAACCACGAAAGATGCCAGGATTCTTGGCCTCCAGAGGAAAAGAATTCATTCCAGGGCCAGAGACGAGGCTTGATTGCTCAGAGCTTTTGTGTAATAAAAGTTTTATTAAAGTATAAAAGAGATAGAGAAATCGTCTGACATAGACATCAGAAGGGGCAGAAAGAATACCCCCCTGCTAGTCTTTAGCCAGTGTTACATAGCCTCTAGCAGTCTGCTAATTAAAGAAAGGAAATGTCTCAAAACTCAGAGAATGGCACCAGGTGAGTCATCCCAGGCCATAAAATGATTGACATGGATCTTGAAGAAAGGCAGATTTTCATACAAATATATAGTTTCATTAACATAGATTAGGAGAACAATGTATAACATACTGGTTTGTTAAGTTGGTTCTGAGGCTTGGAACTGACTTGAAGACAGAGTCTAGGGTAAATGTCTAGGTACATTAACATAGCTTAAGACAAACATTTCCGTAAGAAAAATGCATTGGTTCAAGGTTTGAGAAAAATTGAGTTCTGGTGGAACCAGGTGTCATCATGGCAACACAAAATTTTAAGAGAAACCTCTTTTTATATTTGTATAGAGAAGGGGAAAAAATATAATACTAGTTTGTTTCCTCCTGCCGGTTAAGAGAGAGATAAAAAATGTCTGACACTTGCAGCCTATTGCCTCCATTTGGAGATCCCTGGCCTTCCTGCCTTTCACCCTCTCAAGCCCACTTCAGACCTGCCTTTGTTTCTCTTGGTGCTAAGTTATGGAATTTCAGTGCTTGGCCTTGAAAGCTCCAGACCGATCAACGTGGTGGCAGAAAAAAAGAAAAGAAAAGAAAAAAAAAATGAAATATCAGTATGATCAGGAAATGATGTTCCCTCTTCTTCTGAAACAGCAGAAATAAAAGCAGAGTCTTTTCTGCATCATAAAACCATCCTTGCAAATGTTATTTCTAACAAGGGAGTTTTGTCAGACAATAACATTTAAGAGGCTGTCCTTTGTCTTATGAAAGTAACCTTTAACTTTTAAAAAGCTTGTGATTCTGATTGCTTGTCTTCCTTAATAATGCGTTGCCCTGGAAATACTATTTAAATTCACATCTCTGTTTTCTAAAAGGTATAAATGCCTGTGAGCTTTTGTGTGTGTGTGAAACCAGAAGGGGGGCACTGGCACACGTCTCTTCTCCCACGTGCAGGAGGTGAAATAATTGCCGCAGTGACTGCGTGATTTCTTAAACAAAGAGGTTGAATCTCAGTGCATTTAAATGAACACATCGGAGGCAAGGTCTCTTGTGAGCCAGGAGAGTAGGTGTCATGAGGAGCCGGGAAAGCTGAGAGCACCTTTGGAAATAAAATAAGGGAGCTAACCGAGGGCAAGTACTAGGGTGATTAGATCCATGGGCTGAGGTCAGGAGCCCTGAACGGGTCCTGGTGCCCATCTGCAAGGTGTGTGTATGTGCGTGTGTGTGCTCAGGTGTGTCCAATTCTTTGCGACCCCATGGATTTTAGCCCACCAAGCTCCTCTATCCATGCAATTCTCCAGTCAAGAATACTGGAGTGGGTTGCCATTTCATACTCCAGGGGAACTTTTCCACCCAGGGAATGAACTGGCGTCTCCGTCTCCTGCATTGACAGAAAGATTCTTTACCGTCTGAGCCACCAGGGCAGCCCACTGTGCCACCTGGGAAACCCTAATCTGCAAGGTGGCAGGACTTTTTTCCAGCAGTGACCGAATGCCGCTGTGTAGGACTAGAGGAAATGGATGGTTGGTAGAGTTTGTCCAGGGTGGTGAGTTTGCAGGGGAAGAAAGGGACCCAGGGATCATGGATATTTGTGGTGTGGCTCAAGGAGAAAGACATGACAGGGAGAAGACTGGGAGAAAAAGGACAGAAAAAGGGTGGGGAGCAGGAGCGAGGATGTTGGAGGTTAAGCTCTGGAAGAAGGAGCAGCTGAGGACTCGGTGTGGAGAGTGAGGCTCCTGGGGCTGAAGAGATCAGGACATAGGTGCTGATAAGCTGGGTGAGTCACCCAGGTATAGTGGCAGCCAGGGTCAAGAGGCGGAGAGGAGGGGTTTGAAGATCATCTGGGGATGCACTCCTTGCTCTCCTCTGGACTAAACCTCAGTCTCCTCATCTGTGATATAGTCCGAACTGTTTTTACCCACAACACTTCTGACACTGTGTGTGTGTGTGTGTGTGTGTGTGTGTGTGTGTGTTATGTGTGTGCTTCCCCCCCCTCACTCCAACCAATTCTCTGATTCTCTGGACACTAACTGGCGGGGGGTGGGGAAGTCCTACAATTCAATTCGCCTCTGACTCTATCTACCATGTATTAGCACAGACATCGTGAGTTAAGGGCTTGTCCCCCCAAGACTTGGCTCCATTTGAGGTGCTAGTTGCAAGTCCCAGATTGTCAGGAGTATTATAAATTCAGTGTTCCCACACTCCTTCCTTAGTTTCAGTTAATTCCCTTTTTCTTTTTGTTAATCTTAGTTTGGCCATGCCATGTGGCATGAGGGATCTTAGTTCCTGCAACAGGGATCGAACCCACGCCTCCTGCAGTGGAAGCAGCAAGTCTTAACCTCCAAGCAAGTTCCAGGAAGTTCCCCAATTATTCTTTAGGACAACTAGAGACCACTCAACTCAGGAAAGAACTTTACTTAGTACTATCAGTTTATTGGGCTTCCCTGGTGGCTCACATGGTAAAGAATCTGCCTGCCAATGCAGGAGATCTGGGTTAGCTCTTTAAGTTGGGAAGATCCCCTGACTAAGGAAATGGCAATCCATTCCAGGATTCTTGCTGGGAAATCCTATGGACAGAGGAGCCTGATAAGTTACAGTCCATAGGGTCGCAAAAGAGCAGAAAGCACTGAGTGACTGAGCATGCACACACACACACACATGCACCAGTCTATTTATTTATTTTGTGCACCAGTTTATTAGAAAGCATCCAACTCAGGAACAGGCTTCCTTGGTGGCTCAGACAGTAAAGAATCCTCCTGCAATGCGGGAGACCTGGGTTTGATCCCTGGGTTGGGAAGATCCCTGGAGAAGGAAATGGCGACCCACTCCAGTATTCTTGCTTGGAGAATCCCCATGGACAGAGGAGCCTGGCGGGCTACAGTCCATGGGGTCACAGAGTCGGATACAACTGAGCAACTAAGCACAATAACAGGCAAATATAAGAGACACACAGAGCAAGGTATGGGGGAGGGAAGGTGTGAGGAGCTTGACCTCTCTGGGTGGGTGAATCACCCTCTCCACACTTTGCTGTGTACACTTACCTGGGACCTTTGAACTCCATTGTTCAGAGGTTTTTATGGAGGTTCCCCTGAATAGGTGTGGCTCAGGAGGTCATTGCCCATTATCGATTAACTCTATCTCCAGCCTCTCTCCCTTTCCCAGAGGTAAGAGGTGGGACTGAAAGTTCCAAGCCTCTCTTCACATACTGGATTCCTCCGGTCACCAGTCCCCATTCTGAAGTTATCCAGGCCTCCCTAGGAGCCCCTCATTGGTACAAACTCGGCTAACCAAAGACGCTCCCCTCACATCTATTGCTCAGGAAACTCCAAGGGTTTTAGAAGCTCTATGTCAGGAACTGGGGACAAAGACCAAACATATATCACAGATAGGGACAAGAACATCCATCTTGAGGGATTTTTAAGATTCAAAACGACAGTTTGTCCACATGCCAGTGGAGGGAAGGATGGTAATAGGAGTCAGAGAAACCTACGGGCTTCCCGTCTGGTTCCCAGTTGTCTAAGGCAAAATTAACAAAAATGTAACATAATAACAATCATTTGTTGTCTACCATGTCACAGACAATATGCCCAGTACTTTAGGCACTGAGGGGCTGTGATCTAACATGTGGCACCCCACTTTCCCCTACTTGGCTGGGCAGAGGCAGAGGAGCAGGAGAAAGGACAAACGAGGTGCTTTTACCTGCTGCAGGGGATGGGGAAGGGAGACGGTGCTTTCTGAGTGTTTCATTTGTGACGGGCTCAGCCTGACTGCTCTCTCTTACAGATGAAGAGTCTGAGGATTGGAAAAATGAAGCAATTTGTTCAGACTCACAAACCCTGGCTCCCTGGCCGTGTAATTTTCTGTAACTTAGTGACTGAACAACAGCACCTGGAGGCTTCACCCTGTTGGTGTGATTGATTATTGATTAACTCAATCTCTTGGGGTGACTCGGAGCATCTTTTGTTCCAGTATTTGGTTTTTGACCCCGGGCTTCCTTGGTGGCTTAATCAGTAAGGAATCCACCTGCAATGCTGGTAGAGCCAGCTTCGATCCCTGGGTGCGGAAGATCCCCTGGAGAAGGAAATGGCAACCCACTCTAGTATTCTTGCCTGGAGAGTTCCAGGGACAGGAGACCGTCCATGGGGTCGGCTACAGTCCATGGAGTCTCGAAAGAGTCAGATGCGATTTAGCAGCTATACCATCACCTGACACAGATCTCCTAAATCCCTAGAGTTTCCTGGGTGAGAAGAAGGAAATGTCTTTTGTTCTAACCAGGTGACTGTTCATAGGCTCCTGAATAGCTCCAGAATGGAGGCTGCTCATCAGAAAGGCCAAGCAATGATTAGATGCTTGGAACTTTCAGCCCCACCCCTCACCCACCAGGAAGGTGAGAGGGGCTAGAGATTGAGTTAATTAATAATTGGTTTCCCTGCTGGCTCAGATGGCAAAGAATCTACCTCCAGTGCAAGAGATGGGGTTTGATCCCTGGGTCAGGAAGATCCCCTGGAGAAGGGAATGACAACCCACTTAAGTATTCTTGCCTGGAGAATCTCAGGGACAGAGGAGACTGAAGTGGGTTACAGTCCATGGCGGTGCAAAGAGTCAGACACAACTGAGTGACAAACACACACGCGGTGAAACCTCCGCGTTACTGTTGTTCAGTCACTAAGTGGTGTCCGACTCTTTTCAGCCCTGATAGACGCCAGGCCCCTCTGTCCTCCACTATCTTCCGGAGTTTGCTCAAATTCATGCCCACTGAGTTGGTGATGCTATCTAATCATCTCATCCTCTGTCACCCCCTTCTCCTTTTGCCTTCAATCTTTCCCAGAATCTGAGTCTTTTCTAATGAACCGGCTCTTCGCATCAGGTGGCCAAAGTATTGGAAAGTACTCAGCTTCAGCATCAGTCCTTCCAATAAATATTCAAGACTGATTTCCTTTAGAATTGACTGGTTTGATTTCTTTGCAGTCCAAGGGATTCTCGAGTGTCTTCTCCACACCACAACTCAAAAGCTTCCGTTCTTTGGCGTTCAGCCTTTTTTATGGTCCAACTCTAACATCTGTACATGACTACTGCAAAAACCATAGCTTTGACTATACAGACCTTTGTCAACAAAGTGATGTCTCTGCTTTTTAATATGCTGTCTAGGTTTGTCATAGCTTTTATGAAAGCCTCCATAAAAGTCCCTAAAACTTGCAGTTCATAGAGCTTCTGGGTTGGTGACTACGTCCATGTGCTGGGAGGGTGGGGCATCCCAGTTCCATGGATACGGATGCTCCTACGCTTGGGGCCCTCTGGATCTCACCCTTTGCAACTCTTCGTCTGGCTCCTCATTTGTATCCTTTATCATATCCTTTTTTATATAACTGGTAAATGTAAGTCTTTCCCTGAGTCCTGTGAACTCTTATAGCAAATTATTAAACCTGACTTGGAGTCATGGGAGCCCCCAATTTGTAGCCAAATCAGAGAGAGATATGGGTAACCTGGGGACCCCTTACTCAGGACTGGTGTCTGGAAGGTGGGTCATCTTGTGAGACCGAGTCCTTAACTTGTAGGATCTGATATTAATTTCAGGTAGATACTTTCACAATTGGATCACAGGACACTGCCAGCTCATGTCGGAGAATTGGTTGGTATGGGGAAAAGAAAAACAAAAACCATAGATTTAATGTCAGAAGTTTTGTAAGTCAGGATAAAGGAAACAGAACTTTTTCCTTTTTAAGGTGAGAATATTCCAAGCAGAAGAGTAAATGCTTGGAATGAGCTTGAGGCCTGTGTGAGGAGACTCTCAGAGGCTGGGAGTACGGTCTGTGTGGGGAGGAGTCACAGACAAAAGAGGCAGAATGAAGGAAGTGGGTCTGAATATTAAGGTTATTGGAGCTACGTGGCTTGCTTTTTAATCTCAAGTGGATATTGCCTAGTTGTTAGCAAGGAATTGATGGCATCAGATCTGTGTTTTGGCAAAAGCTGAAGCAGGCGAATGGAGGGGAGTGGGACCGATTTACACTGGGGCTGGCAAATTATACCATGTGGGTCTGTACCACTGTGAGCTAAGAATGGATCTTGCATTTTTAAATCAAAAGAAAATCAAAAGAAAAATAATATTTTGTGACACAGGAAAACTATATGTAATTCAAATCTCAGAAAAAAATTCATCTCAGGTTTGATTGGAACATAGTCATGTTCATTTACATATGTGGTGTTCACAGATGCTTTTGACCCCCGTGGCAGAGTTGGACAGTTGTGATAGAGACTGTATAATATAAGAACCTAAAAAATATTCTTCATTTTGCCTCTTGGCTTGTGCATGCGTGTGTGCTCAGTCACTTCAGTCGTGTCCGACTTTGCGACTCTATGGATTGTAGCCCACCAGGTTTCTCAGTCCATGGGATTCTCCATGCAAGAGTACTGGAGTGGGTTGCCACATCCTCCTCCAGGGGATCTTCCCGACCCAGGGACTGAACCCCTGGTCTCTTGCATTACAGGAAGTTTCTTTACTGCTGAGCCACCGGGGAAGCCCCCTCTTGGCTCAGAGTCTCATATCTGGCTTTTTTAAAAAACCCTTTTATTTAGTTATTAAAATGTTTATTTATTTATTTGGCTGTGCCAGATTTTAGTTGCAGCACACCGGATCTTTAGTTGTAACGTGTAGGATCTAGTTCTTTGACCAGGGATGGAACCTGGCCTCCCTGCCCTGGGAGCATGGAGTGGACTGGGAGCATGGAGTAGCCACTGGACCACCAGGGAAGTCCCTGTCTGGCCTTTTATAGAAAAAATTTGCTCACCCCTGAATTAAGGAATTCTTTTTTTTTAAGGGGTTATTTTATTTTATTTTATTTTTTTTGAACTTTAAAGATCAGATTTATTTGGAGAGAACAAAAAACCCCAAAACCCAAAGGATGGGATTTTACATCTCAAGACATCTTCCAGGTATTAAGTCTACAGATTACAAATCATTTTCATAGAAGATATTTTTGTACAAATTTTACATGTAATGAGGAGCGGGTCATAAATCCCTGTTTGTTTTAACAGGGTGGCAGAGTAGAGGAACGGGGGGAAAAAAACAGCTTTTTTGTATACATCTATTTGGAAGGAGTAGACATGAAGAGGGCAAACCCTACCTTTTCAACATCTACAGCAAATGGTTTAAAAAAATACCCTCTCAACCTTGGGTATCTCTAAAAGCCACTTCCTAGCTACTAGCCACTCCAAGCCAATTACTTAAAGTTACCTCACTTGTATGTCCTTTATGTCCACTGGGTAAATGATTCATTATGCTCACTGCTGCCGCACTCAAGGGGTTATTTTAATGTTTCGGGCAAGAGGCCTTCATTAGGATAGTGATGGAGGCAGGAAGGGGGAGGGATGGAGACGATGGAATGAACTGGGGAACTATTCAGGGTGGGGGTTGTGAGTAGACCTACTGGGTACAAGGAGTGAGAAGGAGGAATCTAAGGCTACTCCCCGATTTCTAAGTTGAGTACTGCGTGAATGGTGGTGCTAGTCGGGTCAGAAATACCAAGAGGGATTTCTGGAGCTGGGAGGCAGGGGAAGTACCCGGGCTGAGAGGAGCGAGTAAGAACATTTTCCAGAACTACTTTGCGTGACAGTCTGATTCCTGGAGTTATGCAGTTTGTGTGTGTCGCCAGAGATCCTAAGAACAAAGTGTTAGTCACTCAGTCATGTCCGACTCTGTGTGACCCCATGGACTGTAGCCCGCCAGGTTCCTCTGTCCATAGAATTCTCCAGGCAAGAATACTGGAGTGGGTTGCCATTTCCTTCTCCGGGGCATCTTCCTGACCCAGGGATTGAACTTAGGTCTCCTGCACTGCAGGCAGGTTGTTTACCATCTGAGCCACCAGGGTAGCCCCCAAAGTGAAAGTCACTCAATCGTGTCCGACTCTTTGTGACCCCATGGATTGCAGCCCCATGGACTATAGCCTGCCAGTCTCCTCTGTCCATGGAATTCTCTAGGCGAGAATACTGGCGTGGGTACCATTCCTTTCTCCAGGGAATCTTCCCAACCAAGGGATCGAACTTAGGTCTCCTGCACTGTAAGCAAATTCTTTGCTGTCTGAGCCACCAGGGAAGTCTCAAACTCCGTGGAGCCTAGAGGCTAGTGTGGGACACCTGGCGTTTATAAGGCTTCTGTGCTATACAGGTGAGCAACTACCTGTTGGAATTTCCAGATGGGTCAGCATCGGTTCTATAAAATCAGAACCAGTCTCCAAAAAAGGAATCCGAGGATTCCAAAAGCCTGCGGGGGGCCTGGGAGAATATGATCTAGTCCCTAGATGCCAGGGTGCCTCTCTTTCATCTCCAGGTTCTCTGGGGAAGTTGCTCTGCTGGAGAAAGGTAGGGCCTGCCTAGAAGTAGCATCAGTCAAGTGAGCTGACCCTTTGGGGACCTAGGTTTCCTTCTGAGGGGTGGGGGCAGGAGCTGAGACGGCCAAGACCATCTATTTTGTCTTTTGTCGTGTGGTCCTATTCTGTGTGGAGAAGGCAATGGCAACCCACTCCAGTACTCTTGCCTGGAAAATCTCACGGACGGAGGAGCCTGGTAGGCTACAGTCCCTGGGGTCTCGAAGAGTCGGACACGACTGAAGCGACTTAGCAGCAGCAGCAGCAGCAGCAGCCTATTCTCTGAGAAGCAGTCCAACCCGGGTTTGAAGTACTTCCTTTTTCTTGGCAGGGCTATTTCTCGGCTATTCCTGTAGATGGCGCTAAAGTAACACGCTGGGAACGGAGGGGCGGGGGCCGGCGGGAGGAGAAACGGTCCTAACTCGCCCCCTTCTCTAGGTCCTCTCCAGCCTGGTAGCTGGAGGAGGTGGCGTTTACAAAGGCATTCCATTCTTTCCCTGCTTCCTGCTGGGGCACAAAACGCCCTTGTTTCCGGAGCGAGAAGGACTCCCTCAGAGCAGGAAGGGGTGCTGCGTTTGGGGAGGAGGGAGAGGCCATGTCCAGCCAGGGCCGGACGGCTCAAGCCCTCCCTGTCTCCTCCGTCCGTCGTCTGGCAGCGGGAGCTGCTGGAATCTTGCTTCGGAGGCTTTCAAAGCTCAGACCTCATCTCCAGGAAGTCTTCCCGGATTGCACACCTTCCCCTACCCAGGCGTGCCAGGCGCCCCTAACTCGTTTCTCCAAGCCCTGTTTCTTCTCCCTCGGCTGGTGGAATGGGACTCTGGACTCTTTTTGAAGCCCAGGCTGGAGAGAGGAGGGAAAGGTGTGGGCTTGAACGTGGACTGGGTGTCTGGCCTCCACCTGCGGAGCCGCCTGGTGCTGCGGTAACAGTGCCCATAGAGGCACCGAGGTGCTTTTCCTACAGCCCATCTCATCCTCTTAAGGCTTCTACGGAGTTAATTCCCCTTTCAGAGCTGAGGACACTGAAAATAAGAGACATGCCTCAGGGGAGGGGGCGTGGGCAGGTAGGACCTGTGCCCGGGACAAGGGACACACTGACCTGTGACCTGCCAGCCCTGTTCATCATCTGAATACCAGCTTTGACCCCTCCGCTCCTGGCCTCCATTAGAGGTCAGGCCAGTCCGATTCTGACACCCCTGCTCTCCAACACCGCTTGGCTTCTTCAGTACCTCTCCCGCCTCCCGCGACCGCCGCCTTCAACCCACGGCAGGGCATTTAACCTAAAGGGTGCTCAAGCCCGGATGGTGGTCAGGGAGGGCCCTTCTCAGGGTCTTGAGCGGACAACCCAGGAAGCTGTGTAGTGGGAGAGGAGGAGGGGCTTTTGTGTTCTATGGTCGTTCTCTACAGCGCTGTGTGCCTGCTAGCCTCTGGCCAGCCTGTCCTGTCACCACTTGAGTGGATCTCCCTGCCCATGGTATTGGAAGCTTCCTTTTCAAAGGGTTCTTGGAGTCCTGACAGCTCTATATGGGGTGAATCTTCACTCTCATTCTCTCTGTAAGGGATTCGCCTCACCTAGGACCTCATTCGTCTTGTTGTTCAGTCACTAAATCATGCCCGACTCTGTGTGACCCCATGGACTGCAGCTCTCCAGGCTTCCCTGTCCTTCACCATCTCCGGGAGTTTGCTCAAATTCATGTCCATTGAGTCAGTAATGCCATCCAACCATCTCATCCTTGTCACCCCCTTCTCCTCCTGCGCTCAATCTTTCCCAGCATCAGGATCTTTTCCAGAGTTAGCTCTTTGCATCAGGTGGCCAGAGTATTGGAGCTTCAACATCAGCGTGAGTCCTTCAAATGAATATTCAGATTTGATTTCCTTTAGCATTGACTGGTTTGATTTCTTTGCTGTCCAAGGGACTCTCAAGAGTCATCTCCAGCACTACAGTTTGAAAGCATCAATTCTTTGGCACTCAGCTTTTTTTATGGTCCAACTTTCACATCCGTACACAGACTGGTTCCAAATAGGAGAAGGAGTACGTCAAGGCTGTATATTGTTACCCTGCTTATTTAACTTATATGCAGAGTACATCATGAGAAACCCTGGGCTGGAAGAAGCACAAGCTGGAATCAAGTTTGCTGGGAGAAATATTAATAGCCTCAGATATGCAGATGACACCACCCTTATGGCAGAAAGTAAAGAGGAACTAAAAAGCCTCTTGACGAAAGTGAAAGAGGAGACTAAAAAAATTGGCTTAAAGCTCAACGTTCAGAAAACTAAGATCAAGGCATCTGGTTCCATCACTTCATGGGAAATAGATGGAGAAACAGTGGAAACAGTGTCAGACTTTATTTTTGAGGGCTCCAAAAATCACTGCAGATGGTGATTACAGCCATGAAATTAAAAGACGTTTACTCCTTGGAAGGAAAATTATGACCAACCTAGATAGCATACTGAAAAGCAGAGACATTACTTTGCCAACAAAGGTCCGTCCAGTCAAGGCTATGGTTTTTCCAGTGGTCATGTATGGATGTGAGAGTTGTATGGTGAAGAAATCTGAGCGCCGAAGAACTGATGCTTTTGAACTGTGGTGTTGGAGAAGACTGTTGAGAGTCCCCTGGACTACAAGGAGATCCAACTAGCCCATCCTAAAGGAGATCAGTCCTGAGTGTTCATTGGAAGGACTGATGTTGAAGCTGAAACTCCAATACTTTGATGACCTGCTGCGAAGAGCTGACTCATTGGAAAAGACCCTAATGCTGGGAAGGATTGGGGGCAGGAGGAGAAGGGGAAGACAGAGTATGAGATAGCTGGATGGCATCACCGACTTGATGGACGTGGGTTTGGGTAGACTCTGGGAGTTGGTGATGGACATGGTGTGCTGTGATTCGTGGGGTCACAAAGAGTCGGACACGACTGAGAGACTGAACTGAACTCACATCCGTACATGACTTATTCCTCTAGATCAGAATTTCTCAGACTTTAACCTGTGTCACAATCACCTGGGCAGCTTATTGAGATATGGCTGGGCTCTACTCCTAGAGTTTCTGATTCAGTAAATCTGGGGTGACCCCAAGAGCTTATATGTCTTAAAAGGTTCCTGGTGGATGCTGATGCTACTGGTCAGGACCACTGTGCACTGAAGGGTTAACTCAGCTTTCAACCCAGTGTCTGGGCTGTCCAAACCTTGCATACTCCAAAGAAAGGTGTGGCCCTTGCCTGGCTCCTGGGAGATAGCCCCTAAACCCTTGGAATATCCTGTTTGATAAGAGTATTTTTGCTTATCTGGGAGCCAGGGGCCTCTTGGGATAGCCTCTGAAGGGGCTGGAGACGAAGTAACGAAGGTCAGCCATGTGGGTGGTCAATAGCCTCCCCCAAGACACCAGACACCAAGACTTGGCCGAACTTCCTGGTTGGCAGTGCTTCAGCCATCTGGAAACTGTGTTTCTGGGGTGGGAACTCATTGTTTCTGGGAGCATTAAGTGCTGTCCCCATGACTCCACTGGGAGAGGCCAGTGGAAGCTGGCAGGCAGCTGGTCTCTCCTGGACTCTGCCTGTGCACTTTCGTGCTTTGCTGACTTTGCATCCTTTCACAGTAATAATTATAACCATGAAGATAACAGCTTTGCCGCGTTCTGTGTCCTAGTGAATGACTGAACCTAAGGGTGGTCTTGAGGACACCTGGTGACAACCAGAGAGCTCTGTGCTGTGGGATTAACCTCGCTAGGGTTTAGGCTTTGGGGGCCCCCTCACCAATGAAGTGTCTGAGGAGCATCTTTGTGTAATGCTTTTGGAGGCTGTGAACTGCCTGGAAGCCTGGATGTTGCTTTGGGGGTAAACTTGAAAGGTCTTTGTGGGTCACTGGGCCCCAGTCTTCCCATTTGTAAATGGGGTTTGGGAGCATTTCTTTTCTCCCTGGGGTGGGGGGTGATGAGTTCCCCTTATGGCAAAGCTGCTGAAGAATATGCTGGGCTGTGGACACAGGCAATTTATTTCACGGTCCTCCTACATCTGGTCGCCAGCTCTGCCCACTGCAGCCTTACTCACCTGAGCTGGACGCTGGGTGCTGGGCTCACAGGTTGCAGCAGATCCAGCCACTTGGTGCTGCTGCCCCTGAGACCACGCTCAGGGCAGTGACCTGCTTCTCACGGTACTTGGCCCTCCCTGCCCCATCCTGCCCTGGCTTATGACCACGTCCTTGAGGGAATTCCTTGGCAGTCCAGTGGTTCGGACTCCGGGCTTCCACTGCAGGGGTCACAGGTTCGATCCCTAGTCGGGTAACTAAGATCCTGCAAGCTGCACCCTGTGGCTGGCAGGGGTGGGGGCAGGGGAACAAAAAGAGTTAACTAACCCAGGGAAGAAGGCCCCTTAGTGGCCGCTGGTTATGTGGCTTTATTCACAGACTCAGTGCTTGCTGAGGTTGGGAGGAAAGAACATTTGGGACCAGGCTGGGCCTGGAGATGAGGGTGGCTGGGAGGCCATGCATGGGTCGGATGGGCGAGCTCACAGGAGGAAACCTGTGCTGGGCCAGGCCAGTGCGGGGTCGGGGGTGGAGGCAGGCAGCATGCGGGAGGCCTGGCTAGATCTGAGGGAGCAGATCTACCCAGGTGGTGTCTGTGAGCCAGGGATGGAGGGTCTGAGGGTTTCTCCAGGGCAGGGGCTGGACAGCAGGCACCCCTGCCCCTCACTCCCAGGGAAATAACTTAGTGGGACAGTTGGGATGCCTGGTGCTCCATCCTTCTGCTGCCTTGGGGCTTGACGTGCGACTGGCCACACCAGTCCCCTCTGGTGTCATTGTCCCGCTGATGCTTGGACATTTGCCTTGGGGGTGACCCACGCAAGGACACCTCAGACAGTGTTCGAGGGCCCCGCGGAATGTGCTGTGCCTGGGGAGGGAGGGGACCCCTGGGAGGCAGGGATACTCCCTTGAGCCAAGCTTTACTCTCCATAGTTGGCATCAGTTCCCTGCTGGCAGGGGGTGCCATTTCCCACTCGATCCAGGCCAGCCCCCAGGGCCAAGGAGGACCGCTTGGTTAAACCTCCTTTTTCCTGGCCCGCTCTACTGGCTCTGCGTGGACTTCCTGCCTGAACACAAACAAGGAATCCAAAGCCCGGATACCTCCTCCCAGGCTTTCTTCCTGGTGGAGAGCCCATTCCCACCCAGCAGGGAACACAAGAACCAGTGCCCCGGGTTCCCCAGTTTGGAAAGTTGGTGGGGTCTCCCTGGATTGTGCAGGAAGGTGACCTAGGGGCCCCGGAAGCCTGGGGGAATGCCCGAGCAGGGCCCTGGGTCTGAGGTCACCGCCCCTGCCCGCTTTCTACCCGGGCCGCTGGGGTGGAGGGATGCAGGCGGGAGGGCCATCAGCACTGGCGGGACGGGGTGCGGTGCACAGAGCCGGGGCGCTTGGGGATCTTGCGCCAGCGACGCTTGTCCCAGCGGCAGAGCAGCAGCAGGCGGAAGGTGTCCCGGAAGGCTTTGTTGCAGAGCGCGTAGCACATGGGGTTGATGGTGCTGTTGACATAGCACAGCCAGTAACCCAGCTCCCACAGGGTCTCGGGGACACAGTCCTTGCAGAAGGTGGACACCAGCACCATGATGTTGTACGGCGTCCAGGTGAGGATGAAGGCCAGCAGGATGGCGCTCAGGGTCCGAGCCGCCTTCTTCTCCTTGACCAGTGAGAAGGTCTTCCGCTTGGCTAGCTGCTCCTTCCCACGGGGCTTCTGGCCCTTTCCCGCCCGCTCACGCCCCTTCCGGGTCGGCCTCTTGACCGTATTTGGGGAGCTCCGGGGCGGCTGCTTGGCAGGGGCCTGCGCCTCGGGGTCCACCATGGGCATCTTGATCACCACCTCGGAGCCAGGCTCCTCACCCTCGGAGGAGGTGAGGGAATCCATGGAGCCTTCGTCCTCCTCCTCTTCCTCCTTCCAGCTATAGGCCTGGAGCAGCCGGGGGGTCTGGCAGCAGCGGCAGCAGCGCCCTGGAGGGGTCTCTGGGGAACCTTCAGCCCCCGGCTGGGACCGCTCTGAGCTGCTGCTGCTGCCGCCCCCCTTCCCCGGCGTCTCCGAGCCCTGCAGGGCTGCCAGCTCCCGGGCCCGGTTCTCTGTCTCCCGGTAGATGCGCCAGTAGAGGGTGCACATGACCGTAACGGGGAGGTAGAAGGCAGCCATGGCCGTGCCAAAGGTGATGATGGGCTGGGAGAGGAACTGGATGTAGCACTGCCCCGCCAGCACCGTCCGCTCCCCTACCAGGTACTGCCAGAAGAGGATGGCCGGGGCCCAGAGCACGAAGGAAACCAGCCAGGCCAGGCCGATCATCAGGGCTGCCCGGCGGGGCGTGCGCTTGGCGCGGTAGCTCAGGGGCCGGGTCACCGAGAAGTAGCGGTCAAAGCTGATGAGGAGTAGGTTCATGACCGAGGCGTTGCTGGCCACATAGTCCAGGGCCAGCCAGAGGTCGCAGGCCAGCGTGCCCAGAGCCCAGTGGCCCATGAGCAGATACGTGGTGTAGAGGTTCATGGAGAAGGTACCGATGATGAGGTCGGCACAGGCCAGGCTCAGCAGGAAGTAGTTGTTGACCGTCTTGAGCTCCGTGTTGACCTTGAAGGAGATGAGCACCAGCAGGTTGCCTGTCACCGTGGCCAGTGACAGGAGGCCCGTGGTGATCCCGATGAAGGCCACTTGCCAGGGACCCTTTCCCGGTGCCAGGACGGTGATGTTGGGACTGACGGCAGGTGGCGCTGAGGTATTCATGGTGGCTGGGTGGAGTGGGGGAGGCAGCCCTTTCGTCTAATCACCAGACGGGGCTTCCTCAGGGGCCGGTCATCACCTGAAAAGAGAAGATGCGCTTGGGTTGGGCTGCAGGATGCCTCCCAGACCCTGGAGTGGAAGGTGTTGGGAGCACAGCCTCTGCCCTCAGAGCGGCAGCCAGACAGCGTCACACCATCCTCCCTGGTGCCCACGCCTGGTCACTTAGAACGCACTTTCCCAGCCACAAATAGATTTACCAGCAGCCAGAGGGGGAGGGGATGGTTTTGGCCTCCGGAGATCTGAGATCCCCATTCTAGCTTCACCATTCAGACTCTGAACCTCAATTTTCTCATCGGGAAATTGCTGCTAACGCTTGTCTTGCTTAACTCATGCAGCAGGAGTGGGGAGACTGGCTTTATACATGGGACTGCCACATTTTCAAAGCATTTCAGTCAATTTTATTAAAGCTTTCATTTTCTGAGTAGTTACTACATGCCAGACACAGGGCTAAGCGCTTAATTGAATTACCTAATTTAATTGTTGAACATTCCAGACTTCCCTGGTGGTGCAGTGCTTAAGAATCCACCTGCCAATGCGGGGGACATGGGTTCGATCCCTGGGAGGAGGGAGGCACTAAGCCCACGCACCACAACTAGAGAAGCCTGTGCAGCTGTAGTGAAGACCCAGCACAGTCAAAAAAAAAAAAAAAACCCCAAAAAATGTCGAGCATTTGTAGGAGGAAGGTCTCTTATGACCCCCAAGGCAACCGGGGCTCCAGCCTGCTCTACGGCCTGGGCCATGGCGAGACAGGCGGTGTGTGATCAGAACCCACTTCCCTCGCTCACTCTCTGAGCACGTGAAGATCCAGTGGGATTCTTCCGTGAAATAGGGAGTGATGGGAAGGTGGGGGCGGGGGTCTCCAGAGAAGAGAGAAGAAAAGAGATACAAGCAAAGGGGCGTGATGTATGCGAGCACGCGCAGTTTGGGGCTGAAGCGAACACTCTTATGAGGGCATCAGGGGAGGTTGAGCCAGGCCCAGATGCTCGCCTGATGATGGAAAATCTGGAGTAAGACCAAGCAGCATGGGCGAGGGCCTCAGCTCCTAGCTGAGCGGGCGTTTGCTGACAGATGAGGTGTGCGAGGCCGCAGCTGAGTGGAGGGCAGCAAGGGGAACAGGAAGATCCCCCAGACTTTGCCTGAAGCTGGAGTCCAGCCTGGGCACTGAGGGTGGGTAGAAAGAAAAGCCATGACTCTTAGCGACTACTGGCTGGGCAGAGGCCCAGCCCCTCAGCCCCTGCCTTGCTGCTGGATGTTCTTGTTCAAGACTTCAGGCATCCTTCTGTTGAAGGACTGGGTCTCCTCCTACCTTCAAGGCCAGTATTGTTGGAAAAATTACAAGGGAGAGATGCTGGGCAGGGACCCAGCAAGCCCCGGTGTTCCTGGGGACCTGGTCTGTGATGAGGAGACTAGAGTCTGTGAGAGGTCACTGGTGATGGATGCCTTGGTGCTGGGTGGCTAGGGGTGTCCGTGTCAGCAACTCTCAGCAGGAAGAGTTCAGAGTGTGATAGAAAGAGCAAGAAAGGTTGTGGCTGTCAATGCTCCTGGGTCTGGGACAATTTGCACACGAGGGAGCACAAGGGGAAGTCCTGGCAGAAGAACCTGGACTCTGGAGTCAGACTGTCTGCATTTGAATCCAGGCCATACCATGTACTGGGTGTGTGGTCTCTTCTAGCTATGTGCCTGGGTTTCTTTAGTTGATAAATATTAATAATGCCTGTTCCTAGCTAATGCTTGAGGAGTTATCACCTGGCTTAAAGAGTCAATAGATGTCAAGTGCTTAGAACAACCCTGGTCCGTGGTTCCCATGAACACAGCAATGGTAGCAACAAGGGCTCCCTCCTACCCAGAAGTGTCTGCTTCTTTGATGAAAATCTCTAGTACTACGGGGAATTCACTGGTGGTTCAGTGGTTGGGGCTTTGCACTCCCTCTGCAGGGGGCATAGGTTCAAACCTGATCCCCGGTTGGGGAACTAAGATCCTGCATGCCTCATGGCATGGCCTCTCCCCCAAATTCTATGATAACAGCAACTAACAATAACAATAGTCACTGCTATTAGTTAGCATCCCTGAGGGCCAGTCACTACTCAGAGTACCTATGTATCCTTTTTCACTTAACCTTAACAGGGAATCTATGACCTAGGGATTGTTTTTCTTTCCATTTTATAGATGAAGAAACTGAGGCTGAGAAAAACACAAGAATTTGTACAAGATCACACAGCTAAGGTAGGAACCAGGATTGGAGCCCAAGTAGTATGTTCCAATAAAACTTTATTTATAAAACTGATGATCAGGTGGTCCAGTGGCTAAGCTCCATGCTCCCAACGCAGGGGTCTTGGGTTTGATCCCTGGTCAGGGAACTAGATTCCACCTGCCACAGCTAAGACCCTGTAGCTAAATATACCACACTACTCTAATTTAGTGTAGCTAAATAAGTAAATAAGTAAAAGTAAATACAAAAAACCACTGATGGTTGGCTTAGGGGCTATAGTTTGCCAATTTGAACCAAAATTACTACACTAAAATATGATTTATCTTGCTTACTGAGCTCTGTTGCAATCTCGTCCCTTAACAGAAGTCAGGCGGGAGGCTGGGATCAGACTATAGGTGCTTGGGCTTTTCCCTGTGAGGTCACTGGTGGAAACTACCCTTGACAGATGACCCTGAACAACTGTGATCCCTTTGATCGTCTAGACTCAGTGCTGTTTGTGCCCATTGCAGAAATGGAGCAACTGAGGCCCAGAGAAAAAAGAAAAAGGTATTGTGTAGTCTAAGGTCTCCTGGCTCCTAGATTGGTTGCTGGCATCCACATCCCAAGCCTGGGTGCCCTGGAGGCAGTTCTGTAGCCTCCAGCGGCTCCCTGGGATGAGACCTGCGAAGACTGAACAGAAGAGGGGCTTACAGGCCTGCACCCTCCGCAACTGCAGGGGTCTCCTGTCTGCCTGGGCACCATGTGACCAAGTGCTCTGCCACTGTACTTGGTCCTCACATCGCAGCAGGGTTAGGACTAGGTGGGGTGAGTGAAGCACTTGCTTTGCATGCAGAATTTAAGTAGATGCCCCAAACTCAGTCATCAAGAAAGTAGCATTTTAATGCGACATTTAAAGAATAGAAATCAATGCAAACCATCCATCATGCACACAACTTTAGACCGAAACAGGATCCAACCCTGCATCTGCACAAACACCTCATTGCCCATGCCTCGCCCTAACCCTGGCCCTGGTTCTGACCAAACTTGATTTACAAAAACAGGCCACCTGTGGGCTGTAATTTGCTGTTTGATTTTCAAAAATATTACATTACAATATTATTTATCTTGACTAGTGAGGTATTTTTGTACCCACTCCTTAAATTTTGCTCCAAGGCGAGCACCTCACTCACCTCGCCCTAATTCCTGCATTGCCAATCACAGCCCTGGGTTTGAATCTCCAAGCCGTCCCTTCCTAGCTTTGTGATCATCAGCAATGACTTAACCTTTCCTTCCCTGTAGCCCTGCCTCCCTCAGCTGATGGGGATACATGCATGCTTAGTCGTGTCTGACTCTTTGCGACCCCATGGACTGTAGCCAGGCTCCTCTGTCCATGGAATTTTCCAGGCAAGAATACTGGAGTGGCTTGCCATTTTTTCCTCCAGGGGATCTTCCTGGCCTTGGGATCGAACCTGCATCTCTTGGGTCTCCTGCACTGGCAGGCAGATTCTCTACCACTGTGCCACCTGGGAAGCCTGCTGATAAGAATGTGCTATGCTGTGCTCAGTCGCTTCAGTTGTGTCCAATAAGAATAATAGTATCCATAGTGTTTGGCACTGAAATGACACTCAGTCAACAGCCTCTGCTACTATTCCTGACCCCTCATTCTGATCTACTGATTCGCATCTGACTGTCCCCTGCCCTTTCCTCTCCAGATCCTGGCAGAGCCCATCTCTGGTCCCTAGACTGCTCATTTATCCAATGGAGGAGTGGGACCAGCCTGACATCTGGGGAGATTTTAAAGGATCCTGAAACCAAGATTCCAAGATGGCTTGAAAGCAGAGGAGAGAGATAGCTAAGAACATCCTCACCTATAAACTGGACCAAGTTCCATAGGGGAGGCTGCAGGGGCTGAAGACTCACTTAATTTCTCAGCCATGGACGTGGAGGCTTCAAGGCCCATGTTCTTTCCACTTAGCCAACCCTCTGGGCCCCACCTATGAGCTGTGAGGGCCTCCCTTCAGGGACAGCTGGGGGAAAGAGAAGGGCAGAGGTTCTGGGGAGCTGGACTCTGATTCTTGCTACTGGCTGGACCTTCTGAGCCCTTGGGATGCGGCCCGGGAAGAGAGCCGTCTGTGACTTTATCTTTCCTCCACAATCAGAAGTGGGAGTCCTCCCCCAAGCCCCTCTTGGACTGTAATTTGCTTCAGAGAAGGTTCCTGGAGGCCTGCTCTGGTCCCTGCTGTATGACCTTGGGCAGGTCTCCTTAACTCCTTACTGGGGGCAATCTTCAATAAGGCAAAGCCTCTTCAAGGCTACTGGTGGGTCAGCAAGATGATGGCTGAGAAAGAATGTGGCTTCCAGTGACTGTGGGTGATTTCCCTGTGGGGATGTCCCCTGGGCTGAAAGTCTGGGTGCCAGGGATCAGCAGCAGCTCCAGAATTTCTACACAGGAGGTACTTAGGGTTAGCCCTCTGGTTGAAAGGGGTGTGTGTGTGTGGTGGAAGCTGTATTTGCATAGCATAGCATATTCTGTGAAAACATCCATGGGAGTGGGGGAGTTGGTCAGTGGGGATCGTAGGGGCTGGGGGGGAAGACTCCCTAAGGAAGTCCTTGCATTGCCTCTGCTTCAAGCCCCATCTCTGCTCTTGTCTTGCTGGGTGACCTTGGGTAAGTTCTAGTCCCGACCTGGTCATCCTTGTGTAGGATGAGTGTTTGTGTGTGAGAGTGTGCTGAGTGAGAATAAGAAATGATGGGAGGGGGACTTCTCTGGTGGTCCAGTGGTTGAGGCTCTGCACTTCCAAGGCAGGGGGCACAGGTTCGATCCTGGTTGGGGAACTAAGATCCCATATGCCTCACAGCACAGCCGAAAATTTTTGAAAAAGAAAGAGACAATGAGGGTCTTTATGGAGATGGGTTGGGACATCCTCTGAGAGTGTCTGGGATACAGGAAGGTGGACAGGAAACAGGAGGCACTTTTCTGCCCAGAACTGTGGCTTCCTGATAAAGGTCTTTGGGAGCTTTTAATAATATTAGTATTATCATAGCAACTAATATTTACAGGCTGCTTACTATAAGCAGACATGGCTCTAAGCATTACATACGTGATTTAATTGACCTGTTATAAATTCTTGGGAAATAGGTTCTATTATCTTCAATTGGCAAAAGGAGCAATGAGGCTCTAACCTGATAACTCATCACTGATGCAATCAGGATTTGGACTCAGGTGGTCTGCCTGCAGCCTGGTGTGCTGCAGTTCACGGGGTCACAAAGAGTCAGATATGACTTAGTAATTGAACAACAACAGTCTGCCTTGAGGGCTAACCTCTTGGGTGCCTACTCCAAATGCTATGGGGATGGGGGGTTCAGTGGCTTCCTTGCCTACTTTGACTAGCTTAGCCAAACCCTGGGTCGAATCAGTCAACAGGGACGAATCAGTCCTTTCCTGAGAATCTTGTCTGCCTGTGTGTATGTGTGTGTGTGTGTGTGTGTGTGTATGTGACAGTGTGTGTCATCTATCTGGATGTCGTACGATCACAGTGCTATGGGAGGGCGGTGGTCCAGCTGTAGCTCTCTGCTTGGCACACAGCAGTTGCTCAGTAAACATCTGTGGAATAAATCCATGGATGTAAAGAGATCTCCTGATTGACTTTAGGACTTTGAGCATGAGGCTGAGCCTGCAGCAACAGAGGGTGGGTGGAGTGATGGGAGTCTGAACAGGCTTCCGAGTGTGGTCCCTCCGCTCTGTCCAGTTCCTATATCCCTTCACTTGCCAGGTTCCTGCCCTGAAAGGACAGGAGAAAAATCCCCAGGAGCATCTTCAACGGTTAAATGGACCAGGGAAGCCCTGCCCCACCTGCTGCAGCGAGGCCTGAGTAGGGTCACAGGATAGGACCGGGCTGGGACTGTGCCTGCCAGTGTCAGGGAGGAAAATGCCAGCCTGGGCTCAAAGAGTTAAGGGATGAGGTCAGAGCCTTGAGCAGGGCAGGCTAGCCAGCGCCCTGGACCAATCCCCAGGGGCCTGGGATCTGGCTGGTGAGAGGAAGGGGGAGGGGAGAGATTGATGGGGAGAGGGATGCCTGAATCTTACCACTGGTCAAGGAGTGCAGAAGGGAGGGCAGAGAGTGAGGGGTACTGGGGGAGAGATTCAGGGGGAGGAGTGAAGCCATCTTGTCATTCTGGAAGTCGGCAGAACCCTGGCTGGAGAGAGCGGGAGATACAGGGGAGAAGGAGGTACGAGGTGGGGGCCGTGGGGCTGGGTACCTGGTCCCTCACATGTGCAGGGAAGGTGGTCCTCTGGCCAGGCTTCCTGACCAGTCCGTCCCTTCTGCGGGGGCCTTAACCCCAAAGCCAGCCTGTCAGAGGTGGCTCTCCCCGCCTGGGGTCAATTTTTCTCTGAAGGTAGCTCTTGACCCATTAAAGGTTTACAAAGCTTCGACCTCTGATGTCTGGCTTTGGAAAGGAGGGGGTAAACTGATACACTTTATTACCTTTCCACGCTCAACAGTCAACTCCGGGGGAGTGCTGACTACCCCTGGGAAGGGCAGCAGCCACCAGTTAACCGCTCATAAATGCACCGCTGAGCCGGAAGAGGAGCGTCAGCCTTAGAACCAGTGCCAAATAGTCTCACTGTTGATGGACCTTAACCAGTTGCCCAACTTTAGCCGGATCATGTCAGAGCCTGGCCGTTAGCAGGCTGGGCCCCAGAGCCCACTCTGCCAGGTGGCATCAGAAGTATCTGGCCCTCATCTTCCTCTCCGCGTGCCCTCTGCTCTCACTCCTTGCGCTCCCCTCCCCATTTCCTTTCTTCTCTCTCCCTCCCTCCCCCATCTTTCTAGGCATCACCATGGCATCGCAGCAGAACAGAAACCCAGCAAGATAGTCACCCACTTCTCCCCGCCTGCCCAGGTTTCCCAGCTCCTGCTCACGTAGCTTGCTGCTTCCCCCAGCCCATCATCCTGCTCAAGGAGGTGGGAGTTCAAGGCTGTACTGAGGGTGAGGAGAATAGGGTCCAAGCCCCAGCCAGACCCCTAAATATCTCTTCTGTGACCATGAGCATGTCCCTGCCCCTTCCTCAGCCTCAATCTCTCCATCTGTACAATGGGGAGGTTCCTTTCTAGTCTGACATGACTTCTGCCAACCCCCTTCTTGACCCTCTGGATTCCTCTTTGCACTTGGGGATCCAGTTCTCAGCCCTCCAGGACCCAGCCAAGGAGCCCAGAGTTACATCTTCTGTGGCCCCATTTCATCATTTCCTCCCCTGCCTTTCGTATCGCAGTGGCGATCACAGCTTGCCCAGTGCTGAGGTCAGGGGGCAGAGAACTAACTCTCATCTAACAGCTCAGTAAGCAGCTGATTACCCAGGGGCAGGAGACTGTCCGGCTACAGGAGACAGTCTGACTCCTTCCGGCCATTTGGGCAGGAGGCCCTGGGTCAGCCTGGGTGGTGCTGCAGGTATGTTTTCTGGGAAAGTGACTCTCTCCATTGGCACTGATAACCCCCCAAGCAGCACCTGTTGGAGTGACCTAATGAAAGTTGCCCACTCTCTCCCCAGCTGCCAGCTCAGAAGCTGGCACTCTGTAAGAATCAGTGCGCCTGGCCTCCAGCCCATTCCTCACATCGTGAAGTCAGGGGGTCCTGGGGTGGGTACCTGGCATGGGTGCCCGTTCGTATCTATGCATTACCTGGGTAGAGGGCTGTGATCTGCCCTGCGGGAGCCCAAGGTACTGTGGACATAGGGAGGGCCCTCTGGGCTCCTGCACACATCAGGACCACGTTCCCTGGCCGGCGTGGCTGTCCATGCGCCTGTGTCCCCCAGGAGCCCTGGAGCTCTTGGCCTGGTCCCCTGCTGGCTTCTGGCCCGGCACCCACCTTGGCATCCCGCTTGTCCATCTGGCCAGCAGCCTGGTTCAGTCCATCTTGGAGGGGCTGAAGGTGGATGGGGATGGTGGGAGTCAGGGTTCCCTGAGGGAGGAGAGGAAGAGGTTCTGAGACTGGCACCCCAGGCGGGGGTGGGTGGGCAGTCAACCTCCCACAAGATTCTGGTGGCAAGGGCTACCTCTTGGCCCCCTGCCCTCCCTACTCTGTCCCTGGGGCTTGGGGGCTCTGCCTGCTGCATGGCAACCTGATTCCTTCTGCGCTCCAGGTCCAGAGTCCTAAGGGCTCCCCAGCTCCTTTGCCAGCTGAACCCCAGAAAAACATTAGATGTATCCGCCAGAAGCCAGGACATGGGGTACTTGGAGCAGCATTGCAGAGCCTTGGCCTCTAGACCCCTCCCTGGCCCCCTCCTCTCTCTGGGGTCCATCCTCATTTCCTTCTAGTCCTGGTCCCTGCCTTGCTCGAGGACCCTGCTTCTACTGCCCCCCCCAGTTGAGCCCCTCCCAAACATACTCACCATGGGGCTGGAGAGGGGTCTGAAGGGTCCTCAGCCCCGGTGTCTCTCCGGGGGGCCGACGGCGTCTCCAGGGACCCAAACACCTGGCTCCTGGGGGGAGCTGCGCCCTGTGCTGGCAGCCGGAGAGGCACAGCCAGTGATTGGCATGTCCCACCCCCTGGCACGCCAGCCTGGGGGGGGGGAGGGAGGAAGAGAAAGAGGGAGGGAGGAAAGACAGGAAAGGAAGGGAGGGGGAGCTAGAGGGAAGACTCGGCAGTGTCCGGGGTTACAGAGGGCCCTGGAGTGTGGCCTCCTTCTCCACTAGGGCACCCAATTCCAGCCTCTACAGGTAGGGTGCAGGACGGGAGGGAGATGAGCCCAGGAAGGCTAAAAGTCCAGAACGGGAGAGAAGGCGGATACAGGGAGACAAACACCCACACCCAAAGCATACAGACTCGGCTGCACACACACACACACACACACACACACACACACACACACACACACAC